>RJWH01000759.1:33444-590252 GCA_004363575.1 Solenodon paradoxus | reverse complement strand
CTCTCTCTCAAACTCTTCTGACTTATTAACAGTTAAACAGTTAGAGGGGGCCTTAAAATTCCTTGTGGAGACTTAAACCTAATAAGTGGGATGCAGGAAGGACCAGGGAGGTGAAAGAAGCAAAGGGGCTGGGTCTGGGGAGGGGTTGCCCATCTTGGGACCTGATTTCCCAGGTGTCTGGCCGAAAGCAGGGCCAGTCTGGGTGACCCATTAAACCTGAGTTCACACTTGGCTTCCCTCCTCAGCCTCCAGCACTGCTACAACAGGGTCCCATCTACACCCATATCTGATATAGTCATAGATATATTTCTTAATACATATGCACATATTTCTTTACATAATAACAAAATAAAGTCAGCTATATACATGAACTAAACGTTTTTTTAAATCACCTTGGTGAAATTTTTCCTATTGGCATATATATTTCAGCCTAAATTTATTTTTCCATTTTTAAGTTACTTCATTATATGCATTTATCATATTTTGTTCAACCTACCTCTTGTTTATATGGAGACATAAACAGACACACAGAAAACATGTCTAGATTTTGTTGCTGCAGCACAATGCTATCAAAAACATCTTCCTATAGATGGTTTATTTAACCTATAAAGGTATTTTTAAAAGTATTAAAGTGTATTAAAAAGAATAGAAATGGAAAAACAGAAGCAAGGAGGACTGTTCAAATTTATATTTTGTGTTAGATATTGCAAAATTCTTCTCCATGTTCCTTTTTTAAATTGGCTTTATTGAAGGAATTTTAGCATTAATTTGGTTTGAGGTCTGCATAATAGCAACTTGACATCTATGTATATATAGTACAGTAGGTTTATCACTGTTTCTGATCACATTGCAGTTAATCTCTTTACCCTGCTCCTTCCCACTCCATCCTGGCCATCTCTTCCTGTGACATTGGATTCCCCCCACCCTCCCTGCCACTAAAAGTCTATTGTTGTTTGGATTAGTTCTCTTTTTTTGAGGAATTATTGTTTAATTGACATAATTCCTGTCCTTTGTATCTGTAATCATCATATGAATGATATCATATGATATCGTTCTCCTTCTGGCTTATATTGCTAAGAATAATTCTTTCCCAGTCCATCCATGTTGCTGCAAATGGCAGGATTTCTCCCTCTTTGATGACCACAAAGTGTTCCACTGTGTATACACAGCAGGTCATTTTTATCCACTCGTCTGTTGATGGGTATTTAGATAGTTTCCAGCTCTTGTCTGTTGTAAACAATGTTGTGATGAACACGTGCATGCATCTCTCTCTGCAAATAAGTGTTGTGTTTTTAGGGTAAATACTCAGTAGAGGAATAACTGGATCATGTGGAATTTCCATTCCAATGTTTTGAGCAATCTCCATGCTGCTTTCCAAAATGGTTGCACCAGTGTTCACTCCCAGCAACAGAGACTAAGAGATCTCTTTTCCCCACATCCTCTCCAGCACTTGTTTCCTTTTTCTTTTTCTTTTTCTTTTGATGATAGTCATTATCACAGACCCGACGTGATAGTTCATTGTTGTGACTGCATTTCCCTAATGACAAGTGAAATAGAACATCTTTTCTTGCACCTCTTCACCATTTGTATGTTGCCCTTGGAGAAGTGTCTATTAAAGTCATCTGCCTATTTTTTAATTGGATTGTTTGGGGGTGTTTTTGTTGTTGTTCAATTTTACAAGCTATTTGTATATTTGGATATTGAACCCCTTATCGGAGTTGTGATAGGCAAATATCTTCTCCCATAAACTTGGATGCCTGATTATTTAGATGCAAGTTTCCTTTGTTGTGCAGAACTATTTTACTTTGACATAATCCTATTTTTGGATTTTATTTCCCTTGCTATAGGAGTCAAGTTCCCAAAGAGTTTGCCTCCATTTTATTCTATGCATTGCATAGTTTTCACCTTAAATTCTTTAATTCATTTTGAGTTAATTTTTGTGTATGGTGTTAGGTAGTGGTCCAGCTTCAGCCTTTCACGTGTGACGGTCTAGTTCTCCCAGCAACATTTATTGAAGAAACAAATCATCCTTGTCCCAAGGTAAAATTTTGACTTCTTTTGTCAGAAATTTAATGTCCATATATGTGTTTATTTTTGGGCTTTTGATTGTGTTCCATTGATCTATATTTCTATTTTTATTCCAGTACCATTCTGTTTTGATTACTGTTGCTTTGTAGTAGCTTGAAGTCAGGGAGCATGACTCTGCTGTTGTTGGGTTTTTTTTCTGACAATTGCTTTTGCTGTCCTGGGTTACTTGCAGTCCCAAATAAATTTTGTGAGTTTTTTGGTTCTATATCTGGGAAGAATGTCTCTGGAATTTTGATGGGGATAGCTTTGAATCTGTATATTGCCTGGGGCAGTATGGCTATTTTGATTATCTTAATTTTTCCAGTCCATGACCACAGATTATCTTTCCATTCCTTTGTGTCATCTTCATTTCTTTTAGTAATGTCCTATGGTTTTCAGGGTTCACTTCTTTGGTTAAATTTATTCCAAGTTATTTATTCTTTTCGATGCAAATGGTATTGTTTTCTTGAGTTCTCCTTCTGCACTTTTATTGCTAGCTTACGTAAATGCACAGATTTTGGAATATTAATTTTGTAGCTTGCCAATTTACTCTTTTTGTTTATTATTTCTCACAGCTTTTGAGTCTTTGAGGTTCTCTCCAATCATGTCATCTGCAAATAGTGATAGTTTTACTTCTTTCTTTCCTATCTAGACACATTTTTCTTGTCTGATTGCATTGGCCAGGATGTCCAGCGCTATATTAAATAGTAGTGGTGAGAGTGGACATCTGCCTTGTTCCTTATCTTAGAGGAAAAGCTATCTGCTTTTCTCCGTTACAGTGTTGGCTGTGGGCTTGTCATAAATAGGTTTTGTTATGTTGAGGTAAATTTCTTCTATACCTATTTTTGGAGGGTTTTAGCATAAAAGAGTGTTGAATCTCATTGAATGTTTTTTTTTCAGTATCTTTTGAGATGATCATGTAGTTTTTGTCTTGCTTTTCATTAATGTAGTGAATCACATTTATTGATTTATATATGTCGAACCATCCTTCTGTCCCTGGAATAAATCTCACTTGATCATGATGTATAATTCCTTTAATATGTTATTAATTTGGTTTGCTAGTATTTTATTTTTTGAGAATTTTTACATCAATATTCATCAAATATATTGGTCTGTAATTTTCTTTTTTGGTTTTGTGTTTTTCTGGTTTTGGAATTGACATCATAGAAAGTGCTTGGAAGTTTGCCATCTTCTAAAATTTTTTGAACAGACTAAAAAGGATTGGTATTAATTCTTCTTTGAATGTTTTATAGAATTCACTATGAAATCATCCAGTCCATGGCTTTTTCAGAGTGGGGGAGGGGAGATTTTTAATTGTTACTTTAATTTCTTTACTTGTGGTTGACATGTTCTTGGTTTCTAGTTTTTTGTTTTGTTTTGTTTTTTTGTTTTTTTGGTTTAGTCTTGGAATGTTTGTTTCCAGGAACATTTCCATTCGTTGCCACATACTTGTACATACTATTCTCTTATAATCCTGCATTTTTGCTGTATCTATTGTGATTATTCCTCTTTCATTATCGAATCTATTTGTGTTTTTTCTGCTCTCTTTTTTGTTAGAGTGACTAGTGGCCTGTCTAGTTTATTCTTTCAAAAAAACAACTTTAGGCTTCATCAATTTTTTGGATAGTCTTTTTGATGCTTATTTAGGTTTCTTTCTTTCTTTTTTTTTTTCTAATTCCTTTAGATGAAGGTTTGGGTATTTAATTTGTGATTCTTCTTGTTTCCCGAGTAGGAATTTATTGTCATACATTTCCCTCTTCCTGCTTTTGCTGCAACCCACAGATTGATAGGTCATGTCTTATTTTCATTTGATTCCAGGTACTTTTTAAATTCATCCTTGATTTTCTTCTTTACCCAGTGGTTGTTCAGCAACACGTTTTTGTTCTCCACTCTTTTGCCATTTACTCTCCTCCTTTTGATCTCGAGTTTGATGCCATCGTGATCCAAAAAGATGCTAGATATTATTTAAATGTTTGAAAGTTTATTGAGGCTTGTTTTGTGTCCCAACATACAGTCTATCCTTGAGAATGTTCCATGAGCACTTGAAAAGACTGTGTAGCCTATTGTTTTAGGGTAAAGTAGTCTATGTATCTCTTAAGCTCTTATCTTCTATTTTGTTGTTTAAAGATCTTGTTTATTGATTCTCTGTCTGGATGATCTGTCTTTTCCTGAAAGAGGAGTATTAAAGTCCCTTACTATTTTTGTGTTGCTGTCAATATATCTATTTAGATCTATTAACATTTGCTTGATATATTTGGGTGCTCCTTTATTGGATGACATATACTAATAAGTGTTAAATATTACTGTTGTATTCTCTTTGTCCTTATAAAATGACTATATGCTTTCTTATACTACCTTTTTTAGTTGAAAGAATAATTTCAGAGATCAGTATAGCAGTTTCAGCATTTTTGGTTTCACCATTGGCTTGGCGTTCCATTCTCTAGCCACTCACTTAAATCTGTTCTTTCTCTTGATATTATATGAGTTTCTTGCAAACAGCATATAGTTGGGTTTTGTTTTTTAATCTATTTAGCCACTCTACCTATTAATTATTGAGCTGAGTCCATTTACATTTAAAGTATTTATTGACATTTCAGAACTTGCTACTGTCATTTTGATTTTTGTTTACTGGTTTTATTTATCCAGTTGTTGCCTTTTTAGGTGTTTGGAAAGTTTCTTCCCTTTAGTTTAGATAGAAGTCTCAATACATTTCTTGTAGAGGTCTTATGGCAACAAAATATTTCAGTTTTTGTTGGGAAAAATCATTTTCTCCCTCAAATTCGAGAAAGTTTTACAGGATATAGTATTCAAGGCTTACACTTTTTACCTTTTATTATTTTGAAGGTATAATTCCATTCTCTTCTAGGTTGTAAAGCATCTGCTGAGGCCTGAGGGTTGTCTGATGGGAGAACCTTTATATGTTACTTGCTTTTTTTTCCTCTGGCCACCTTTAAATTCTTTGTCTTGGACTTTTGATAGTTTTACAATTGTCTCAGTGTATTTTTTCACATTTATATAATTGCGTGTTCTGTTGGCTTCGTGTATGCTTTCTCATTTGCTGCTGTATTTTCATCTCATTTTTTTAAATAAACAATGAAAAAGATTTTAAAGACAAGATACTGAAAGTATGTGCTCTCAAAGTAGATACCACTCTAGTTTTATGTTTATATTGCTTCTCTCACATAATTAATCATGCAGCTCATCTATTATTAGATTCTGGCAGTTTTTTTTTATAAAACTAACTGGCGAACATTGCATTATAACATTAGATAGGCTCTAGGGGGTCATCACTGCAATCAGCATGATGCATTAGGTTAAGATCACTGTGGACAGTCCAATTCTATCCTTCACCATGTAACTGACCTCCTTTTCCTGATTTCCTCACCTCCATCCTCCTTCACTCTGGTAGCCAGCAATAAGAAGAAAGTTTAATTCCCCCCACCCCCACCCCCCAGTGTCAGGTTTCAAATCCAGGTACTGGGCACTACGTGGCCTGCACCTTAGCCACTGAGACACCAGAGCATACCAAGAAGAGTGTTGGAAATGGAGACTTGGTGAAAAATGTGACTCAGCAGATGCAGAGCAAGTGGAAACTTGGGTTCTCAGGTCTGAGGAGCAACCCACTCTTACTCTGACCTGGAGCTGAGCTAAAACACCGCGCTGTACTTTACCTCCAGTTATCCTGGAGAGCAAGTGTGAAGACAAGGAATAGAATCAACAATACATAGTACTGTAAGTGAGGTTATTTTGATTTAATGAAAACTGAAGCAAATTGATACACTAAACATTATCGAACTTTAGAAAATAGTCAATCTGTCTCATAAAGGAAGATCAAAGAAATTGGGCAGCACTAATTAGCTCCGATCTGTCCACTCACGGGGATCCAGAGCAGAAAAATGGCCTGAGAGCAGCAGAGAAGGAGCACGAAAGCAAACTGCAGAGGAGGGAGCTTTTGTCTGCGTCCACAAAGCTCACTTCCCCGCGGTCATAGTCCAGGAACACGCCCACGGTGCCCAGAGGCCTTTCCACATATTCGGGGAGCAGTGGGGAGCAGGAGAAGAGATGGCTACCATCGTCCTTGGTGACACAGAAAAGTAGAAAAATCCCCTCAGAGTCAAGCACCATGTCATTCTTCATTGTCCAAGATTCATTACAGAGTCCAATGACCCAGTTCCGACAGGTCCCCACATACACCTCCCAGTAATGTTGACCAGAAGAGAAGGACTGGGACCCCCATGCAAGGAAATATTTAGATCTGGGTGGATTAGCAACAACATCAGGACGATCGGGACCATGGAGCAGATGACCCAGCTCTTCAAACAGTGGGATGTGGCAAGTGATTACTTCATGTTCCGAGCAAACATACACTGCAGGGAGAAAGCAACAGGTTAAGAAAGGGTGCTTCAAATTCCAGAGCAGGCAGCTGTCACCAGGTTCAGGTCAGAGAATCTACTGTGGTCCAAGGGCCACTGCTCTGTCCTCACAGGAAGCATTAGAGGTTACTAAGCTGTGTGTTAGCAGACGGAACATTTGAAATTGGGATATTAATAATCTACAGTCAATAAACAAAATTAGCCTGCTTGTCTCCTCAGAAAATGTGAAAAAGGCATGCCCCGATGGCTCAGGGGTTAAGCCTATAAGCGCCGGGTTCATGGCTGGGGAACCGAAGTAAACTAAAATGAAAAACTTCCTAAAATGCTTCTTCCTTCCTGACTAACTGCTCCATTCATGCTGTCTTCTTTCCCTGTAAAAAAAAAAAAAAAAAAAAAAAATTCGGTGCACCCTGATGGAATGGAAATGGATCTGCCACCTCTGGTTGGTGCAGTCCACATATCTGCCAAGGACCCGGGTTTATGTTCCACGCGGGGAACAAAGATAAACATCTAAATGAAAACAATTAAAAATGATCTCTTCCTCTCTCCTACTGCCTATCTGCCTACTTGCCTTTATACTTTTCCTTTAAAAAAATTACTCATTTTTACACAGTATTAATATTTAATCGAGTTAAGAATTAATAATATTTTGCTATTAGTCCTCTTGAAGAGAGATCACTTTGCCTCAGATTCAAGATTTTTTTCACGAAAACATGAAAAAGTCGAAGAGCTGAAAGAGATATTCATGGTTTCAGTAGACGTAGGTCCCTAGTGAGAAGACACTGCCAGCATCTCTTTTGAGAAGAAAAGGGATACATCTAACGAAATATCTGTCCGTTTACTCTGTGGATGTTGCATATAAACATTCAATTAATTTCTATTTTTAATAAAAGACTATGCCAAGTCTTGTGGACTGAGACCCATCAAAGTCCTCTACTGTTCACTAGCCAGGCAGCTTTGAAAATCTCATATTGACAGCCTCCATTCAATTTTTTCTACCCACGTTCTTTTTCTACAAAGGGAAATCTGCCTAGAAAAGTTCCCCAAAGGAAAGCATAGATGGAGTGCTGAGGACAGACAAAAAAAAGGACCCACAGTCCCAGAATCCTCCGCGGCACCGAGGCTGCCTCACCTGCGTACCGTCTGAGTCTGGCCACCAGTCCAGTGATGGGCCAGGAGCTGAGCTTCGGGTTCACGGGCAGCGGGGTGTGCTGGTGCACCAGCCTGCTCCTGTAAGGGAGAGCACTCCTCATCTTTCTGCGCTTTAACTGCCATGTGATTTTTATCACCGTGATTACATTTACCTCCCAGGGAAGGAAATTATGAAAATCCTTATCATTGCTTGCAGGTTATGAAGGAAACTCCACGAACTAGGGATTGCAGCTAATGTCAATTTATTTTAGCAAAAGCAAATGAAAGCAATCCCTCCTTCCTAACTTTTCAGTCCTAACACACAATTCCAATCAACCACAAATAGATCTGGTTCCTTTCAGTCAATCATCAATCACAGGACCATGCCAAATGGCCTGATAATGAAGATATTCCATACCAGTCAGCACTGAGATGTGGAGTCTAACTGACCACTTAATTGAATTTTACAAACATTACAACAGCAGTGGCAGTAGTGTTCATGAAACTTTTGCTCAGAGCCCAGTAAATAGCATTCCTGCCCAACGTTACCTTTTGATAAAGGAAAAAATAAAAATGTGAAAGGTTATAATATCAAACGCTCCCCTTTCAGCATCAACAGTGGCGCCATTGTTATAATTCTCAAACCTTTAAAACATTTGGGCACACTTACTTTTTCATCATTTTTTCAAAATTCTATAAAGAGAAAAGAGAAAAGTTCTATGTAAGATATGTATCAGAGGATTCATAATGGAGACTTGATTTCTTATTCCCAAGTCGGCGAGCCCCACTTTTAACAAATCACATCACAGATATAGAAACCAAATGGATCAAGGAATTGTATAGATCCGACAGTTATTTCATTATTGCAAAGTCCACAGATTCATCTACAATCTCTTCACACAAGCTTCTATATGCAGTTGTGCTGTAATTGAATATGTCCTGGGAGGAATTTAGAAGATAGTTTTTAGGATTACCCACACAGATAACCTTATCACAGCATCAGGAAGCATCTCCAAACCCCGAGGACAGTAGCAGACATTCCTGCCCCTCACCGCACACCATCCTCACCCAGACTAGCTCCAGGTCTGGTCTCCGGCACTCCTCTACCAGCTCCTCGTACATTCCTCTCAGAAGGACCCTCTTCAGGGTCATGCAGTCTTCACTTTCCATCAGCTGTTGAAAAATCTCTTTGCTTTCCTTCTCAATATTCTGTAAATAACGCCTCTGCTCATGGTAGAGTAAATGATTCACCTTCTGGTATTCAAAACAGATCATCTTCGTCCGACGAGTCACAAAACTCTAAAAGGACAATGCACCCATGAAGTCACACATTCAGGCTAAGTTTCTCATTTTCTCCTATTTTTTTAAAAAAATTTAAATTATTTTCCTTTTTTTTAAGGGAGGGTGCAGACAGGAATGATGGCAAACACACAAGCTGGCAGGAAGAGAGAGAAGGAAGAATCCTTTTATTTATTTTTGTCTAGTCTTTCATATTGGGTGTTCCCCCATGCCTGGGATGTGAACCTGGGTCACTGGGATGTATGTGGACTGCGCTTGGCCTGAGGTGGTGGAACAAACCCTGATTCTACCAGGAAACACCCAGGACCTACAAATCTGAAGGTGCATCTTGCTGAAGTCATTCATCTTTCACCAATTCTTTTTACATTTCACATCAAACAGGTCCCATTTTAGGACCATTCTCCACCTGAAAGAATGCCCTTTGACCAACTCACTTCCTCTTATCTCTGGTCAGCTCATTCAAATTTTTCTTTTCAGGCTCTCAGCTCTCTCCTCCCATGTGCTTTCTTGATATTCATTTGGAAGTTTTCCACTCAATTCTCTCTACACTGGCGCCTGAATGGACTTTGAAAAAACAGTATTGTGATCTTATGTCCTCACTCTTAAACTCCTTCAGAGGTTTTCATTTATATTTAATATATTCCACTTCTTAGTATATATTAAATCAACCTTTAGTACAGGACACCCCATATCTGTGTCCTTAATCCGTGCTACACTTGGCCCCTGCTCTGCATGACCGGTCACATTGATCCTCAGGATTCCAAGTAAGCTCCAGTTCATCTCATGTGAACCCTATCTATTAGTACAACTACTCAACTGTACTTCTCGGATAAGTCACATTTACAGCTGACTTCAAATTTCTCTAGGTGGTGTATGCCATGGTGGCCTAATGGATAAGTCAACCAGACACAGTGTGTGCATCCCAGGGACCTGGGTTTGCATCCAGGGTCAGGGGGAACCAAAAATATGAGCAGCTAGGTTGGCCCTAGTGGAACAGTGGTTTGCACAACTGCCTAAAGATAGACCACGTTTGTCTGCTTCTTCCTCTTCCAGCCTGCCTGTGGCCTTCATTCCTGACTGTACCTTTCTTTAAAGTTTTTTTCCTCTATTTCATTCCTTCACCTTCATATCAGGACCTTCATAATCGAGAAGCAAAGTAAAGTGGAAAAGGATACATTTCATCAGTGATGTGCTGAGTCTAGTTATCTTCCAAAGCAGCTCCTTCCCCAAAGATTTCTGACCTAATGCTCATGTCTGCCCAAGTTTGAACTCCTGTATTAAGTCTATTTTGATCAGTATATTTAAATTTCAATTTTAGGAAAACTACTTTATTTACCTTTACTATATTTTTCTCCAAAGAACTATCACAATGGACCATACTATAAATTTTACATTTTGACTTGTTAATTGTCTTTCTCCCCTCACTACCTCAAAAAATTCCTTGAGTGAAAGGAAAATTTGTCTATTTCTAGATCGACTCAGAACAATGACTAAAAGAGTAGGTACTCGATATTTTAAGAAAAAGTTATATTCTTAAGGATATCACTTTATAAATTTTGTTTCATGTGCTCCATTTGAATTCCTTTAGTAGTAGCAATGAGTTTTTTTGTTTTGTTTTGTTTTTTAAGGAAAGGTGCAGGCAGAAATGAACACAAACAGGCAGGTAGGAAGAGAGGAGGAACAAGCATTTTTTTTTTTTTTTTGATTGTTCATCTTGGTTTTTTTCCCCGGACCCTTAACCCCAGTCCTAGGGATGCGTGTGGATTATATCATGCTGGAGGCCATAGACCAAACTGCTACTCCATCAGTGCATGCTGTGAGGCATCTTTAATACTGTTTTAAAAATATTTGTACGTTTCTGCCAGGAAATCCTTACTTCATCAATTAAGAGTTGGACTTTTATTTCCCCTCTCCTATTAGTGGTGTTCAATTGGTATTTCTGAATCAATAAACGATAAATCCAAATTCCTCAGCTGTGCATTCCGGTCACATTTTGATTTGTCTAAGCTCTCAGCACTGCCTCTCCTAGATTCCCTATTTCTCGTGATTTCTACAGTGCCTAGTTTTCAACTCTCAGGTAGTCTCATCAGCTTCCCATTCCACATGGTCTCTTTCCATCATCCTGAACATTCAAAGACTTCTTTACTTTTGAGAAGCCCTGCCTTTTCCTCATCCACTATTTATTGACAATGATTTTCCTATACCTGTCAGAGTGGTCTGATGTAATTTAGGGAATAGGTATTTCATTTTCCTAAAAATTCTAACAAAAAGTCATACTTCTCTATGCATGAGTTGATGGAACGCTTACTATAGGTTAGCTACTCATAGAAGCCCATAGAAGTTCTGGTTTTACCTCAGGTTCTCAGTGTACCCCAGGCTGGTGTGTAGGAAGCAGAACTCCTGACTTACCTCCCATGTTGAGGTTTTCATGGCTTCTCTGTTTAGAGTTCTCTGATTTTCTTGGGTCTTTACCCACACAGACCTCATTTCTTTCAGGAGCTTATCCTGCAAAAGAGACACAGTCACTGGACTATAAACCCTAACAGAGAGAGGGAATGTGAGGAAAGTGATCGCTAAAAGGTCGAAAGTGGTACGTTGACTGCTGGGCGCCTGTGCACCCAGAGGAAACCTGTCACTGAAAGGTTATTTCACCGTGGAGGACGCTGACCACACAGCCGCTTCTCAAGAGAATCCTGTCTCTGAGTTTAATTGTCTTCATGCTCGCTCTTGTCTCCTACTACTTATTCTAGGTCAAAGACAATGTTTTTAAACAGACCCATTCGATGAAGCATTTTGCAATCGTGGCTACATTGGTCAATAACCACTCCCAAATATAACGGACTTAGACACTTGGGTCTTAAACTGAGTGATCGCAATTCCATCTGGGATCAACACCATTCTTACCATCTACTGAGTTGTCAGATTTAAATGTAAAGTTATTTAAGCTCTTTAAGAACTGAGAATGACTTTTCTTCAATAATTTATCCTGGTGCCTGGCACATAATTCTAGCAAATATCTGCTTCATATGGTACGTGAATGAATAGTACTTATCTTCTCATTCTTTTTCATCATCTGTCAGATGGCAGATCCTCAGATTCCGACTCGTCTACCCCGCCATTGCTTACCCGGTATTCTTCGGCAACCCAGTCAATGGAGCAGTGTCTGTGGGCCTTGTGCTTCCCCGACGTGCAACACAGCCTGCAGAGTTGGCACCTGTCAAACTCACAGAAGAAATTCTTGGTTCTCCTGTGTATCACACACATTTGCCCCTCAGAACTTGGTACGGGGAGGAAACTCGCCCGTCTGGCAAGGAACACCCATGTCTTCAGAACAGCGTTGCTCTTTAAATTCAGGTGAAGTGATGTCTCCTTGCACACAGGGCAGCGAGGCGGACGAGGGGCCTCCTCCCAGCAGAGACAGAGACAAGGCCGGCAAAAGCTGTGCCCACAGCCTATGGTGACGGGGTCTATGAAAAAGCTCATGCAGACAGAGCAGGTAAATCTATTCTGGAAGGTATTATTGCTGATGGATCTGAGGAGAGAAGAGAAAGTTATTCCATCACAAGCCTTGAAAGAAGTGCATTTTCAAAGCCACTAAAATTGCTAATGGATGAGAGAAGCATTTACTTCCCGTCCACTCGAACAATCTTGGGTAGGTAGCAGGACAGACCATGTGTTGTACAGGACAGGAGGAGGGTTCTGAAGGACAGTCTCATGACCCACAGTCCTTCCCACCCAGGTCCCAGATCCCTTGTTCAATCCTGGTGTCCTTACTTCTAACTGGACCGGAGACCAGTAGCTTAGACGAATTCACAGCCAGTGTGTAATTCATATTTCACCCAAATCACTCCTATCTCTTTGTCAACAAGGCAAATTAATTATAAACTGGTCAAAAATTCATTATGAATATAATTATGTTTAGATTGATAACATTAATATTAATAATATTAAAATGGTAATCTTAGAAGTTAATACTTATTGTGTATTAATTCCGGGTATTGGATTAACATCTGTTTTCTGGGTTACCTATTTTATCATTCTCAAAGAGATATGATTAACTCTATTTCTTTTTTACGGACACCTTATAAAGAGAAAATCTCTTTTTGGCATAGTGTGAGTAAAATAACTGCTTGTCTACAATTTCGCATTGATTTCATTGATCTAGTACTCATGTACAGAGCTTGTTAACAGAAAGAAATCTAACTTTAGGTCCAAGAGTAAGCGAAACTGATCTCCATTGTCTGGACAAGCGATCCGGTGCAAGGGCATCCCCGTAAAGGGGACATCAGCATTGCGGTACTGTGGCAGCGTTGATGGGGGCATGAAACAGATTAGGAAGGAAATGGTCATAATGGAGACGTGTATAACCACATAATGGTCTATGATTTGCTCACTCAACCGTGCTGCATCCACACTCAGCCCACACAATGAAACCTTGTCATCTCATGGCCCAGTGTATCTCGTTGTGAGGGTTATCTCCGCATACTCTACTCTACTTTTACTAGGAAAAGCTGATTGTTCACATCTTATCTGCTGCCTTCCTTTAAAAAATTTCAAAGCAATTGACTTTATCTCTTCTATCAACCTTGATGCATTTACGAAAATAAAGATAAAAAGAATAAATAAAAAAAAGAAGCAACATATTTGTAATTCAGTCAGACTCATCTAGAATTCCTCTACTCTGTGAAATGATGACTGATTGTCAGGAGCAAGGACAATTATATGTGAACAATCCAGTGACACACACATACACAAATAACAGAAATTGCTTTTATGCACGTGGAGTGCAATACTTACCTCTGGGTTTGACTAGTGGACTCTGCCATTCTTGACCAATGGCAATTCTGGTCAGTTCAGCTGAAGAATGAGGTGCCGGTGGTAGCTGGAAGTTCAGAAGCCTCCACGACTCCACCAGCTCTGAGCCAGTGCTTCTGGAGAAGAAGGGACTTGGCTCCTTACTGGTTTTATTTCTCTGTAGATCACAGCCATATCCTCAAGTGGTTGCATTATTAAGTCTTTGAAAAGTATTGGTTTATAGAATTAACATTTTGCGGAGTGCGAAACACACCCTAATGTCAATGAATGGATTTAAATCTTCATAAATCCACTAACTCAAAGGCCCATAATCCAATCTGTAGTTAACCTTGTCATCCATGGACTTGTTTTTAAAATAAATAAATCCTTACAAGATGAACTTCACCTGTTTTAAAAACCACATGTCGTAGGTGTATTGTACAAGATGGACTACCAAAAACAGGTATCTTTGTGAAAGAAACTTACTTTTTGTCAAGTTTAAAGTGATTATTAAGGCTTTCCTGATCTGGGATGGTCTTGTTTCTTAGTCACTTAAAAACGTTTTAATATGCAGTCACGAATGAGTTCTGATGCATCACACACGGAAGGGTAGCATACAGGAGATGAGAGCCCTGCAGACTCACTACACCGAGTAAGTTGTCATGAATCTGCTCCTCTCCTATAAAGCCATGATTGCAATATCAAATTATTCTTTAGCCCTGATCTTTAGCCCAAGTCCGGTACACAAATTCCATAAGCACTGAGCTACATGAAGGGAGGGTAAGATTTTCATATTTAATATTTGTGATTTTCCAAGAACTGGAGGAGCAGTGGTTGTGTCCACTCCTTTCAGCCAGTTGTAATCCAAATGCGGTATTTTGCCAGGTATAATGCACATTTTGTTGCCCAAATATGTGAGGAATAAATAAGGATGCACTATATACAGTTAGTACTAATTCCATACCTATATAAATGTTTTTAATTCTCTTTTATGCTTATGAGTAAAAAGTATAAATCTAGAGAGCAATAATGATATCGTATGAAAAATTATACCCTGAAGTGTGATAATCAATTTTGTTGAACTTAGAAGGAAAGCAATTTCAGCCAGTGGGTCCATGAAATAAACCAGAGTGTTGCTTTGTTGTTCACAGAATAAGCGACTCTGTCTTGATAAGCTAGGGGAGGGCAACTTTATGACTATAGGGTGAAGAGCGCGACATTTCTCTTCACACTATTTAGGCGAGAGCCTGCAGTCTAGCTGATAATTTTACAGGAATACAGACACTGCCAGCTGGAAGCTCACATTATTAAACATGCTAAAGAGCATGACAACAGAGCTGCCGAGAGACACTGGACCTCCTCCCATAGAGAGTTGTCATCAGATGGTGGAGCCAACGGGAAGAAAAGCTTCTGGTAACTGTATCTGTTCTTGTGTTTTGTAATTGTTACATAGAATTTCAAAACTTGTCATTCTGATGTGCCAGCTCAAACCCCATAGGAAAAAGAAAAAATTCAAAAAGAAGGGGTCGAATGAGATACCTGTTCAAATGCTCTTTAAAAGGCTTCACCAGACATCAGAACTCTAAATGGCTTCCTCCCTACAATAAGTTCCTAAACAGATTAGGGTCAAACAGAAAGAAACTAAGAGACCTCAGTCTATCCTCTTTTCTGGTCCTTCTGATGCCCCACCCTTTCAGGTCATCCTTTGAGATTTGCTCTTTCTGGGAGTTACAGCATTAGAAAAGTCTTTCTTTCAATCCAATCTGGAACATGGTTTGACCTCTGAAAATGGTCAGAGATATGAGTGAAATGCTATTGCCAACCCTCAGGAAAACTCACATAAGCCTTTTTTTTTTTTGGGGGGGGGGTCATCTTTGGAAAAAAGGTTTTTGACCAATTTGGAGACTGATATTGAGAGAACGTTAGGTTTCTTGACCTTCTCCTTACCTTCGGCAGGGAAAACCTGGATTACAAATTTAGAAGGCAGCTCCATCCCCAGAGTCTTTTCTTACCAGTGTTAGATAAGAAACTGAAGGTACAGTAAGAAGTTGGTCTAAATTCAAGTAGCTAGGAGAGGTTCTTTCGCCAGAGTGATTTATTAAATGAAGGTAGGAGACTCATTCCTCAAACATTAAGCATATGAGGGAATAAGTGAAAAACTGTTTAACTGTTCTCTTGTAAGTTGGTGAGTCTTATTTTGTACCTGAATGACTCATGGCTACATTTCAAATGGTAACTCAGAGATTTCTGCTTTTGTCTGGTGTCAGTGTGCTATAAATCATACATGGTATTGCTAGAATTAATTTGTATTTAATTGGAAATGGCGTGTACTGCATAAAGTACTGCTAAACTCAGAATAGAAACCAATCTTAATGTTTCTTTTGATATAGGAAATCTTTGGTAAATAGAATCTAGGTTAGAATCTGTTTTAACTCTCACTACATTTCTTTAGATTAAGGGGATGTAAATGGGCTAAGTCTTTGAGCAGGGAAAATGTGATCCAAAAAGAATGTGACAAGATTGCTAAGGAGATGAAGGAAGGACCGTCTCAACTATCCACACTGCTTTGGATGTCACTCCTAGGAAAGGCTAAAACTGTGTTCTGGATATTAAATCCTGGTGGGGATTAGCAGGGGAGACTCCATTTGGGGTCTGTTGTTCTTGGCACTATTGTGTAATTTCGTATCTGTGGTTAGAATTAACTTAGAGTTTTACTGAGCTATAGGTTGGGAATTTGCTGAGTTTCTAACAGGAAAAGTACCTGATATGTTCTCATGATTTTTTTTGTTTTAAGGAAACTTCCTTTAAAAAGTCCTCAGGATGTTTGTGGATTATGCCTGGACTGAGGATTCAGATTTAACTGCTAAACCACCAGGGAATGCCTCAGCAAATTCTTGCTAATTTAATTTTAGCAAACTTAGTGTAATCAAGTTACATTTTTTTTCCATTCTCTTACTCTTAACCAATTTGTATTTCTGTTTAAAATACCCCCACATACATCTTTTATTCCCATTTTTCCTCCCCGGTCCTGGGTCATGAACCTGGGACATTGGACTGTACATGGTCTGCTTCAGTCACCTGAGCCCAGAGTGAGCCTGAAGTGCACTTCTTATAGACACAATATAGGTCAGACTCTGAGCTGTCCTTCACTTTACTTTTATGTTTATTATAAATCCTACACTACACTAGTATTTTTTGTTTTTGCTTAAGCAGTCAAATATCCTTCAAAGAGATTTGAATATGAAACATGATCAATGACTGAAACAAGGACCCTAATCACATTGGTTTCAGATCTTATGGTATTGAGTATATATTGAATACTTTGTTTTATATTTCTTCTCTCTCCCTTTTTGCACATTAAATATAAAATGGGACACCAGGCTGGTAGGTAGCCTTCTAGTTTTTTGCATTGGGTGAAATCGCTGTGATGGAGACAGAGAGAGGCATCAGTAGAAATGTAAAGGCAATGCTGTCTTTATGGTGTCAAGATCAGTCACATCAGGATGCACTCAGAGGGTTTATTCATTACAGATTGCTTAGTTCTTGAATCAGCAGTTCTAGGCCTGGCCTGAGGATTTGTGGTTTTAACAGTTTGTGCGAGATGACATGATATGGATGCACCTTACTTGGAGACCACTGCCCTCGGTTATACTCACACAGTTCTCTGTGTGTGTAGAGAAGGGGTGAGTGTGGCCTATTTTGCTAGGAGGGAAAATTGTGCAACTCTTCGTGGAGGTATGTGTTTTGGAAATGTAGACTTAGGAACGTGTGTACGGATATTGATGGGCAGAGTGGGGACCATGCGCTCATTTGCTGAGGGTTTTGATTGGCTGATGTTTGAAACCCTTTATGCATGAGTGGGCTGTTCCATCCTGTGAGTCTTCGTGGTTTCAGAACTCTTTTTTACTAGAGAAGTTATAAAGACTACACAGTGCTTTTTCCTGTCCCTAGAAGCTAAGTGCTCCCGTGGAGGTGATGGGGGTTTTCTCTAGAGCATGTGGTCAGTGCCACCCTGTGTTCTTGCCAAACTATTCCTGTGACATGATTTTTGCCATATTTGCAGGTGTGTTTTGATTTCTATTCACTTTAATTTTCTTTTATTTTTTTAAAAAAGAGGAAGGAAGGAAGGAAGGAAGGAAGGAAAGCATTTTGTTTAGTCAGTTGTTTTATTTTTGGTGCCTTGCCTTCCAGGTTGTAAAGTTGGGTCCTTGGGCTTTATGTGGTCCACACCCCAACCACCTCAGTCACCCGAACCACAAGAGCACAACTTTTTTATTTCTAACCTCACCAGTGTTTCTATGAATTACTATTGCTTTTCTGTTCAAGTTAGTCGGTGCATGTTCCTTGTAAAATAGAACTTGACATATGTCGGAAGCACAGAAATGAAGCAGTTTACACATGATGTGTTTTCACAATGGAGTTGTGTCAGCTACAGGCAAAATGCCCTTTAAGTCAGGTGCAATGCTGCTTCCCAAGGCCAAAAGAGTAAGTGCTCAAAGGAGTTTTTAAAGTAGAAGGCAAACAGAGATCACTGTTCTCTGAATTCTGTAATTGCATATATTGCATTGTGTGTTTTAAATTTAGTTTTACCAAAACGAATCAAATAAAGGATAGTTGCAAGATTCAGAAAAGCTGATTGTTCTGGAAGCTAGAGCATTTCTCCTTGGCTGTGTTTTCCTGGAGGAGGAAATCTCTTCCAGTGGGCAGTGAGCACGGAAAATGCATTGCTGGGGCTTTATTGCGTACCTGGGCTCACACCTCTTGCTTTGTGAGGATAACGAGCACGGCCAGGATAATGGACCCAGGCTTTACCTATCTGTGTGTGGGAGTTAAATGCTTTTTAAAACTTTTGAAAGAAAAACATGGCAATGTCTACAGATGGCTACAATCATCTCTTGATTCTCACATATGTAAAGTTAACTTCATATATTCAGCTCATCAAAAATTTTGGCAGTCATTTTGTCCTAACCTAAAGGAGTTTTTGTGAAATGCTCTGTGAGTAGGCTAGCAGGGAGGAAGTGAGAGGAGGAAGAAGCGTTCCCTTTAGTTGCTCATCTTGGTTGCCTTCCCCACCTCCCGCCCTGTCCCAGGGCATGAACCGGGATCCTTGGGACGTGTGGACTGCACCCTGTCGGAGGCCACGGATATAGTAGCTGCTCCACCAGGGCGCCCGTTAATAACTTCCTTATTCATGAAAAGAAACTTTAGGGAGGAGTAAAATGTCTATGTTACTTAGAGATTTAGTTTTGCTGTAGAAGGAGATATGCGTTTCAGGAAGTGGCTGTTAAAATGTGGTCTTTGTGACAGGCAGAACCAGTTCATTCTCATCCCTGAGATTACACGTGGTCCTCTTACCTGTCTCCCCTGCAATTTGCCTTTCTATCTTCTTCCGTTGTACAACTAGAGTCCGCACTGACTTTACCACGGGTCATCTGAAAACCTCTTTCATTTGCCCATTAATTGCCTTGGTTGTCTGGGCCATTGAAAAAGCCATTCTGTGTGAAGGGAGAGAAGCCAGCAAATGTCTGCAGCCTTGGTCAGGACGGTATGAGGTTCAGGGAGCAGAGAATAAGCCCTGAATCTCAATACTTGCCATGCCCTCCAGAGAATTCTAGAGTTGGTCCTCATTATAGATAAGGTTTGCAGAATAGAGATTTTATTCTTATTACAAATTACACTGTCCTCTGTCGATCTAGCTGGTCAAGAAAAGTTACCAGTTAATTCAGAGTCTCAGATCACTGGATTAAAAACATGAAATAGTTTGTTTTTCCAATTACTGCCACTAATGATAAAGTTGTTGAACACTCTTCTGGGCTCTTTTCCTGACTAGGTACCCACTGTGGATGAGGCGAGGCGTATTCTTGGCCATTTGCCATCTGCCAATGTCCCTTCACATCCCCACTATTCCCAGGACAGACAGGACACAGGCCACCCTGTGCGGTCGTCTGGGGCTTTGTGATGCTGTGTCTCTGCTGATGTCTTGGTTTCCTGTCTCCACACTTTAGTTTGCGTGAGTTTGCTGTGGAGGGAGGTGAGAGTCATCTGGATCTTGCGGTTCCGTAGCCACTCTAAGGCATTTTTCATTTCATGTTTAGTAAGAACATTTTGAAGGACTTTAATATAACACCATCTGATTGCTACTTCAGGAAGACAGTGCTACTGAGTCAAAGCTGGTGTGTGCAGGATTGCAGAGAAGCAGAGACAAGAGTTGAGGGTGTTGTAAGTCTGGGTGGGAGGCGAGGCCGCTGGAGTCGAGATGTATTGTGATCACAGGGCCAATCACTGGGGTCTGGATACAGGTGTGAAAGAATCCAAGCATGAGGACTAGAGGGACCCCACAGCAACCGCAGAGGCAGGGGACATTTTGGTGCTCAGCTGGGCGAGGACAGTGGTGAGAACAGGCAGCCAGTGGAAGCTGGATCAGAGGGCGGCAGACTCTGACGCAGGAGCTGGCACCACGTGAGCGCCCTGTAATGTAACTTACAGGTCCAGGTTCCAGCTGGAATCCTCAGGGGACACACATGCTAGGCTGATGGGAGGGGCTCTGTCTGTTTTATATTTTCACTTGGCGGGTCTTTCTTAATTTCTGCATTCACTGCTGACTAGAGTAATTGTGACATCAGAAAGAAATCCTCCAATCATGGGTTTTCTGCTTTTCTTTGAGCATTTCTTCTCAGTTACTTTTATTAGTTCTTTATCCTTTTCTTACTCCCTATCCTTCTGTCTTGCTCCTCACCTGCTCTACAGGCTGTGGCATATTGTACATTGTGTGGACACTCTAGTATCTTATTTTAAGTTTGAAACCTTTTGGGCAGTTTTTGCACCCAGGATTTTAGAAATATGCAACAGGATGTCTCTCTTTCATGGCATGCATGGCACCATACCATCAGCACTCACTTTTCAGAAACTTGTGGTACAGCTTCCTCTATGGAAAAAAAAATTTTTTTTTGTAAGGAAAGGTGCAGGCAGAAATAATGTGAGTAGGCAGGCAGGCAGGCAGGAAGACAGAGGGGAGAGAGAGGCACCTGATTTATTTTATTTAGGTGTTCATCTTGGTTATTCCCCTGGCCTGGGGTCTCATTCAAACCTGGGTCCTTGGGATGCATGTGGACTTTGCCCAACTGCTGCTCCACCAGGGTGTGCCTCCTTATTAAATCTCGGTTGTGTTTATTAAGGAATTTGCATACACTATTTTATTAGTACATACACACTTTGCTTCCACAGCTTGCTATGACCCATTTGATGGGATTTGAACTTTAAAATGACAAGACATGGTGCACCCCTGAGCCTAGGGTGCAGGCCATGTAAAGTCATTGAACCCAGATTCAACACCAGGGACTGGGGTATGACAAAACAAAGCAACAACAGAAGCAGTTATATTCCAGTTTGAAGGCAGCCTCTCCGAGGATGTGAGAAGAGGGTTATATAAGACCAATCAATGTAACTTAACGAATGGAGAAGACAGTAAGTCTGTCCTCTTGGAGGCTCACTGAATAATGAGCAGATCAAATACATTGGTTTTATTGAGGAATTCGTTTTCCAATACTAATGGAAATGTGTGTTTGCTCTGAAGGAAAGATTGAAAGGGTTGCTACAAAGCAACAGTGTTACATTATAAGTGTATTTTCTAAGACAGAATGCTTAGAAACTCTGAGAATAGCCTTCTGCTATAAGCTTAATTAAGGTGGAATCAAGATTCTGTATCTGTACTAACAAAATGCCAAATATTTGGAGAACAGTTCTCTGGACCTCCCACAGATGGACACGGGAGATGCAGACTGCAGATGCTGCCTGCTGAGGCAGCGGCGACACCTGCGTTTCAGGTAACCAGCTCCTTCTGAGGACTCCTGGCATTTGTCACATGCCCTGTACTTGCCTTCTCACTGTACTGCAGGCTTGCTAAAAGCAAGGATCATGTCCTATGCAGTTTTCACAATGTCTAGCCAACTCTCAATTATGAGAATGATCTAATTTTTATTTGGGAAGATTAATCAAGTTTAGAGACTGAGTTTCTAGCACTGGTTTCTAGCAGTCACATTTTAATTAGCTACCACAGCCAAGATAGGAGTAGGAGAAATTGTCACAAAAAACAGTCATTTGGTTTCTACCTTCCTCCTCCAAAAATCATTTTTCTAGAAATGATTTTGCTCTGCCTTTTGAGAGGCATGGAGTTGACAGCAGATAGAAAAAGTCAGGAGCCTAGAAAAAGGAAGGCTTTATAATCACTCATCAAAAGGTGTATGCGCAGCACAGAATTGTGTGTACTGACACGAAGAACATTGGATACTGTCTGGGCATAGAGAGACCCTTGTTGAACAACTGGTAAAGTGAAAACTGGGTGTTTATTGAAATCTCAGTGTTCTCTAGTAATAAAACAAATATAAATAATTCTGGGTGCTCTAGGGAAATGTTTCTTAAACTATGTTTGAGAAACAGAGTTACTTCAATGGCTATTAAACCTGAATAATTTTATTCTAGCTTTGTTTTTTTGTATATCTACATGGTGGGGGCTATGTTATGAAAGTGATATTTTCATATGGTGTTAAAAGGTGCCGAGTCATCAGTTGAGTTAGGGTTTTTAAAACATACAAATATCTCGAAATCAACTTGTTCACTGAAGATATTTGGTTCAAAGTTAAGTAGCAGGGGGTTTTACAAGAAGTTCCTAGCGGGATGGGGAGAGGATTCAGATAACTCCAGCTACAATTATAGTGCATGAAAAAGAAATTAAACTCCTCTGGTGACTTGTTAGGAGCAAAGAGAGGAGACTTCATCAGATGGTGAGTGAGCTTGGGGGCAGCCAGAGGCATTGGTCCCCCACCATGGAAGCAGCATCTTTGGGCTGAAAGGTTGTTTTTGGTGGGATGTGAGGCGTCCAGCCAGGAGGTCTCCAGGGTAGAATGGAAGAATGTAGGAGTCTTATTTATAAGGCCAATCATTCTGCAAACCTTTTAAACACCTTTGAAGAGAAATACTTTGTAAATGTGATAAGAGGAGGAGGGAAGGGAGGGTTACTTTGGCTGAGAACCTGTGGGTCATGGCACCAGGCACTTTGAATGGTTAATAATCATTTGAACCTACAGCATTATTTTTAAATGGGAGGTGAAGGCAGGAATGAAGGCGAGCAGAGGCAGGCAGGCAGGAAGGGAGAGGAGGAAGAAGCACTTGATTTAGTTGTTCACCTTGGTGGTTCCCCCAGCCCCAGCCCCAACCAAGGTCCTCGGAACGTACCTGGTGTGTGCCAGTCAGAGGCGGCGAACTTACCCGCCAGACCACCAGGGCGCGCCAAAAGTACGCATTCTAGTGAGGTAGGAAAAAACGTTAGTTGCAGAATAAACAACAATTACAAGTGTAACCAGGGAAAAATCAGATTTTTTTTTTTCCTTCTTGTGTAGAGAAATTCAGTTCCTCCTCCAGTCTTCCCTGTGTCCCCTTTCCTTTTATTCGAACACTTCATTTCTGACAGTCCTGTCACCAACGTGCAGGTTTTCCCTTACCCCGCACTGCTCCGCAAAACCAGTCAGGTGTCTCACAAGTTGGCTCAGATCTGTTCTGGAGACGGCCTCAGTCCTACCCGACTCCGCCCGCTTCAACGTCAGTCACATCCCAGATTGTCCCCTGTGCGTGGTCCAAGAGGACCCCTGTGTCAGGTTCATTAATTTCCTCAGCGACTTCCAGGACTCCGGGAAACACGCCTGTTTACGGTTTGTTCCCCGGCCAGATGCAAGGGTACCGGTGAGGCCTGGGAAGAACCCAGCGGGCGTGTGTCCCGAGTTGGCTGAGCTCCTCTCAGCATGGTGCTTGCAACTCACAAAATCCCCAGACGCCCAACCCCGCTTTGGGGATGTACAAAGGCTCCTAGGCAGCCCGTGCCCAAGCCCTCCTTCAAGAGCCGCGGGCAGGCTGAGAGCTCCGTTGTCTTCCTCTCACGTCCCACGTCCCATGTCCTATATGCCTGGTGCTGGATCCTCACCCAGGAGTTGTCAGTGTCCTTAGCGGAACAAGTCACTTAGGGATTCCTGAGAACTTCAGGCCCGTACAAGAACAAGAGATGCTCCTGGCACTTTTATCATCTGGAGCCTGCTAGGTCTGCAGAGCTGTGATGCGGTGCTGGGAGAGGCATCGGGACCGAGCTTGGAGGGAGGACGGCGGACCTTGGCCGACCTTTGCCAAAAGTGGCGGTTTTGGAGAGGTCGGCCCGGCCCTCAGGGACAAGAGACGCTCTCAGGGTCGGCCGCGCGCTGTTCTCGAGGACAGTTCGTCCTCCATCCCCAGCCGCTTCCTTGCAGGGCTCGGGCGGCGCTCGGTGGCTCCTAGAACGGGGACTGACAGCCGGGCGGGTCTCCTTCCGCCCCGCCCCCGTGGTGGAGGGGCGGCTCCGCGCAGGGTCAGTGCCGGCCGCGTCCCGGCCCAAACCGGTGGTCACCTCCCTGCGCTGTGTTCGCAGCCTGCAGGCTCGGGAGGGCAGCTGGCGCCCCCGACACAGACCGGAGAACGCCATGGCCAAGTCCAGGGGCCGCCTGTACCTGTGCATGTGTTTGGCAGTGGCGGTGGCGTCGTTTCTGGCGGGGTTGATGGTGGGTGAGTAAGCGACCTCAGCTTGGGGGCCCCACACCCCGCTCCCAACACCCTCAGGCCCTGCAAAATGGGGAGCCCAGGGCGCACAGCCTTCTCAGGGAGCACGGGTGGCTGAAAGTTAAGTTCGTTGCGTGTTCACTGCTTCAGGCTTCTGTTTGATGTTGAGTGGTCACTGCTACGGGACTGAAGATTAATGACTCAGAACCAGCCCCCTACTCACCTCCGCAGCCGCGGTGAACTCAAGCGGGTCCCCTGCTGGGGGCCGGCGGCGCGGCGCGCTGGGAACCGGAGAGTAACTAGCGTCCTTCTTAAGAAACTGATCAGCTCAAAATGGCACTACATGCTAGAACTGGAAGGCTTTCTGCATTAAATGTGAACATGGTAGAGCTCACCATGATCTGTTTCTTAGGTCAGGGTCGTTATTTTATTTCTAGTTTTCATAAAGGCACTTGTGTGTGTTCTCCCTAGGCTGGTTTCTTAAGCCTCTGAAAGAAACAGCCACTTCTCTGCGCCTGCATCAAAGTACACGGTGGAAACTGGTATCCGAGATGAAAGCTGAAAACATCAAGTCGTTTCTTCGGTGAGTTTGTTTTGCATATTCGATGTTAAATGTGAAGTGTTTAAAACATTACAGAGTGAGAAGTGAATTGAGACTGGCGTGTTTATGTGGACAGTTTTCTTCGAAATTATCTGATCTCACATTCATTTGTGGTAGTGTAAAATGTCCCTTTAAACTAAGGGGAAGGTCCATTTGAATGTTACAGGCGCAGGTGTTCCTTCACAATGTCATCTATGGTAAAAGCATCTCTGGCTTAAGAGATGTTTCAACTTCACATAACTGCAGCTGAATGTTCTTCTGGTGCTTGTGCCTGGGTTTAATCAGTGTTTTATTTAAACCTCAGTGCTCTCCCTGAAAGACATGAGTAACTGATGCAGAGGAGAGGAGACTAAAGTTTCAGATTCTATCTGCCACAAGTTAACCTTTTCCCCATGTTGCAAAGATTAATAACAAACAGGACAAAAGGAAACAAAAAGGATCCAGTGCAAATCCATCAGCCTCTATGTAGGAACATTCAAGGGAGTAGTAGGACCCCTTGATTAGTGACAGGGATGTTATGCTATGTTAAGACTCTTTCAAGGGAGTGCCATTAAAAAAGAAAAAAAAAGCTTTCTTAAAGTATAATTTACATAAAATAAACTGCTTATAAAGGCTACACTTTGCTTATTGACAAATATCATTCATTCAAGATTTAGAATGCTTATATTGTGACTTTGAGATTTATTCCTCCCTTCAGTGATCTCTTAGGCAGGGGAGGAGCGGGGGTGGGGGGGCTCAGTTTTCTGCCACCATAGATCTCTTCCCATTTTCTAGAATTTTATGGTACAGCATGCATCTTTGTGTCTGTCTTCTTGCACCTAGTATCATGATTTTGGAATTCATTCAGGTTGTTGAATATATTGGGAGCTTATTACTTTTTATTATTGAATAGTATTCCATTGTATGGATGTACTACGATGTGTAGCTGATGGATTTGAGCTGTTTTTAGTTTTTGATTATTGTGAATAAAGATATTATAAACATAGGTTTACACGTCTTTGTGTGGATATGTTTCTATTTGTCTTGGAGTGACTATGCTTGGTGATAAGTACCTGTTTAACTTTTTAGAAAATGCCACGTAGGTTTGAAAAGTGACTGTACCATTTTACATCCTTTGATCATGTATATGTGCTCCACATCCTGGTCAACACTTAGTGTCGTTAGTTGTTTTCATTGTAACCGTTCTAATGGGTATGTAGTGACATCTCATGGTTTTCCTGGTGACTAGAGATGTTTAGCACCTTTTTTTGTTTAGTTATTGGGCATGGATTATATCTTTCATAATAAAGTCTCTGTTTATATATTTTTCTTTTTTTAAATTTTTATTTTGTTATTGACTTGTAGAAATTTCTTATATTCTGGAACAAGTCCTTCATCAAACATAAATTGTGATTATTTTCTTATTTCCTATGACTGGCTTTTTTTGTTTATTTTTAAAGAGAAGGTGCAGGCAGGAATGAAGGCAAGTAGGAAGAGAGAGGAGGAAAAAACATTTTATTTTATTTAAGTGTTCATCTTGGTTGTTCTCACTAACTCTGGGACTCAAACCCATAGCAAAACTATAACATATACTTCCCTAGCATATGTATAGCATTCCATAACAAAGTATAATGTACTTCTCAAGTGTGAACAATATACACATAATATATGGCATGCAGTATTTACAAATTATAAAATATACAAGCTGTTTGGTTTTGTTTTTTTAAAGGAAAGGTCCAAGCAAAATGAAGGTGATTAGGCAAGCAGGCAGGAAGAAAAAGGAGGAAGAAGCATTTTTATTTATTTATTTTAGTTGTCGTTCATTTTGGCTGTACCCCAGTTATGCTGTGCAGAAGCTATTCAGTTTGATGTAGTCCCATTCATTTAGCTTTGCTGTGGTTTCTTTTACTGCAGCTGTTCCCTCCCCAAAGACATCTCTGAGACTGAGGTCCTGGAATGATTTTCCCACATTTTCTTCTAAGTATTTTTTTTTGGCTTCAAGTATTATGTCCAGGTCTTTGAGTCATTTTGAGTTAGCTTTGTGAATGGTGTGAAGGAGTAAACTAGTTTCTTTCTTTCTTTTTTACAGATGTCTTTCCAGTTTTCCCAACAATATTTGTTGTCTAGACTTTCCTACTCCAGTGTGTGCTTTGTCATAGGTTAACTGTTAATATAGGTAGGCTTGTCTCTGGACTCTCAATTTGATCCCACTAATTGGCGTGTCTGTTTTTTTTCCAGTACCATACTGTTTGATGATGACTGATCTGTAGCATAGTTACAAGTCCAAGAGTTCCTTCAATGTTCTTTTTTCCCTCATAAGATAACTTTGGTTATTCAAGGCTGTTTGTGATTCCTAACACGCTTCAATATTGTTTGCTCCATTTCCTTCAAAAATGTCCCTGACATTTTTATGGGAACTGCATTAAACCTATATATATTGCTTTGGGCAGAATGGTCATTTTCACTATGTTGATTCTGCCAATCCATGAACATGGAATGTTTTTCTATCTCTTTTTGTCTCCTTTTAGTTCTTTTGTTAAGATCCTATATAGTTTTCATATAGGGCTTTCACCTCCTTTAAGTTTATTCCTAGGTATTTGATCTTTCTTGGTGCTATTGTGAATGGGATTTCTTTCTTAATTTCCTTTTCCTCTAATTTATTGTTTGCAAATAGGAATGTTACTGATTTTTGTGTGTTGATATTATATCCTGCCACTTTGCTATATTCATTTATTATTTCTCACAGTTTTTTTTTGGTGGAGCCTTTAGGATATTTTAGGTATAATATATCATTGCAAATAATATTAGTTTTATTTCTCCTTTCCTATTTGGATTCCCTTTAATGTCCTTTCCTTATCTTATTGCTCTGGCCAAGACTTCCACAACTATGTCGAATAGTAGTGGTGATACTGGTACCTTGTCTTATTCCAGATCTTAGGAGAAAGGCTCTCAGTTTTCCACCGTTGATTATAATGTTGGCTGTGGGTTTGTCATATATTGCTTTTATTATCTTGGGATATGTGCTTTCTGTTCATATTTTGGTGAGTTTTTTTTTTTTTTTTTTAATAATCAATGCTTTTCTGCATCTGTTGAGATGATCATATAGTTTTTGATTTTCACTTTGTTGATATGGTGTATTATAATGATTTATTTGCATATGTTGAGCCATCCCAGCATCCCTGAAATAAATCCCACTTGATCATGATATGTAGTTTTTTCAATGTGCTATTGAATTCTGTTTGCCAGGATTTTGCTGAGGATTTTTGCTTCTATATTTTTCAGTGATGTTGACCTGTAGTCTTCTTTTTTGTTTTTGTCTTTGTCTAATTTTATAATCACGGTAACATTGACTTTACAGAATTTAATTGGGAGTTTTACCTCTTCAACTATGTGGAAGAGTTCAAGGAAGAGGGGGATTAGCTCTTCTTTGAATCTTTGGTAGAATTTACCAGTGAAGCCATCTGGACCTGGGCTCTTGTTTTGGGGGAGATTTTTATATTATTATTATTCTTTCTTCAATTGCTGTGCTTGTGATTGGTCTGTTTAAGTGTCCATGACCTCCTGGCCCGCTTTGGGGAACTTGTAGGATTCTAGAAATCTGTCTGTTTCTTCATAATAGACAGATTTGCTAGTTTATAAGTTCAGATAATAGTCTCTCATGATACTTTGTATTTCTGTCATGTCTGCTGTCATCTCACCACTTTCATTTCTGATTTTCATATTAGGATTTTCTCTTTTTCTTAGTGAGTCTAGCTAGGGATGTATCAATTTTGTTTAATTTTTCCTGGACTCATTGATCAGTTGGATAAATTTTTGTTTTCAATTTCACTTATTTCTGCTCTGACTTGTATTGCTTCCTTTCTTGTGCTGATTTTTGGTTTTGATTGTTCTTCCCTTTCTAGTTCCCTCAAGTGTGTGGTTAGATATTTAATTAGGACTCTCAGTTTTTGATATGTGCTTATGTGAATATAATCATTCCTCTCAGAACTGCATTTGCTGTACCCTATATATATGCTATATACCCTACCTAGCTCCCTCTGAAGTTTCATTTGTTTCCAGACGAGTCTTAATTTCATCAATGATCCAGAGGTTGTTCAGAAGCAAGCTATTCAATCTCCAAGTGTTTGTGGTTCCTGTGGTTTGGTTCTTTTGATTCATTTCTAAGTTCATCCCCTTGTGGTCAAGGAAGGTACTTTCTATAATTTCAGTCTTGCTAAATCTGCTGAGACCTGTTTTTTTGTGTCCGAGTATATGAGAATGTTCCATGCATGCTTGAGAAGAATGGATAATATTTTTCTGTTGGAGTAAAAAACCATGTATGTGTCTGTCAGGTCCATGTGATCTGTTGTTTCAGTTAGAGTCCTTATTTCTTTGTTGATTTTCTGCTGGACGATCTCTCTATTGCTGTGAGTGTTTGGAGACTTCTGATAAGCATCGTGTTACTGTCAATGTCTGCCTGTAGCTCTGTCTGTGTTTGTTTTATATATTTCAGTGGTCCTGCATTGGACGCATAAATGCTGGTGATAGTTATTTCTCCTTTATGGATTAGCCCCTTGACCATAATGTAGAGCCCACCCTTGCCTCGTGATACCATTTTCAGTTGGAAGTTTGTCTTGTCTGATATTAGTGTTACAGTTTCTGGTTGCCTTTCATCACTGTCGCTTTGATATATTTTTCCATAACCCTCGATTTTCAACATATGTTTATTTTTGGAACTAAGTTTGTTACAGGCATAAAGTTTTGCTTTTTGATCCATCCAGCAACAATGTGTCTTTTGATTGGTGAGTTCAGTCCTTTCGCATTTTATTACTGTCAGTTGAGTCTTTGTTTTCTGTGCCTCTGGCTTCATTTACTGTTTAAGTTTGTTTTTCCTTTGGATGGTTTTCAGTGCCTATTCTGTCAGTTTTTTCTCCTTCCAGGATACCTATTATCCTTAATTTGGTTCTTCTAATAGTGTCTGACATTTCTAGTAGGGTTTCTTCATTTTTCTTCAATCTTGTTTTCTTCTCTTCCATGAGGATTGCCTCTATTTTCTTGTCTTTAATTTCTGATGTTTGTTCCTCTGTGAGATTTTGTGTGTTCATGGCGCTTTCCATGTTTATCTTCAATTCCTTGACTGTGTCTTCTGTCTCTAGCATTTCTGTTAGGACTTTCTTCATGGCCTCAATCTCTTTGGTGACATATTCCCTTTGATGTCATGTCTTTTCTGAGGCCTTTCAATTCTCTTTGGGTAGTTGTATGTGCCTCCTGCATCTCATTCAGCTTTTTAAATAACTATTATTTTGAACTCTTTATCTGTTAGGTTGTCCTAATATATAACAATATAGTTCTTCTATGGTGAACTCACCGTGTCCTCTTTTTGTGTTTTTTTGGGGTGACATATTTTGACATGGCTTACTTTTCTGCCTCAAATTTAGTACTGTGGTTTTTCTTTCTTTTACTTTAGATTTATTTTTATCTGTATGGTGATGTGGCACTGCCAGCTCCTTGATTTCAATGGGGGTGGGCCAGATTTTGCTCTCTAGGATGGCTGTTTATGGGTCACCAGGAACTGAGATCTAGCTTGGCTAAAATTGGTGACTACATATTTTAAAGGAAAAATGGACAGGGATGTGCTTTTTAAGGATATATATATATATATATATATATATATATATATATATATATACACACATACATTTTGTGTGTGAATTAGATCATCCAGTGTTTGTCTTTCTTCTTCTGATTTATTTCACTTAGCAGAATCCCCTCTAGTTTCATCCAGGTTGTCTCAAATGACAGGATTTCATCTTTTCTAAAGGGCTGTGTAGTATTTCATTATGTACATATACACCACATCTTCTTTATCCATTTATCTGATGGTGGGCACAAAGGTAATTTCCAATTCTTGACTTGTAAGTAATGCTGCAGTAAACATGGGGTACATATTATTTCTGTGAATTAGAATTCTGTGACTTTTGGGTAAATATCTAGAAGTGGGATGATGGAATTTTTCATTTTTAATATTTTCAGGAATCTTCATATTGCTTTCCATAAGGGTTGCACTCCCACCAACAGTGTAAAATTGTTCTGTTTTCTCCATATCCTCATCAACATTTGCTGCTTTCAGACTTTTGAATAATAGCCAATCTCACACGTATAAGGTGATATGGTTGTTATTTGATTCACATTTTCCTAATAACAAGTGAGGAAAAACATCTTTTCATATGCCTATTGCCATTTGAATACCTTATGATGGAGAAATGTCTATCCAATTCTTTGTCATATTTTTTATTGGTTTGTTTGTTTTTCTGTTGTTGAGTTTTATGAGTTCTTTGTATATTTTGCCTATTAAGCCCTTGTCAGATATATGAAATTTGAATGTATTATCCCAGACAGTAGTTGTCTTTTTGCTTTGGTGATGATCTCTTTTATTGTACAGAGGCTTTTTAGTTTGATGTAGTGTTATTTATTTTTGTTTTTGTTTTCCTTGGTGCTAGAGTTGAGTCCTCAAAGTCCTTTCTAAGGCTGATGGCGTGGAATGTCTTTCTTATGCTGTCTTCCAAGTATTTTATAGTTTCTGGCCTTACGTCTAAGTCTTTAATCCATTTTGAATTAAGTTTTGCGTATGGTGTTAGAGAGTGGTCTAGCTTCATTCTTTTGCATGTGACTGTCCAGTTTTTCCACTACCATTTACTGAAAAGACTTTCTCCTTTGTGTACCTTTGACTCCTGTATCCTAAATTAACTGACCATAATGAATGAATCTATTTTTGGTGATTTAATTCTATTCCACTGATTTTTATCTGTTTTTATTCTAGTACCATACAGTTTTGATAACTATTGTTTTGTAGTATAGTTCATATTCTGAGAGTGTGAAACCATCTTTTTCACATCATTGCTTTGATATTTGGAGTCTTTTGTGATTCCATACACATTTTAAAAGTATTTGTTCTATTTCCTTGAAACATGCCTATGGAATTTTGATGGAATTTTATTATATCTCTATATTGCTTTAGGAAAGCTGGCCATTTTAAGATATTAATTTTTCCCAGCCATGGGCATGGGATATTTTTCCATCTCTTTGTATCTTCTTCTATTTCTTTTAAGGAAGACTTATAATTCTCATTGTTTAGCTCTTTCACCTCCTTTGTTAAGTATCTCCCAATTTATTTGATTCTTTTTGCTTCCATTGTAAAAGGTGTTATTTCTTGATTTAATTCACCTCTTTCCTATTGTTTGTGTATAGAAATGCAATAGGGCATGCCCTGATAGAGCGTTGGTTAGGTCAATCACCTTTGAAGTAGTAAGCCGCATACTTCTGGGGAAAGCAACCAGTGTGAACAACTAAATAAAAATTTATAAATAGGTGACTCTTCATCCTCTTTCTTTCTGCTTAACTGCCTACTTACCTTAATTCTTGCCTTCATCTTTCCTTAAAAAATAAAATGCAGTGGATTTTTGTGCATTGATTTTGTTGCCTGCCACTTTACTGGATTCTCTGCTTAGTTCTAGTAGTTTTTGGATGGAGTTTTTAGCATTTTCTACACATATTACAATGTCACCTACAAATAGTAATAGTTTTGCTTCTTCTTTTACAGTTTGGATTTATTTTATTCTTCTTACCTTGTTACTCTGGCTAAGACCTCCAATAGATGTTAAATAGCAGTGATCAGAGTGGACAGCCTTGTCTTATTCCCAATCTTAGAGGAAAGACTTCTAGTTTTTTTCCCCAGTGAGTATGATGTTGGCCATGGGTTTATCATACATGGCCTTTATTATGTTGAGGTATATACCTTCTATCCCCATTTTATGTAGAATTTTTTTTTTATGTCATAAATGGATGTTAAAACTTGTCAAATGCTCTCGTTGATGTGATGTATTACATTAATAGATTGCATATGTTGAACCATCCTTGCATCTCTGGGATAAATCCCACTTGGTTATGATGGACGATCCTTTTGCTATATTGTTGGATTTGGTTTGCTAATATTTTGTTGCATCTATGTTCGTTAGTGATATCGATCTGTAATTTTTTTTTTTGATGATGTCTTTATTAGCTTTTGGTATCAGTACAGTGTTAGCCTCATAGCAATGTAGCCTCATAAAAAAGTATTGAAGCACTTCCTGTTACTTTTTTTAGAAGAATTTGTAGAGAATAGGTAATAATTCTTCTCCGAAGGTCTGGTAAAAATCACTAATAAAGCTGCCTGATCCTGGCCTTTTATTTATTGGGTGACTTTTGATCACCTCTTCAATTTCCTTGATTGTAATAGTTCTGTTCAGGTTGTCCATTTCTTCTCGATCCAGGCTTGATAAGCTGTATGTTTCTAAAAATCTGTCCATGTTCTTGAGGTGTACAATTTATTGGCATAAAGCTATTCACAGTAGTCTCTTATGATGTTTTGTATTTCTGTGGTAACTATTATAACTTCTCCCCTTTCATTTCTGATTCTAGTTATGAGCATTTTCTTTTTTTCTCAGTGATTCTTGTCAGAGGTTTTTCAATTTCATTGATTTTTCAAAGAATCAACTTTGGTTTCCTTATTCTTCTGGATTATCTTTTGATTTCTATTTTGTTTATTTCTGATTGGATTTTTATTATTTCCTTCCTTCTACTAACTTTTGATTTTAGCTATTCTTATTTAACCAGTTGCTTGATATGTAGTGTTAAGTTGTGATTTTTTGTGTTTCTTAAGATAGGCCTGAATTGCAATAACCTTCCCTCCTAGTACTGCTTTTGCTGCATCCCATAAGTGGTGATAGCTCTTTTCTTCATTCTTGTTTGTCTCCAAGTATTTTTAAAATTCTTTGATTTCCTTCTTTACTCAAGAATCATTCAGAAGCATGTTGTCTGGTTTCCAAATATTTTGGAAACTTCCCACTTTATTTTTATAGTTGATTTCTTATTTTAAGCCATTGTTAATTGGAGAAGATAATGGGTGTGATTTTTTCCACTTTAAAGTTGTCTTCCTTAGGTAGTTTGCTTATGTCTGTTGCATTCAGATTTACCTCTGGGGTTTTGTTTAGATTCCTCATTTTGCATATGTTTCTCTGTATCTTCAATATGTTCGGCATTCTATGTTTATTTCTATGGATTAGGCCTTGTGTTAAGATGTCTAATTGAACAGAATAGACCTGGATCTTGGTTTGACCATTTGGTTTGACTTTCTTTAGTTTTGTGATATCAATACCGGTAGATTTGTTGAGCTCTAAGGCGAGCCCTATATAGAGGCCTGAGAGTCCTGTTTTCTGGGTTGGAGCTGGAGTAGGGAATGCAGAGGTTTTCCCCAGAGTCACAGATATAAACAATAGAGCCCACAAAGAGAAAATCAGTAGTTGTGGACCCATAGTCAGCAAGCAGGCTGCAGTTCCAACACAGTTCACAGAATGGAGATAGGGAACTGTTGCTAGTCCTTCCCTTCTAAAAGTCTCTCAGTTCTCCATAGAAGTTCCAGTCCCAGCAGTGGGTGGTAAACACACCCTTAGGCCTGTGGTGGAATTTCAGGACATCTCAGTAGTGTAGCACTAGTGTGTTAGTGGTGGAGAGGGTGGGCATTTCTTCCCAGTGGCTTTCCTTAATGGAGGCCTTGCATACTGGCTTCTTTAGGTGCTGCATCTCCATTTGCTAGGGCAGTAGTCCTCTTTACACCCCAGGGTGAGGCCTCTATCTCAGTGACTGCAAGCCAAGTGGGGAGTGCTGGCTGCCAGAGACAGTCCTTTGATTCTGTGGGCATGTCCGTTTTGCCTGACTCTTCCCACAACCCAGAGTCTCAGAACAGAGTGATGTGATCTTGAGAAAGATTGGCTTCTCCTACCTTTTATGGAGGCATATGTATCCTTGCTCTGTGGAGATGCTGGTCCTGTTCCTTTTCACAGATTGTGATAGTCAATTAGATGTTTTCTCAGTTGTTTTGTGGGTCAGAGGGAGCCTAAAATCTTAACAGACTGTTATCTTGGAACCGAAAGAGCTCCTTCATCTTATTTTAAGGATGTATTTTTCTCCTAACTCTAAGAATATTTTTTGGTCACTGTAGAAAATAATAATTACATAAAGTAAAAATAGCCCTAGCCTCATTTTTTGTATCCATATAAGATACCTATAAACACATTGACACTTTAATAAATATCACAGTAAGATATTAAATATTGGTATCCCACAGATTACATTTAATGGTAGAGAAAGGGAAAACTTCACAGAGAAGATGCTTGTGGATGATGAGTTGGGATAGATTTGGGCGAGTGGGGAGGGAGATTACCATCTGGGGAGAGATGAATGGAAGTGGTGACTGGAGGGAGACTCCAGTCATTGGATGGTACTTACCTGATAAGACCTTGTGCAGGGTTAAAAGGTGATCATTTCAGGAGAAAAGTGAATGTAGCAAAGGGGTGGAACAGTCTATAAGGAGAGTGAGGGAGACAGAGGAAAAAGTGGAAGGTCATGGGTGAGAAAAGCCTCTGATGCAGGGTGGGCTGAAGCAAATGAATAATATAGTCAGATGAATGATTTAAGTATACCCTTTTCTCAAGAGCAGACAGTTATGACTTTCAGATTCAGCCTTAGCCTCTATGAGTATGAAATTATAAAATTTTGACTAGTTTCCTCACTTACAAAATGTTGACAGAAAAGGACTGTGAGGGTTAAATGAGAACCCAGCAGAGAGCCTGGCATATGGCAAGTTTGCAGTGTTAATTTTCCTTTACCGCTGATCTTTTTCGATTGTCCTATGGGTGTCTAAAAAGCCAATTTACAAAAGTATTATTGCTCTACTCATGCGGCGAGGGGTGTGTTAGAATGTTATTTGCCTCCAGTAAAATGAATCTGCTTGTGAGGCCAATTAAATGCTGCAGCTGTTCACATTCAGGACCAGGAGAACATTGCCTGCTTTCAGCTCAACAAATCTGAGTGATGTAATTCCCAGATGGCAGGCAGGAGCTGAGTACTTGGGCCTATGAAAATTAAAGTGCATGGGCTATAATTTCTATGCATATGTTATGAAAAAAGCTGCAGGATGTTAGTCTGTCCATTGGGTCTCTGGCACACATATTTTTTCAAAACATACTCTATTGGCTTCAATACAGAGACGGGTCCTGTGTGAGCATGGGCTGTGTGTGTTCACCATGGAATGGGAGCAGGATTCGAGAACCGCAGTCACTCATGATTAATCTAAACTGGCCTGTCTACTAAAGTGCATCTCTAGCTGGATTTTTTTAATGTCTAATACAGAAACCCTAAAGTCTAGATGAGTTATACATCTAGAAAAGTTCTCAGGTATGTCGTCTGCATAGAGTCTTTAATTCCCACTTATGTTTTATTTACATTTTAGTTCTTACACAAAGCTCCCTCATCTGGCAGGAACAGAACAAAATTTACTTCTTGCCAAGAAAATCCAAACACAGTGGAGGAAATTTGGGCTGGATTCGGCTGATTTGGTTCATTACGATGTTCTCCTGTCTTATCCTGATGAGACCAACCTCAACTACATTTCAATTGTGGATGAGCATGGGATTGAGGTGACACAGGGCTGTTGGCACTTCTCATATCTTATAACCCTGTCCTTTTACATGAATTGGAATGCAGGGTCATTTACAAATATAAATGTGTTAATATTGCAGCTAAACTAATTTACTAGGAAAGTAAATAAGTTGTTAACTAATTAGTCACTGCCTACAACATGCTGGGCCCTGAGGCAAGAATGGAGACTAAGAATGGTTTCTTTGGTGGGGAAGACATTGCAACCCATCATTTCAATCCAGCCTGGTAATGCTCCAAAGAGTATGATTAAGGTTCTGACTTATACAGAGAGGATCACTCAGCCCAGCCTGCGGGTTAGAGGCTTCCTGAAAGGGTTCATAGAGTAAGGATATCCTAAGGGAACAACCATATGAAAAAGCAAAGTCAGAGAATTTTAGGCAGAAGAAAAATAAAATGTTAACAAAGGTTTGGAGACATCTGCTAGCTTAGCATTGAGAGAATTGAAAGACTGATTATTATTTCAAGAGTGTTACATGCGAAATGGGTCATGATAAGAGAGAAAACAGTGTATATTCTGGGGAGACGTGTCATAGGTGAGCTTATATACCGTCTTAAGAATTCAGCTTCAGTCAGTGGGAAACACTGACTATTCCCAACGAATGGAAGGATATAACTGGAGAGGAATTTCAGATAGTTTGGGCAATCTGCAGAGTGGATTATGCACAACATAATGTAGAAGAAATGTCTTCTACAAAACTCTAGGTAAAAGATGATGAAACACTGGTTAGGGTGTTAACAGGAATGGATTTAAGAAATAGCCAGAAAGGGTCTTAGCAGCTTTGGACTAGTGGTTGACTAGGGGCAGGAGGGTGGAGAGAGTAGATGTATAGTGAAGGTAACTGATCAGTGATGCTTCTCATGGTACAGATGCAGGAGCAGGCCTAGAGCGAGAAGAGATAATCCACACTTGGACATGTCAGTTTGGGCACCCAACTGCAACCACACCAGGCCGGTAGATGTGCTTGTCTGGAAGAGAACTCTGTAAGCTCTCACAGGAAGAGAGTACCAAATGGGAAAGTGGTCTGGGGTAAACACAGGAAACATCTGAATGCAGATGAAAGAATGGGGCCCATGAAGAAAGCTGTGAAGGAATAGTTTCAGAAGGAGGAGGATCGTGGGGGTGGGGGGGCGTTATCATCATTGGGGACTTTGCACACATTTAGAACTTTCTACTACCCTGCGGATGGATAAGCTCTGTCTCATTGTTGCCAGTGAAATTTACCTATTTCGCTGTAGAACCTGTTTCAAGATGCTTAATCTTAAATATGCTGTTGGGGTCAGAATACACTATTTAATAAAATCTGGGCTATTTCTTTCCAACTTCATGTGTTTCAATTCATGCTAGATTTTCAACACAGCATACTCTGAGCCGCTTCCAGCAGGATATGAGAATGTTACTGGTGTGGTGCCACCATATAATGCTTTCTCAGCCCAAGGCATGCCTGAGGTAAGAGAAAGGATGTTTCCTACTTAACCTCTAAATCTTGCTTTGTTTCATGACACCTATATAGAGGCCGACACCAAGAATATGAGGTGGCTCCCATATGCTGGTCCATACTTTGAGGGTCGGTGTTATGGATACCCTCCCTACATTTTTTTAAAAAGAAAATACATAAAAATAAGACTCCAAGGAAGTATATGCCACTGTGAAATAACCACTGATGAATGTATTGTTAATAATTCAGGAAAGGCAAAGGACATCCCTGTGTGTGTTTTCCACGTTCAAAGTCTGACTTGGTTAACAGTTATAGGTCTGGCTTTACAGACTACTCCATGGAAGTTCTTAAATTAATACCATGATTGGACATTTAACATAACTGGAATTTGGAAAATGATTTGTATTCTATATCCTGTGATAGTATACACTGATAGTTTCTTCAAAACAGAATACAGTGCTTAAAATGGTTGATATAGTCATTTTTTAAAACTTTCCAGGGTTTTGAAATATTTCCCAAAACACTACGGAATTGTGTGGATCTGTTCTTTTTTAACTCAAGTCAGGAAAAGTCACTTTGGATGACACAGTGTCACAGAGCAGACGTGTTCTTTGATTTTCTCTCAGTTATCCAGGATGATGCATTTTTCCTTTTTTCTTCCTCTAACAGGGAGATCTCATATATGTGAACTATGCTCGTACTGAAGACTTTTTCAAACTAGAGCGAGAGATGAAAATCAGCTGCACTGGAAAGATTGCTATTGCCAGATACGGGAAAATCTTCCGAGGAAATAAAGTACTGTGCCGTTTGTGTTTCTAGACGAAGAGCGTGGGGCTGGGCTGAAAATGTCAATGTGCTTCTCACATCACATTTCCAAAATCCCTCTTAAAAAAATCTCTCTGTGTGTATGTATTTATTGATATTCACCATGGTTACACATGGCTATTTGCTAAATATATAGATTTGTGTATATATATATATATATATATATATACATACATATATTTTTTTTTTTAAGTAAGAAAAGGTTCAGGTGGAAATGAAGAGGAATAAGCAGGCAGACAGGAAGAGAGAGGAAGAAGAAGCATCTTTATTCATTTTATTGAGTACATCTTGGTTGTTTCCCTACTCCCCAGCCCAGGAATGTGAACCCAGGTCCTTGGGATGCATGTGGACTAGGCCTGGCCAGAGGCAGCAGACCCAACCACCACTCCACCAGGGCATGCCTTTTGTTGCCTAATATATATACAAAGCAATTATTAATAACCTTATGACAGATTGGCTTTTTATTGAAGGGAATTAGATAAACCAAAAATGAAAATATCCCCTGCATCACTGAACTCCTTTACCAATACATAATCAATCTTAGTCAGTCTTTCCAGTCCTAATTCTTTGAACTATAAATGTATCTGTCTCTATATGTTAGCTTTACATATTTATGAACCTATACTATTTTTTCACAAAAGGGTGTCATATACTCAGTGTGGTATAACCTTATTTTTACACTCAGCTGTGACACCCTGAACTGTGATATGGGGACTCTCGCTGTAACTGTCATCTAGTCTCTGTTTTCTGGGTCTTCCTGCAGGCAGTTACTTCCCTCTCTGTCCCAGAACACTCAGCTATGACATGGGAGTGCTGATAACATCGCTCATATGCTAGACCCTTATCAGGGCTAAATGACTGTATGTTTGAAAGCACTGAGGAGAGTGATTGGTACTTAGTAATTTCTGTATAATTTTCATTAAGTAAACACCTCATTTTAGATGACTGCATAGTATTTTGAGAACTGATAAACAGTTTATTTAGTAGTTTGGAGAACTTATAAGCAATTTATCTTGTATTGATTATATTATTACAGATAATTTCATTGTGAACATTTTTGTCTGAATATATTTGAACATGTATGTGAAGATTTTCGTAGTATAAATTCCTAGACCATGAGTTGATTTCTTTGGGGGGTGAATAAGTCGATCGATTCCATTTCTCATAAGTTCTGCGCATTGTCTCATGCAGGTTAAAAATGCCATGTTAGCAGGAGCCACTGGCATCATCTTGTTTTCAGATCCCGCGGACTACTCTGCCCCTGATGTAGAGCCGTACCCTAATGGATGGAACCTTCCTGGGACTGCAGCACAGAGGGGCAATGTACTGGATCTCAATGGGGCTGGGGACCCACTCACTCCTGGTTATCCAGCCAAAGGTAACAGGTGACCGGTCCTGGTCACCCATATTTGCAAAAATCTACTTGTCCTTATAGAAGGTACCTGCAAGCCTCTAGAGAATAACAAGAAAACTGTACAATTAGGATATTTTTGGATTGCAACTTCAAAAACATTCACATTATATTATGTTAGTTTTAAATTCTCATGAGATGTGAGCGTGGAGAGGGAATGTCAGTTGAATTCTCTCAACTTCCAGTAGAGGTTGAGAAACACAGACCCTCGGAGCAAATCAGAACTTCTCCCACCGAACTAAAACATAGGTTTTCTGAACCACACAGTGGTTAAATACATTTGTGTATTTAAAAATACCAATGAGCTTTTTGCTGTCATTTCATATGTAAGATGTGAAAAGTTCGACATCTGTGTAACCATTCCACAATCAAGATGATGAACATATCCATTACCCAAAGGTATTTCCTCTCATCTCTCTGAATCCCTTTCTCCTGCCCACTCCCTGCCACCTCCCGGTGAAGCTGACCAGAAGTGGGTCAGCACCACTGAGATTAAGGCATCAGTAACTCACCTGTTCTTTCTTTCCCTCCATCCTTCCTTCCCTTCCTCTTTCTTGCTGAATAGTAAGTAGTCCATTGAATTGGATACCCTACTGTTTATTCATTTACTTGTTGGTATTTGGATTTTTCAATTTGGGGCTACTAAATATAAGTCTATTATTAATAGTTATATACAAGTCTTTGTACATATGTTTTTATTTCATTTGCACATACATAGGAATGGAATGACTGGATAATATGATAGAGGTATGTTTAACATCCTAAGAAATTTTCAGATTGTTTTTCAAAGTGGCTGTGCCATCTTACACCCCAGTAATAGTGTGTATATTTCTCACCTGCTCCATCCTTGCCCACATTTAGCATGGTCAGTCTTTTCACCTTTTCGTTGGCATATAAGTCCTTCAAGTTGTTAACTCTTTTTCAAAGTTTTTGTGATGATGCTGGGTCCTTTCCATGTGAATTTTAGAACCATCTTACCACTCTGAGATCAGTTTGGGTAGAATTACCATGCTGAAAAATATTGAATCATCTAATCCATGAGCATGGGGCAACTCTCCATTTACTTAGGAATTCTTTACTTTCTCTCAGCATGCCTTGTGGCTTTACTCTGTAGAATATGCAAATTTTTTCATGTTTATCCACAAGCATTTCAGAGTTTTGTGCTATTTTAGATTACATTAAATTTTTAACTGGGCCAGAGGTGACTGATCAAAGTAATAAAAATCTTATTGCATTTGTAGAAGAAAGACCTTGAACATGTACCCTGCAAGCTAATAAAATCACTTTTTCACTCTACTATGTATTTGTGGATTCTATCAGATTTTTTACATACATGATCATATCAACTGCAAATAGTCCTATTTGTTTCCAATCTGGATGCCTTTTAATTATTTTTCTTGTCTTATTGTACTGGCTATAACTCCTTTAGTGTATTGTTTGGAAAAACTTGTTAAAGCAGATATTTTTCTCTTGTTCCTGCACCAGGAAGAAAAACACCGTTCCCTATTAAAGATGATAAAAGCTGTGGGTTTTTTGTAGGTTCTGTCAGGTTGAGGAAGTTCACTTTATCCTAACTAAGAATTGTTATCTTAGCATGATTAATAATGTAGATTGGATTTTATCAAATGCTGTTACTGCATCTATTGATCTATGATCTACAATCTATGATCATGTTATCTATTGTTATTAAATTATACTGATTGGCACACTTTTGTGGCTCAGGCAGCTAGCTGAGGTGGCTGAGGAACAGACCATGTAAAACCCGAGGACCTGGTTTCAAGATCCTGGGCCAGGCATGGGCCCCTCCCCCAAATTATATTGGCTGAAATTTGAATGTTAAAACAATCCTGCCATCTGGGATAAACTCCACTTGGTTGCAATGTATAGATCTTTTATATATTATTGGTATCTTATTTAATTTGTGCCAAAATTTTTAAAGAATATTTGTCTATAGTCATAAAGGATATCAACCTATAAATTTGTTTTCTTATAGCATTTGTCTCATTTGGGTATCGGAATAATGTTAGCCTCTTGTAATGAATTGGGGGCATTCATTGTATTTTTTCTATAGAATTCATATAAAATATGTTTGATTCTGTCTATAAATGTTTGGCAGAATTCTCCAGTGGACCCACCTGGACCTTAAGTCTTGTTTGTAGGAATATTTTAAACTACAATTTAAATCTACTTAATACGATCTGACTGTTTAGGCTTTTTAAAATTTTTTATTTTTAAAGAAAGGTGCAAGCAGGAATGAAGGTGAGAAGACAGCCAGGCTGGAAGAGAGAGAAAGAGGAAGCATTTTTATTTGTTCTTTAATTGTTCATCTTGGTTGTTCCCCACCCTGCCCCACGGACATGAACTTTGGTCCTTGGGATGTATGTGGAGTGTGCTGGGCCAGAGGCAAATGACCAAACCACTGCTATGTATTCTTGAGTGATCCTTGGATGATTATGTCTTTCAAGGACAATGTCCGTTTTATCTCGGTTATCCAGTTTATGGCCATGGAGCTGCTCATAGATTTTTCTTTTTCTTTTTTTGGTTCGCAGGTGCTGGGTATGATATTTTCTATATTCTCCATATTGGCAATGTTTGTCTCGCTCCCTGACCTCCCATCTGTCTTGCTAGAGATTTAATCAGTTTTGCTAGAGGTTTATCACTCTTACTAGAAATTTATCATTTGTACTGATATCAGAGAATCAGCTTCGGTTTTTACTGATAATCATTTTTTTCCTGTCCCTGTTTCTTAGATTTCTGCTCTGATTAAATGTCCTTTTTGCTACTTATTTTTGCCTCATATGTTCTGCTTTTTCTGGTTTCTCAAGTTGGAATCTGGTGTCGTTTCTTTGAAACCCCTTTCTAAGATAAGTGTTTTATACAATACAGTTCTATTTTGACTGAAAGTCAAAGTCCCAGTGAGCCTGACATTACTCACAATACGTTTCTTCTTTGAAACAGAATATGCTGCTACTATTTGATTAAGATTCTTATTATATATTCCCCAGACCTCATAAATTCCCTTGAATTTTCTAAAATTAATTATTTCCAGCTTCAAAATTATGGACACATTTTCCAGACCTCTGAGTAACTTAAACTTTCTAAGAAGAATTCAAGGTATCTTTGAGGGAGTGAAATATTCTTGTAACATTCAATCAAGACCATTATGTGAGCTGTCAGACACACAGTTGGGAATGTGTAATCCCTGTAACTGATTTTACATTACAATGTAAACTAATTAACTTCTTACTGTTGGATTAACTAAACCATAGTAGATAAAACAATAAGGGATGTTTGGGGAACTTTACATTTTGAATATAATTTCAAGTATAAACAAAGCTGCAAAAGGAATCAAAGAAAGTTCTTGATATCCCTTGCTCAGCTTCTTTGGTTGTTTTCATTGTATGCAATCGGTTTTTGCAGAGTACACCTTTAGACTTGATGTTGAAGAAGGAGTGGGAATTCCCCGGATCCCAGTGCACCCCATTGGATATAATGATGCGGAGATACTATTACGGTATGTTTTTTTAGTTGGATATGAGATTACAATATTTTGCACTAATGTGCTATTTTGTCATTTCAAACTGATGCAACCTAATCAGATTGAAAGTGAGGTCTTGTATCAAAATGGCCACTGACATAGGAAGAGCAGGGGCAGCCCACTTTAATCCTTCAGTCAGTTTACTGACAAAGAAATCCTAAAAGAAACATTACTCTTTGCTATAAATTAAAGTCTCAAAAGTAAAGCGATATCCAAAGGTAAAAAAACTGACTTGCTATTTTTCAGGTAATTAGACTTTCTTGATATTCATGTGACATTTGTACTTGACCTGCATTTAAAACATGGGATCATGCTCACCAGTTACTAGATGTCTGAATTTGGGAATAAAGTTAATCTTCCTTTGATTTAGTTTTCTGTAAAGGAGGAAATAGTTTCTCACTGATGGAATTGTTCAGAGGAGATGAGGTCATGCATGTAAAATGGAATTTAGCACACATTCAATTGATGTTGCTTTGACTATATTTTGTAATTGATATTCCTCTGTAAATCTCGTATTTTTTGAATGTCTGCAATGATATCATTTAATAGCTGCTTGATGAGTAAAGTCTTGTACTTCTGATGTCAGCAGCAGCCCTTCTAGAAATTCATTTGTTAACAGTCACACATTTACTATCGGGAATTTCTTCAGGCGAATACTCGCCATTTCCCCACACCTTTTTATTTTTTCTCCTTGGTTCTTCTTACTAATCTTGAATATTTACTTGATTATCTTGGTTAAGACTCACTAGAATGTAAGCTGCATAGGGGGAGGAAGCTTTAATTTACTAAGTACTTGATACTTAGTAAATACCCCAAAATATTTTTGAATATACAAATACAATATCTTTTCATCAGATGTCATGATTTCTCTTAAACTGTGATGCTCAGCCATTTTCTACTATTTCACTTTCCCTCGGCAGCCATATGGGAGGAGCAGCCCCTCCGGATGAGAGCTGGAAGGGAGGTCTCCCTGTGAGCTACAACCTCGGGCCTGGGTTCATCGGGCCTGGGCCTTTCAGGTGATTTTATATTTACATGTTTAATGGAAAATATCAAGATAACTGTTCTGTCAGGTATATTTTGCTTCTTATTTGCTTATCTTTTCCTCATTTTTTTTAAATGAAAAATGGATTTTATTACTTCAGTAATACTTATAGAATGATGTATTGAATTCTTCCAATAGTAAGATCAGAACACTTGTTTCATAAAGTCTCAAAAATTGCATTTGCGCTATAGTTTTGACTTCCCCTTTCACCTAAGATTTTAAAAGTTTCTACCTAACTCCAAACGCCACACGTGAGAAACTCATCCATCCTTGGCAGGGAGTCTGATGAGCTGAAGTGGGAAGCAGGGAATGGGTGCGGTCCCAGCCTCCACCCCCAGCACATCATAGCCCAGCGCTTGTTCGACCGAATTGCCAGGGTCAGTTGTTCCAGCTGTGGGTTGCATGGCGTGGTCAGACTTTAGGTAGTTTGATCTTCCTGAACTATAGAGGAAAGAGAACTTTCACACTAATAAGACTAGAGAAGATACAGTGATACACATTTGAATCAACCTTGTTTGCTAGCACTTTACCTTCACCATGTGAATGTAGATCTTTAAAGGTTTTTAGTTTCTATATTAAGTTTTATTTCTTAACTTTTTTTTTCAAAAGGAAAGGTGCAGGCAGGAATGAAGGTAAACAGAGGCAGGTAGGCAGATAGAAGAGGAGGAAGAAGCAGCTTTATTTTATTTAGTTGGTCATATTAGTTGTCTCCCCAACCCTTGAAACACCTATCTTGTAACTTTTAAAGTATTAGAAGTTCCATCTTATTATTTTATTGTAATTTGAGAAATCATTTATAGATTTCTATAACTTAGAGCAGCTTCTTTAGTGTGAGAGACATTAGGTGTTCCGCTGTGGCTGAAGTGCAGGCCATGTGAAACCCATGGGCCCAGGTTTAAGATTGAGGGGAATAAAAAAAAGTATTTTATCTATTTATGAATACTTTGCAGAGGAAGGAAAACATAGCATACAAAATGAAAGAGAAAAGACTTTCTGATTTTATGCACAGAAACATGAGACACGAGAGAAGAGAAAATGTAACTTCTGTTCTGTGAATTCAGTCACAATCCGAGGCTCACCTCAGAAACCTAGATGCTCCGTGGTCTGGACGTCAGAGCTGTTCTTTACTATGGGAACAAAGCTCTTGTTTTGAGCTACATGTGGACAAATGCACAAATAAAAATCAGATTCTGTTAATTTCTCCCTGCAAAGCGATCTTGATAATCTCTGTAAAAATCAATTCATTTGTTGAGGTCACCACATGACAAGCCCCTAACCCTGCTGCCACCAGTGGGGATAAGTGATCTGTCAGAGGCAAACTGGAAACAAAAACAAAACATAAAATAATTATGATAAATAAGAAGAGGGATAGAGTCAGAAAAATTAAAAATCCTGTTCCTATTGGGGATTTATCTCAGAACCTGGAGGCTGGTCCGGGTGTAAAGCTGCCGAGACCTGGGCCTGCAAGTTGAGTCTATTGTACCTTTCGGTGGGACTTCCAAAATTGATAAAGGACAGGTTTTTAAAAAGTAAAGCCATGATCTCATACAAATATAAAATGAACATGTGTCAAAGATTTAATTCAAGATAAGGGAATCAGAAAGGAGTTAAATTGACTCTGGAGAATTCAAAGATGATAAAGACGTCAGCTCATCAGGAGTGCAAAAGGCATGCACTTCATAGTGGAGACACGACCTCTGACCTCTTGCACGAGGGGAAAGCAGATGTGCCCACTAAACCGCTTTCCAGTGGACATAACTTTACTGGGGTTCCTATCATGTCTCTACATGTTAGCATCTGTCTCTAAAATATTCAGACAGTGGTAAGTAGGTGTATCAGCTGAGTTCTAAACTTTTCCTTACAGTGATATTCATTTCATAGATATTTATTTTTTAAAGGAAAGGTTTAGTCAGGAATGACGGTGAGTAGGAAGGCAGGAAGAGAGAGCGGAAGAAGCACTTTATTTTATTTTTATTTCGTTGTTCACATTGGCTGTCACCCCCCGGACCTGAGACATAAAGCAGGGTCATTGGGATATATGTGAGCTGCACTTGTCTCGAGGTGGCAGACTAAACCGCTACTCCACCAGGGTATGCCCATATCACAGATATGTACTGAGCATTTGCTGTAACCCAGGCACCATTCTGGGTCTGGGGATCCAGCAGTGCACAGAGCCAGCAGTGACCCTGGCCTGCAGTCTGCACGGTAGAGCTGAGTCTCCTTAGAATGTGTGTTTGGAGCGACGAGGACCGTCGGATACATATTCTTTCAGGAACTTCTGTGATCGAAATGTTAAAAACTAGAATGACATAGGATTAGAGATATAGGTGAACTTAGAATGATAGCCTATATTTATTTTCATGTTTAGATTAAAATAGATTATTTTTCACTTGCTATTCTTTAGTTTTCTTCATTCAGTGAAATAATATGAATGAATTGGGGTTTTTACTAATTAATCTTAGGCTCATTTTTTTGACATGTACTAAGCAATGTTTCTCCTTATTTGTGTGTGTGTTTTTTTTTTTTTCTCTCAGAAAAAGAAATCCACTATTTAGTGTCTTAAAATGAAAAAAATACCCACTGGTTAGTTTTCCCCAAAGGCACTTTTAGTTGAAAATTACACATGAATAAAATACCCATTTAGAGGCACAATACAATTTTGGTGAGAGAAACCAGCATACACCTAAGATCTAAGATGTCAAAACTATGTGTTGTTTCTAGTTCTTCCAGTAAAAATAATCACAAATTAAAAACTACTGAAATTCCTGCCACCCTATATCAAACTTATTTTGAAAGAGGCTTAACATTTCCCCAAGTTACCTTGGATTCATAAAATGTTACCTTTTTTCCCTCTAAATTTGATGTCATTTTTATTTTAATTCTAATTTTTTTAATTGCAGTTTAGATTTAGTTTAAATTAAATTAATTTAGTTTAAATTAAAACAATTTAGAATGAATACCAAATGTGTTTTGAAATATTTTGAATTTTAGATAAATATGAAATATGAGGGAATTATGTATATGCACATGCATATGTATCATACACGTATATATATTCACATATGTATGTAAAGGAAAGGAAAGGTGGTGGAGGCAAGAAAAAAGGCAGGCAGGCAGGAAGAGAGGAGGAAGATGCACTTTGTTTTATTTAGCTGTTCATCCCCCAGCCCTGGGACCCAAACCTGGGTCCTTGTGATGTGCGTGGACTGTGCCTTATGAAGATGGCTGACCAAATCACTACTCCAGCAGGCTGCACCAAATATAAAATATTGATGTACAATTTTTAAAGGTGCTGCTTCAAATACTTAGGAATAAGATGTCCCGAAGTCTGCAACTTCCTTGCAAACAATTCAACAATATTAGATAGTGAATTTAATTTAGGTGGAATTGATTATAGAGTTCTTATACAGTTTGCTGTACTTTTGAGATTTTTTTATAACAAAATATGAAATAAAACTGCTGAACCATCGTGCTCTGTGTGAAGTAATTTATTCCCTTTGAAATTCTAGGAAGGTTAGAATGCATGTTCATAACACCAATGAAATTACAAGGATTTACAATGTAATCGGAACTATCAGAGGGTCTGTGGAACCTGGTGAGTCCCTGGATTTTTAAAGACATTTTGTTTTGACTAAGATTAAGAGTAGATAAATTTTCGTCAATAATTGATTTTGTTTTCTGGTTGATGCGGAACAACTAAATTTGAAGAAATCGTTCAACTCTTAAAAAGCTCTGTTCATTTTTCCCTATGGGAGAAAGTCAAGCAAGAGGAAGTTTCACTAAACAGCTGCAAAGTTACGGTTCTTTCGAGTACTTTCTTCTCCAGATAGGTACGTTATTCTGGGAGGTCATCGGGACTCCTGGGTGTTTGGAGCTATTGACCCGACCAGCGGGGCTGCTGTTCTGCAAGAAATTGTCCAGAGTTTTGGAAAACTGATGAGCAGAGGTAAATATTTCCTTGCTAAACGATTCACATATTTTTTCTTCATTTTTAGGCCGTTGTACCTAACTATTCATTAACATGTTTCTAGGATGGAGACCTCGGAGGACCATCATTTTTGCCAGCTGGGACGCAGAAGAATTTGGACTTCTGGGGTCCACAGAATGGGCAGAGGTAAGACGGAGCAGGTGCTTGTTTTCCTGGTCAGCATGGGACACGTGTCTCAGGGTGACCGCCACATGCAGTGTAAGGACTGCCCGCCATGTCTTTGAGAACATGTAGATTTCCAGGCCTTTTTCTTATGCAGCAGGTCTGGGGTAGGCCCAGAATCTGGAAGACTCACCCTTCATATTTTTGTGCAAGGGCTCAAATGCTTTCTTCTCTGGGGCTCCCTGCTCTTGCTATAAACAATACATACATTGTAAATTTTTTTCCTTGTTTTAACTGTGCTAATGTTGTTAACCAACTAGTTAGCAGTATTTTCAGAAATACAGGTCAAAGGCATAAATATTTGATTCATAAAGGTATTTGCAGGGTACTTTTATTTTACTAAATTAATTTGCTTATTTTGTTTGCATTTCACAGTTGTTAATACTGTGAATAACAACTTTGCTTCAAAACTCTAGGAGAATGCAAAGATTCTTCAGGAGCGAGGCATTGCTTATATCAACTCAGATTCATCTATAGAAGGTAAACTTCATTCCAGATTGTTACTAAGCAGTATACCTCCTTTTCAGTCTGTAAATTCCAACTAGATTGCAAAATGTCTAGAGCTTTCCTTTTATGAGAGACTCCAACCATTCCTTCACTTCTTGCACACTTCTCTTTGAACCCATCTGGTGGCACCATGTCGCTAAACTTTCATTGCATTATGATTATTTCTAGAAAATGGAAGTGCATGCTTACTAGCTCTGACACACTCTAGTCTGATATACACCCCTGAGGTGAGTGAGCAGGAGTGAGTAGCCTCTGACCTGCCAGAGTGCCCCCACGAGATGCTGCCCTGGACGCCCTGTGAGGGCGGTGATGGCTGTGACGGCCATGGGGACTGTCTGCCAGTGGAGAGAGTGCAGTGCAGCCCCTCACTCCCACAGAACTACTTCAAGTCTGTTTTCAGTTCCCTGGAAATGGCTTCAATTTGAAGTCTATGTGTTTTTTTAAAGGCCAAATTAAACATCGATTAGAATTTTATCTAGAAGTCTGAAATAATCCTCTTTTATTTTTCAGGCAACTATACCCTCAGGGTTGACTGCACACCCCTCCTTTACCAGTTGGTGTATAAGCTAACAAAAGAGGTATGGAAACAGAGCTGTCTTTTCATGTTTTCTGATGAATGGATACATGAGTAATCTTTGTTTTCTTAATTAGCGGTGCTTATTTTTAAAAGGAGTGATAGACATAACTGATTGACATAAATAACAAGTCAGAACAAAGGCTTTAAGACACTGTTTAGGTAACATAACAATGAGGATAGCACTGCCAGTCTCTGTTGTAATGTTACTGCTTATTAATAGTTGTGCATGTCATTGTGATGTGTAGGGTTTGTGGATTTTCATCCAGGATGATAAAGTAGCAGCAAAGACAAGGTCACCGATCCAAATCCTTTCCTCCAACAAGGATAGAATAGATCTGTAAGCGACCAATTCTAGTTCACTACTGGAATACTGAACACCAGAATCCTGGGCCATCTGTTATAAACATCGGAGGATGTTTATAGAAAAAGCAAATGCTGGGGCTGTAAGATGAGGCAGTGAGGGAGAAGGCTTTCCAGCCAGGATCCGGTCTGAAGAAACGTCCTGACCTGCGGGAGCTCAGTGAGCAAGCCTGGGGCCGGGCGGAGACTGAGCTGTGGCGCGCACAGGACAAGGAGCGCAGAAAACTGGTGATGCCGAAATCACCCAGGGCCCGTAACAAGGTTGACAGCAAGATGGATACCTGGTGATATTCACTGGCTATGTCACTCTATCAGTGTAGAGGGATGAATAATTTTACATTAATCTGAAAAGTACTTAATCTCCTCATTTAATATGTATACTTTATTCAAACAGTTCTCTGCCATAGAATTTCAGAAATGTTCCTTTCAAGTAGGTGTCCCTTACAGGACAATGTCAAGTAGGTGGCGCTTTTCTGCAGTCACTACTCCCCAATCTCCCTACGCTTCCTTTTTGTTTCACTCTGTCTTTAGGAAAGAATTCTCCCAAGGAGGGCCCTCTCTTCCCGACACAGCTCTCACTGTGTGAAACAACTCATGTTCTCAATCCTTTCAGTGGCAAGACCCATAACAACCTCTTATTTAAGAATAGTGAGAAAACCCTTCCCAGGAGAGGCGTCTGTGCTGCCCTAAGAGGCGCTCCTGCCTTTGGTGCTGGGATTATGAGCTCTTGGGGCCAGTGATGAGGACCTGAGGTAAATGCCCCTTTTCACAAAGGCAGGTGCTAATCAACGGCCATAGAACTTTCTAGTAGGAGGAGACGTTTTTTACTGTCCTGTGGGTTGGGACAGTCAGAGCATGTGGACACCTGGGTAGGATAAGAGTAGAGAGAGGGATGAGCTTGAGCAGGGAAGCCGCCTGACACAAACAGGAGATGGGCAGTGTGGGGCCAGTTGGGCAGCCAGCAGTCATGACTGCGTGCAGTGGACAGAGGTCTGATGATGGTGTAAGAGCCAAGGAGCATAGCTCCATTAGCGTGAGATGCAGTGATCCAGAAAAGAGCTTTTTTTTGGGAATTCAATCCAAGCAGGAATATCATTGCAAGAGATTAGCTACTGACAGGAGCCAGCAGAGAGCAGGACCCGTCAGCTAGCTGACCGGACTAGCATCCCAGGAAGGGAGACATGTCCCTGGAGCACTGAGAACCCCTTTGGGTGACTCTGCATAAAGGTCTGAGACTATTGGGGGATGATATCTAAGTTCAGAGGGTGCATCGTCCCCATTTCCACAGATGAATGAACCATGGTTTAAAGACAGGAAGCAATGTGTGGAGTAGGAATGGTCTCTGAGCTCTTAAGTGAGGTCTGCTTGGTTCCATTTTTGATGAGTTATCAACAAATGAAATTCAGCCAATGCCTTGCAATATGGATCTAAAATATACAAATTACAGTTCATGATCCACAGTTATCTACCACATGACTGGTGTTCTTAAGAGTGGAGAAAGAAAAGTTTGTTTCTAACTGTACTACTAATGAGGATAACACGTATATACACAGCAGCATTCTTTAAAACATTTTTATATAATTTTTTTTAAAGTAAAAGTGCAAGCAGGAATGAAGGCGAGAAGGCAGGCAGGAAGAGAGAGAAGGAAGAAGCATTTTATTTATTTATTCACCTTGGCTGTTCCCCCAGCCCTGGGATGTGAACCTGGGTTCTTGAGATGTATGTGGACTGCATTCAGCCAGAGATGGAAGGACCTAACCACTGCTCCACCAGGGCGCACCCTACACAGAAACTCTTAAAATTCCCAAATAGAAATTATTTAAATATAGACAGTCTCAAATAACAATTCCTCCTCACCTACCTGCCCTGGGATTGAACTGACAGCTTCAAACTCAGCTTAACTCCTGTCTGCTGTCCTGAGGCCTGTGTAGATCTTCTTGGTCAGAAGCAATTATCTAAAGTACAATATTTAACATTTTCCTTCAGTGACTTCCGACTAAAAGAAACCTAGTTGCCAAACATTAAAGTGATGATATTGTTAAAAATGAGGCACACCCTGGTGGCTCAGGTGGCTGAGATCGTTGGAGTTGGACCACGTGGAGCCCAAGGACCCGGATATGAGACCTCAGGGACGGGGGAAACAAAGATAAAGCAACTGAGTAAAAATGCTTCTTTTTCCTTTCTTCCCTCTCTTAAAAAAAATCTGAAACTCTATTAAAAAGTTTCCCAAAATAAGCAGAAATTTTTATTCTGTCAGTGGACATCATAAATGAACAAGAATTTGAACTGTTTTTTTTTCTTGCCATTTGCAAAAACATGTTTTTCTAAAGGAATATAATATTCAGTGTACATATAGACATATATGTCCTATTGACAAAAATGTGCTTGTTTCTGACTCTACTTCCCAACACTTGATTTATCGTTCTAGATCTCCAGTCCTGATGATGGCTTTGAGAGCAAATCTCTTTATGACAGCTGGTTGGAAAAGGACCCTTCATCTGAAAATAAAAACTTGCCTAGGTAAATTACATGTATTTTCCCCTTGGCCCCTATTCTCCAGACATGTTCTTCCCCAGACAGCTCATCAATTCTCTCTCTGCATTTTCATTTTGCTGATAAGCCAGGACAGCCAAGTCTTTTAACATATAACAGACACAGATCTAGTTTTGTAAAGTTTTAGTCAAAATTATTATGCCACGGTAGGCATTATTTTATATTCTTGCATAAAATTTCACATATTAGATGCACTGATAAATAACTCAAGTGATGAAGACAGATGGATTATTTGCTTCTAAATTTATTAAGGGGCATTATCAATTACCAAATTGTCTTTACCATAATTGCCTTAGGTTTTATGCATTTTTCTTACTTTGCATTCATAAAACAGAAGTTTTCTTGAGTTTACACGTTTTCTTCTGCAATACTGTATCTAAAACCAGCAGATGGTAAGATCATAGCTTTGTTTCATATTCAAAATAAGTCTTGTGAAAGTTTAAAGCTTCCATTAAAAAGTCTTATGTGCTTATTCCAAACAAAAATAGAGATTTAAAAACATCGCAAGGTCTCAGTGCATATGTAATTTCATTTTCTGCTTGACTATGAATTTTTTTGTCAGTGCATCATATGCATGTATATATGTATTAAAGATTTATGTGTGCGCATGCATGATTTCTTTGCATAACTATATAAATATATGCAAAGAAATACACTGTAATTACTTTTTTCTGACTTTAACATAGACAGGCCATGTCTTTAGATTCCTCTCTAAACAAATGCCGGGAATGCTGCAAATATGGAGACAGTAGTCACCCAAGTTGCCATCCCCCGGGGGTGGGTGGCACTGCCCCAGTCCGGCTGTCATCAATGCAGATTTATGGGTTTTTACACCAGTTTCCAGAAGATGAAAGTGTCTCAGAGGAGGCATAACTTTCCTAATTCTTATTATGTCACGCGTTCCTTGCTATGTTGGGAAAAGATTCATTGTCCTGTTTAACTTATTATTTAAGCACTTATTTCTCTGTGTGTGTGCCCATTTATATGCCTCCTCTAGAATCAGCAAGCTGGGGTCGGGGAGTGACTTCGAAGCCTACTTTCAGAGACTCGGCATTGCCTCTGGCAGAGCGCGCTACACCAAGAACAGGGTGAGCCTGGTGCTGCTGGCACCAGCACTTCTTTGTCATGGATGTTTTGGCTACTTCTGTGGCTATTCCCTGCCAGAGTCACTCCAGGAAATAGCAGTTGGCAGCCACTTGGTCCCTACGACAAGGTGCTTCGTGAGAGGCAGGCTGGGAGGACCTTGTTCTTTTGTCCGTTAGCCTCTGGGGGACTTTTTCTTGAGGAAAGTGTGCAGGTGGAGAAAACACTTTGGCTGGGGGCACCAGGCTGTTTCCGTCAGTCGCCCCTCTTCCCATTCCCCACCCGGGGCCAGGGCTGTGGGCTAGAGACTCAAACAAGTTTCTCTGAATTTTAACTCAGTCCTTTCCTGGTCGGGGTGCCTGCAAAGTGCTCAGTGTGCACGGGCCTGTCCATTTCAGCACACGCCAAGCTTGCGTGTCTGTTAGTCTCATCAACCACAATGAAGGTCACAACAGTCAACTCGGATTTGTCAGATTTTAATAATTTGCCAATCCTAATGTCATCTTGCCTGCTGAGACTACGGCTAACAAAGAAGTAAAACGGCCCCAGAGAACTCGCGGGTGCATGCATCTGTCTGTGTACTAGTACTGCTACACCAAGCGCGCAGAACTCTGCCTCTCTGAAGTCCCCTTCACTTTCATGCTCCTTCATCAGTTTGAGCAGTCGTCTAGTTTCTAAGACAGTCCACCTTAGCAGCAGAACATTAGGTAGGAGAGAGACTGATGCCAAGATTTCTTTCAGTGACACTAAGAGCACTAAGAATGAAAGCCTTAGCAAAACAGCAGTTAGGGGAAAACTAAAATCAGGTAAGAAAGTTGTAAGGAAAAAAACATCTAGAATTCCACCTGGAAGGACTTTATCTTAGTACCCTTCTCTGTGTAATGAAGGCTCAAAGGCATTTGTTAAGGAAGGTGTTTAAATACATGAGCTTCTAGCCAAGTAGATACTTAGCTACTCAGAAACTTTCTCTCCCAAATCGACTTATAATCTTAAACGACGCAGAGAAGCAATCTGAGTGTGTATTTCTTAATTGTAATCAGAAATCCTAAAGAAACATCTTTCAAGAAGCAGTATTTTGAATGAAAATGACTTGAATTCTAAAATGAGCAGCAGCAATGTTTTAAATCCACTTTGACGGCAGTGTTTTTGACTTTTTCTCCTTCATTGTGGTATCTACTCTGGGTGCCATGTGGTGGTGTCGTCTCTGCTGTCTTTGTGATTGTGTGGAATGTCACAGTTACATGTGACCGCCTCGCTTTTTCCAGAAAACAGATAAGTACAGCAGCTACCCCGTGTATCACACAGCTTACGAGACATCTGAGCTGGTGGAGAAGTTCTACGACCCCACGTTTAAAAAGCAGCTGTCCGTGGCTCAGTTACGAGGAGCTCTGGTTTACGAGCTTGCAGACTCCAAGATCATTCCTTTCAATGTTCAAGACTATGCGAAAGACCTGAAGACCTACGCGACAAGTATCTACAATTTATCCAAGAAACATGACCAACAATTGCAAGACCACGGGGTGTCATTTGGTAAGAGATGGCTGGTGGGCTCACTTTAGGGTCTTGAGAGATTTGTCATCGCCTGTTGTCAGCACTGCATGCAGCGTCATTCTGGAATCTACCCGCCTCCCCTGTTTGACATCTGTTAAAGAATCTGACCTAAATGGCATTTGTAGGGTGAATCCATTCTGTTCTAGTGCTGCATGCAAGTGCTGGGTTATGAATATTTTCCCTATAACGCCACCTCTAAATCAATTTCACTGTTGTAACAACAATACTGAAAATATAACAATATTACAAAATGATCAGAAAGTAGAATCACCAATTCTTCTACACAAACACACACACACATATGTATCATAATGATTACTACACAGAACGTTTGTCTCCATGGAGGGTTTTTCACGTAGCGCTAAGTGGTCTTTCCCTAGTCCCTGGCCATTCGGATTTGCCTTTCTGTGCCACTTCTCCTGGAAGCAGGGGTGAAATAACGTGGTACGGGGGCTAGGAGCGGGGTCTGGAGCAGCTGCCTGGTTCAAATCTGTAGTCACTACATGGCCGTGGGAAGGTTACTTGACCTCTCTGTGGGCCCGTATCCTTGAGTGAGGTGGTCACCACTAACGTGTGTAAGACTGCTGTGGAGATGGAGCTGGTTGATAGGTACGAACAATGGTGAAGAAATGAGCACTCACGCTCACATCACTAGTACTTAGCACCATTGTTTGATTGTAACCATTTATTCTGGGGAGTCAATGTCTAGTGTACACCAACATTACCAGATTTTTACTGAGTGTCTGCCAGTTATTTTGCAGTTTCCTGGTAGATAAAGGATATTTAAGGTATAGTCACTGTCCTCAGAGACCTAAAAATCTGTGAGAAGACAAACATCAAAGCCATGTTGTTGTGGGCCACAGAAGTCGACTGAGCACAGAGGGTGGCACTTTGGAGGTTAGTTCACAGCAATCATTTGTAATCTTGGAAGTCATGATGGACAGTAGCTACTAAGATCTAGGAATGAAACAAAGACAGTTTAGAGAGTTGTTTGGAGGAAGTCTGCAAGGATGGGAGGCGCAGCTGGAACCAGAGAAATGAGCAGAGCCTGCAGCAAGATGGAAAGTTAATTCTTTGGTTACCCAGCTCCCAGTTCTCTTCCTAAGTGCCCCCGCTTTCATTCATCAATGAAACACATTGACTAACACATTCATCAATGTGTTAGTCAGGGTCCAGTCCAGAGACACACACCACCCAGCTGCTGTGGAAGGGCTCTCTCTACAAGATCACTTCACCCAATTACCTTTTTAGGGTCTTATATCTGAATGCCTTTCTCCCCCATATTTTAAAATTCTCCATCTCTATTGGTGACTCTCCATTACAATTAAACATTGTCATAGCTTTCCTGTCTTAAAACAAAAACACTTCTTGTACCTGAGTTGTACCCTGCTTCTTTCACAATCAAAATTCTTCATTTAGTGCCAGGCAAAACAGTCCCTCCGAGAATGTTGCAGGGGAGGACTTAGCGTGGTGAGTGAATGGATTCATAATCTACACCACCTGTCTCCAGTGCCTTAGCTCCTGTGCTCCAAGCTACTGCCCCTCTCACCTTCCTACTTACCTACCGAAATTGCTCTGATTAAAGTTATTGCCCAGTGTCACATATCCCAAGGATACATTTTAGTTCTTACCTATCTGGACTTCTGTTCTTCACTGGAAATTTAAAATACTTTAGCATTCTTTTCCCTTAGTTTCCATAGTATCCAATACTTATTTGCACATCGTTTAAAAATAGGAACAATAATTAAAGCTTAAAGAATAGCATTAAAAAGACCTCATTTTCTTTTATTAAATAACACTTAAAAGAGCATGCTCTTAGTAGCTGTGTGACCTAACAAAAATCTCATTTGAAACTTTAAGTGCTTTATCTGTAAACTAAGTTTTGTATCCCTTGCAAGAAGGATAATGAAGGCAAACAAAAAACCTGTTATAACAAAACGTAGATTAGAACAGATGGAAAATATTTTGTTCGAATAAAGATATATTGAGGACCTAACGACCACTTCCCCTGGAAACTTTTGTCAACTGGAGAAGTTTGTTCAGACCAAACTCAATCCTGTTGTCAGTTTGCCTTTAAACAAGAACTTAAACACCTCATTTAAGAGCGAGGATTGGTAGTGTTCTATTCTGTGGTTACAGAAACATAGCTCACGTACAGCTGTCTCGTGTCTAGCACTAATGGTTGTTCTAGTGCATAGTGAATGTGTATGAATGCAGGGCTTCTGGGAATTACGAGTTATATACTAAAGACACAGTTTAGCCATTTTCTATTTTATACGATATTTACTCATTACACATATTTTCCAATAATTTCCATGGCTTTACAAAAAGGCACAGGAGAACATGGTTCTAATGTTTACTTGGTCTTATCAGCCTAGAGTAGGATGGCTGGAGAGTGAACTTCTGAAATACGAGGCACTGTGCTTACTCATTTCTACTATTTTTTACTTTCAAAAAAGATTCTCTATTTTCTGCGGTGAAAAACTTCTCAGAGGCTGCTTCAGATTTTCATAGAAGACTTATACAAGTTGACCTTAATAAGTAAGTTTTAAATCATGTTTTAAAGCTCCCTATTATTTTGAAAAGCAGTCTGTTTACTGAATGAACTATATGCCCTATTCAATTCTACATCACTGCCCCTTCGAGACAGCCTCTCCTCTTGGTTGGAAAGGCAGAGTAGCAGATGCACTGAGATCTACTGAATTCCATTCTGCACTTCCACAAAGCGTGCTCAGTGGCTTATGCTATCGTTCACATTTGAGGAGAGTTGCTCTAAATGGTCGACTAAAAACTCATCCCATGACAAGCCTTTAGGAGTCTGTATGGTGATGCATGTTATGCCTTTTGCTGGTAACTCAACAGTTCCATGGGTTTAAGTGCACCTGCAGTAAAGTATATTCCACTACGCTTGTAATGGTCCGATGTTCAGCTTAGAAATCCTTTGATACTTTCAGGGCATTTAATTTAACCTGTTACCATTAGGGGCTGATAAAAGTTACATGCAAAGCATTATGCAACTAAGAGTAACTACACCACAGTACAGTCCACACTATGTTTCTCTGCTTTCTCAGATTTGATCAGAACAAGCTTCGCTACATTTCATAATGGCAGAAAGCCATTTTGAGGTATCCATCCCCTTTTTGGGATGGAAGGGAGCCTAGGGACTGTCACGCACCCCCCTCCCCCCACCCAAAGAGTTAGAGGTCTGAAAGCTGTCTTGCACCCTCCCTACAACTTGCTTTCTCTCTTTATGGTTCAGCCTTTATTTGGCGCCTTCCTTCTACAGTAAGTAGAACAGAATGGCTTACCAAGAACAGCTTGTTACTACTCACTCTGCCTTTACTAGAGACCTGGCCTCCGAGAGAGAAGAAAAAATGTCTTTCAGTTCTGACATCTGGGGTCTTGAAAAATGACCTCTCAATAGGTATCTCTGCTTATTTCAAGTACTCATTATGCATAGCTTACTATGTAAAGTGCCACTGTATTAATATGCATTTTCTTAACCTACTGATGTTAATTAAAGATGTTTCTCCATGCTTCATCCTTAAAGTTTTAATATGGTTCCTTGCTAAGAGTTCTAATGGTTTTGTATTCTCAAAGTCCCATTGCAGTGAGGATCATGAACGACCAGTTAATGCTCCTGGAAAGAGCATTCATCGATCCCCTTGGCTTACCAGGGAGACGGTTTTACAGGTAAGGTGGCAGGTGTTTTGCTAAAGGCACCAAATACCTCACTATGGCCAAAGCAGCAGGCTGAAAAAGTCTGCTTTCCACTACTGCCATCAGATGAGTGGAATGGAGTCCTTGTAACAGGAACATGGGTAAGATTAGGTTATATGTTTCATTTTTTTTTAATGGATTTTTTTTTTTTTTTTTAAGGAAAGTTGCAGGGAGAGGAAGCAGCACTGTTGTTTAGTTGTTCATCTTGGTTGCTCCCTCTGGCCCTTGGATGTGAATCTGGGTCCTTGGGACTGTAACTGGCTGGACATGACAGACCTAACTACTACCCCATTAGGGAATGCCTTAATTTTTAATGTCAGAAAATTAATCTTACATTTATTGCTTTGCCACAGATGTATATGGTAAATGTTAGTTAAAAAAAACCCCAAAAAACAAAAACCCAAAGCTAGAAACCATAGAATTTTTGTTTAAAGGAATGGTGAAGGCAGGAATGAAATGAAGGCGAATAGGCAGGCAAAGCCATAGAATCTTAAAGGGGATCTTAAGAGTCTAGTCTAATGTCAAATGTCTAAGTAAATCCTTTGAGGGCCTCAGGTAAGTAGTGATTTAGTCTGTTTGCTTCTTTCAGGGATGAGCAGCTTACTACCTCATGAGGAAGTCCATTTTATTTTAGAAAAGTTCTATTCAATAGAAAGTTTTCTACATATGTTTTTCCTGTTATTTTGTTTGACTCTGTTTTCTCTCCCAAGTCAATTCAGTAAGTTTAGCTCTATTTCCATGGAGCTAGGTTTTTGAAGATGCCTGTCATTTTCCCCCTAAAGAAATACTTTTTCTATTTATAGTGGTTCAAGTTTTTCAGTAGTATCTTGGATGCATACTTTTCGATGGTCTCCAAGTTTTCAAGGTATTAAACTGTGTTTTTGGCTTTTTTTTTGTAGAAATTAGAAAGGTCATAGCATTTAGTCAGAACATTCTTGTTCAAGTTTACTTATACATGTGACAGTTTAACAGGGTTATTTATCAGCAAATATGCAAAAGACTTCTATAAGCTTTCTTATACATATTACATTAGTATTAACATTCAAGTAATCATAAGCAGGCTTTTGGACTCCAGCTCTGTGATTCACTTTGTGATTTTATTTCTCCAGGCCTCAGGCTCGTCAGCCATGCATGGAGATTAAAATTGCCTCCATCTCATAGGCTTTGTAGATTTAAGGCATGCGTTACTTAGATTAAACTCAAGGATACTTAGTAAATGGCTGTTTTTATGAAATCAGTGTACATAAGTGTTGCTCAAAAACAATGAAATTGCAACCAGGCAAGTATTTATATAGTCCACAATGTTAATCCCTTTTTTTGCTTGCTATTCATCTACCTTTACATTTATTTATAATCAAAACATCCCTTTGGTCAAAATAAAGTGTCATTTCAAAGTTCCCTCCTATAACCCATATCCACATGCTATTCTCTTCAGAAAAAAAATCTGTTGAGTTAGGTGTGAAAATTTTAATGCACTGATGTACACATGTATTTTGTTCAGCTATATATGCATGTGAACTTACATTATTTCGTAACGTTTTTTCTTAACAATTTATCTTACACATCTTCCTGTAATTAGCTTAGCTATTTTTAGCTATTTTTTCTGATCTTCTACCTAGTGTTCTTCTACTGTGTGCCTTACATGGGTACTTTCTTTTTACCCCTTCATGAGTCTAAGTAATACATATTACATACTGCCACTTCTCCCATTAACTCGTAGGTGAAATGTAGCCGTACTACTCAGTCAGTTACCCGGCATCTTCCTTTTTTTTAAAGGCAAGGCACAGGCAGGAATGCAGGTGTGCAGACAGGCAGGCAGGAAGAGAGAAGCAGTATTTTATTTAGTTGTTCATCTTGGTTGTTCCCTGCTGGCCCTGAGACCAGAACCTGAGTCCTTAGGATATAACATGGACTGTGCTGGTCAGAGGTGGTGGACCCAACCAGCACTCCACAAGGGCATGCCTCCATTTGCTTTTAGAATTTATTTCAACACTGTCCCTGCCACCACTCTGCCTGGTTAATCTGGCAACACAGATTAACAAGCTTGTAAATCTTCTGAAATCTGAGTAAGATTAAACATTTTCAATTCCCCCCATTTTACTGAGATGTAATTGACAGAATATAAGATGTTCAACATAATGATGTATGTAACTTGAAGTGATGATCGAAGTTTAGTCAACATCCATCACCTGTTAAAATTTTCTCTCGTGATGACAATTTTAAAGATCTACTCTAAGCCACTTTCAGAGGCAGCAGGTTGCTGAATGCTGGCTCCTCAAAATGCCACCAGAGTAACCCACGGAGGTGACCACACCAAGCACAGGGCTTGTGGGGGTAGGGAGACTGTAGGCCTCAGACTCTCAGGAGCTTCTAAGATCGTCAGGCAAAGTCCAGGTATTTACGAGGTTTTGGGGTCTGGACACAGGATGGACCTAAGATGACTTAATACAGGTCATAATTAGGGCTGAGCAAACTTGTGACATTCTTTAGAACTGGTGGGCATAGTGAGGGGAGAATTTCTAGTGTGCTGAAGAGTAAATTCTTTTGATGCTGTTTTCCTGGGAAAGAATGGAGTTCGAATTCTAAGGCAGTTCCTGGAACAAACAATAACTTGCTGTCTTACTGTTCTGGGTAAGAATTTCCTGGAAGCAGAAAGTCAGATAAATATAGACAGTAAGTATATGTGTGTAGGTTACTTCATTTTCCCAAAAGCAACTTTTTAAACTTCTCTTTATATACTATTTCTGTTTCATTTGACCGAAACCCTTATCGCAGAAAACCTATTACAATGCCAACACCAGACCACGACAGACACTAAAGTAGGAAGTGATCTCTACATGAGCACTGTGCACTAGCAGTTCTTAAAGTCCCCAGACCAGTGGCCAGTGTCACTGAGCTCCTCTATTAAATTGAATTCTCTAGGGTGAGGTCAGCAGCCTCTAACCCCGCTCTTGTTGACTGGCGCACACACTAACATTTGAGAATGGGTGCTGTGTCTTCCTGTAATTCTTTTAAAAATTTTTTCTGTCTAATGGAGAACTGAAATAAGCTTGTACCTGGTACTCCTCCTTAAACACTTGTCTGGATGTACCTGGTGGAGATGAGGGCAAACATGTTTTTTGGCGAAAGCTTTGTGCTTGATATTGTGACTAATACTGATGTTCTTAGATTCTTTGATAACTACTCTCCTTCCGCTGGGATTGATGCATTAATGAGGAATATATAATTTACTCAATATTTATATTTAGAGGGGAACTGGAAGAAAGGGTCAGGATAGCATGTGATCAAGGATTTTGCTTTAAAAAATATTTCCCCCAACTCTTCTAGATCTGGTGGCTCTTGGTGGTCTCTGCCTCTCTGCTCCCACTAGCACACCTTCTCTCTGATTGTGTCTTCTACATTTCAGTTTTTAAATTCTGCTAGTTCAAGAACGGGAGCATGCATTAGCAGATTTATACTGGGATAACATTTTTCTAGTACTTTTAGAATTGATATATATTACATCAAAAAAAGCAGAGTAATCTGATGTATTCATGTGTGTATATACAGCTATATGTACATACAAATAGCTATATATACACACACATATCTTAAAATCATAGTGTGGGAAGGAATCAAGAAAAATTATATATATCATTTTTTTTTTAATTGAATAATCCAGTTAAGAATTGGGAATCAGCATTATGGCTGTGTAAGTTCCTTTTTCCTCTCCTCTTTGAATTACAACTAGTCAGCCATCCATAACCAAAAAAGGTGGCTCTGCACAGTATTTAGCTGAGAACCCCTGGTGAACTGAACTGTGAAGGAGGGGGCTGAATTTGGGAGGTAATAGCAGAGAAGGAGGGTGGAGGTGCTGGGTGGAGAGACCAGTGATGGAGAGCAAAAGGAAGAAGGCAGGGATCTGAAAGAAATTATCTCTTGCTGTCTGCCCAGGGAGGTAAAGAGGACCATGGATCTATGGACTTGCCCTCTGGAGGGACCCCCAACAGCTCAGTGCTGGGGTACCCCTTCTGGCTCTGTCCACCTGCAGCCTTAGGTACCATAGTACCACATTCTGGAAAACAAGGGACAGTTCCTAATAAACAGAAGTCTCACTAATATCAAAGTTGTCTACTATTTCAGATGTTGTGGCAGAGGCACTAGTAACCTAACACCATAAAAAAATCATGGCAATATTGTATCACAAAAAGAAACTGACAATTTTTTAGCAGTGTACCAAAAGACTTGAAATACTATTGTACTAATTTATAATAGCTGTTCTGAAGAAACTGAACAAATTGCCAGAAAGTTCCGAAAGGCAATACAGTGATCTGGGGAATAACATTATTGAACAGGAATACTTTACCAAAGATATTTAAACTTTAAAAAAGGAACCAGGTTCTGGAGCTGCAGAATTCATTGGAAATAGAGTAACAAGCAAGCTCTAGGGTGGAAGATGAATAAACCACATGAAACTATCTTGATTCTGGGATACCTATTATCCTTGGCTTTTCTAATGATGTCAGAGTTCTGTAGAAAATATGATACATAGAAAAGCCAAGGATAATAGGTATCCAAGAAGGAGAAGAGAGGGACAGGAAACAGTGAATTTTAGAATTAGCTTAGAATTTCCCAAACCTGGGAAAGAAACTAGGTATACAATTCACAGGCTAATAGAACAGGCTGATTATCTTCACACAAAAAGATCTTCTCTGAGACGCATACTAAAACTGCCAAAAGTCAGTGGTAAAGAATTTTAAAGGCAGCCAGGGGAATAAAAGACAGTGACTTACCTGTAAGGGACCCAAGGGACCTCAGGCTTTAGAATAAGATGGTTTTAATCAACATTTACAGAACCAACAGCAAAAGAATGTACATTCTTCTCAAGTGCTCTCAAGTGCACATGGAACATTTTTCAGGATAGATCATATATCACAAAGTTAGCAAATTTTAAGACTGACATCATACCAACTATCTGATGAAAATGATACGAAATGAGAAATCAGGAAAGTGAGACTTACAAATATGTGGAAACAAAGCATCACTTCTAAACAAAGATGAAATCAATAGAAAAGTTATTTCAAAACAAATGAAAATGGAAAAATACAGTAAACATGGAATGCAGCAAAGGAAATTGAGGAAAGTTTATAGCAATAAATGTATACATTAAGAAATGAGAAATCTTACAAATAAAATTTTATACCTCAAGGATATGGGAAAAAATTAAGTTCAAAGTTGGAAGGAAGGAAATACGAAAAAAATAGAAACTGTGAACAGGCCAAGACTGAGTAAAGAGATTACATTAGTAATCAGATCCCTTTCTACAGAAAACTCTAGGGCCAGATGGCTTCACCAGAGAATTCTACCAATACATAAAGAAGAATTAAACATGTCATTCTCAAATTCTTATAAAATATGGAGAAGGCAATGCTTCCACATTCATTTGATAGCAAAAATAAAGATACCACCAGAAAACATAGACCAGTATCCCTGATTGAATACAGATGCAAACTAGGCAAACCAAAACCAAGCACAGTGATGGGCTTATACACCGTGACCAAGTGTGATTTATCACTGGAATACAAGGATGGTTCACCATAGGCAAATCAACAGTTGTAACATATCACATTAATAAAAGAAAAATCACATGATCATCTCCATAGATGCAGAAAAGACTTTTTACAAAACATCCTTCCATGATAAAGGTCTTAATTGGCTAGGTATAGAAACATACCTCAATATAAATAAGGCCTCATTACAACAAACTCACAGATAATGGTCAATAGAGAGAAACTGAAAACATTTCCTCTAAGACCAGGAACAAGTTAAGGATGCCCAAACTCACCATTCTTATTCAATATAGTCTCCCCATTATCCCTGGGGAATATGTTCCAAGGCAACCAGGGAATCTGGAACCACAGAGTACCAAACATTATATATTGTATGTTTTTTCCTCTGTGTACACACCTATAAGTTTAATTTATGCTAGGCATAATAGATGTACAGTAAAAAAATTACATACTGTAATAATCATGTGAATGTGGTTTCTCACAGTATCTTACTGTTCGGTATCCACCCTTCTTGGGATGGCGAGGTCAAGTGAGGTGATTGAAAGATACATGTGATACAGCAGTGGGCTTATACTCACCTCATGTGTCAAGGTCAATAGCTTTGAGTGGCCCTGGATTGCTAAGCAGGATGATGTTGTTTGAATGTCAGCAACAGACAATGTTGATGGCTGGGGATCTATGAGAGTTGAGTATTTTTTCTTGTGAAACCTTTTGGAAGAAGTCTCATTCCATGGGAGACTTTAATGCTATGTTCCCCTCCAAGGACTGTATAGTTTTGTCCTTCAGTATCTGTACAATTTTAAGCACCTTGGCAAATTTCAGTTATTATGTTAGTGGTTCTACTTAAGTGTCTTTGTCTTCTGCAGATGACTCAACAAGTTCTTCTGATTTCTCAATTATTAATACTTCTCATTGGCCTTCAGTCTGTTCTGACACTTTATCAAGCACATTGGCAGACTTTCCATCATCTTGTCTTGCTGCACGGATTGTTCTAATTTCTCCATCAATCCCTGGGAAACCGATGAAATCACTGATGACTTCACTCCCAAGTTCTTCCTGCTGGCATTTATAATTCTGGCTTTAATGACTTAATTGCATCAGCTCTAATGGAATGAGATCAGGTTTCAGGCAGGTATCATATGGCTTTGAGAGAAAATGGTGCCTTGTGCAAGGAGTAAAGCCATGTAGTTATATTAAGAGGTGAAAATATCACTTCAACATTTTCATGACAAGTTTCAGGACAACCAGGTGTATTATTCATTAGTAATAGAACTTTAAATTCCAACTCTTTGTAGCAGCAGCTTTACCAGCAGACTCAGCCTCTCCAGTAATTTTTCTGTTTTTCAGTTCAATCCCATTCCTGAATCTGTGTCACCATCCTTTATATACAGCAATGGCTTAGTGAAACTTCTGGGAATTTCTTCTGGAGTCTTCATATAGGCTCATTCCAGTCTGGTGCAACATATTGTCATCAATTGGGACATATTTTCTGTTATGTTTCACCCACTTTAATGCCTTTTCCACCTTAACTGAGCACTTTTCATACTCAGACCGAACGTTTGTAGTTTGAGGTGTGATGGCAAGATATTTTTCCTTCTTCAATATTTTAGATAGGTTCAGTCTTGCTGTGATGCAGCATAATCATTTTCTTTCCTTAAGAACATTCACCTTTTCAGTTAAAAGCATTTTACAAATTCTCTTTCGCACAATTGTCGATGTCACCACTCTTGAACTTTGGGGCCATTGTTAAATAAAATAAGATTACTTGTATACAAGCACTGCAACACTGAGGCGGTAGATCCAATCTATAAGGTGACAGGGAGGGGTAGTGTACACAGGACGTACAGAAATGCTCTCACTGTGGAGAGTGCTGTAGTATCATGATGCACTTGAAACTTTGAGAACAGAGTTTGAATTGTTACAATAGTTTAGGTCTACCATTCCTGGAAGGGTTTTTGAATTGGTTAAACATTGTCCACTGGCTCATCATTTCTTCTGTCTGCTGCTTTTGAGAATGTGAAGGACATAGCCTCAGAATAGCTATTTATTGAGCATTTTCTAAAAGTCAAGCTGTCCTGAATGTTTGACATCCATCATTTTATCCTCACAATTTTTTGAGGGTAAAACTGTTATTACTCCCATTTTTATGATGTAGAAACAGGCACAGGGAGGTTAAACAACCAGTGTGAGGCCACAAAGTAAATGACAGTACTCTGATTTTAAAAGTGTAAGGCTCCACAATCCATTTAGAGGTCTAGACAGAACCTATATGTTTTCACATTCTATATTCTTTTACATATATGGGGCAAGGCTAAAGAAGTTAGGTAATTTGCCAAGGCCCCAGAGGTATTAGAAGCCAGGTCCAAGGTTTGGTTACTGTGTCTTTACTATTCTCTTCCTTTATAATTCTCCTGAAGCAAGTATAATAAGGAATATTATTTGTGTATCTAATAACGTGTATGTAGGTCAGAATATCAATACTTAAAAATCAGTTAAACACAGATATTTGTTATAGTAAGATTCATTTGAGGCCATATTAAGATTTAAAACGCAGAGGGACAAATCCTGATGTACTTTGGGACATCTGAATTATTTGCATTATCAGTATCTTGTTGATCATCAATAGTGACTTTATATAGAGAGCCTCATACTCTCACAGTAGGTTTATGTCTTAAAGTTGTTCTAGGATTTAACTACTAGACCTAATTCCTGTAAGTGTGTAATAAAATTAAGCCCCTTTCTGGAAGACAATCCCACACATATTTGGGACATGGTAGCTCGATCTCGAGTTACTTAGAAAGTGGATCAATTGCAAAACCTCCTTCTACACCAGAAATTGTCTTTGTGGGCAATCTCTATGTAAACATTATATCTTTGTGCAATAGGCTTCTTTACTCTTACTTTTTGGGGATACAAACTTCTTAAATTATTGGTTTGTAACTCTGAAGCATACTGGAAACATATCATTCTTGTTGAATCTCTGAGAAAAAAATAATTTGTCTTTGTGTTACCTTTTTTAATCTCTGGTCTCTCAGTAAATAGATATCCACAGAGCTCATATTATCACTGTGGATGCAGAGCAGGCAGTGACTGCATACAACTTACAAGAAATTTGCCAACTTTATAAATGGGCTACATTCCATGATTCATGTCCTTGCAAATGCATATTGCCAAGTCCTTTCTTTTATACCACTGGCATGCCGTGGTGGCCCAGCATATTAGTACACTGGGTGTAGCCCACATATATCTCAAAGTCCTGGGTTTAAGACTCGGGGTAGTAGGGGAGGACAACCAAGATGAACAACTAGGTAAAATAAATGGAATGCTTCTTCCTCCTCTCTCCTCCTGTCTGCCTACTCACCTTCATTTCTGACTGCACCTTCCCTTAAAAAAATAAAAGGAAGCCATTATATCACAAATGAGTTATATGTATCAAAAGTAAATGCCAGGAGACACAGAATACTTAATAAGGTGTGGTCTAAATGGAATAAAGAAAAAGCATATTCTATGTCATTTAAGCATACACTTCAATTCAATCTGCCTTTCCCCCTTTTTTTCTATTAGGCATATCATCTTTGCTCCAAGTAGCCACAACAAATACGCTGGAGAGTCATTTCCTGGGATCTACGATGCTATGTTTGATATTGAAAATAAAGCAGATCCCCATTCAGCCTGGAAAGAAGTAAAGAAACACATTTCTGTTGCAACCTTTACAATCCAGGCAGCAGCAGGGACTCTGAAAGAAGTATTCTAGGAAGGTCTCAGTCAATGAGCTGGCAATTAAAAGTGTTACTGAATTCAGGATAAAATCCATCATTCTTTTGGATTATTCATAAAGTCAAGGTGTTCTAAAATCTTGCTTTTCATGTCACATTTACATTTTAGAATTCCACTTTGTTCATTTACAAAGACATTTCTGGCTCTTTAAAATTTTGAAAGTTCACACTAAAGTGTTAGTCTAATATAGTAACTGTAGTCATGGCAGAATGAGACATTAAGTAACTGAAAAATTTTGAAAATATGACAAGGAACTTGAATTCTGAAAATGATGGTAGGAATGTAAAATGGCAAAACCATTTTGGAAAAGTGTTTGATAGTTCTTATAAAATGGAACAGACTTACTCCTTAATTCCACTTTCGAGTATTGAGAAGCAAAATTTATTGTATTTAAATTAAGTATTAAGAGAAGCAAAAAAGTATTGATCACAAATACTTATGTCATAGCAGCTTAAAGTGAAACTATCCAAATGTCTATTAATGAATGAATGGATAAACTCTGGTATGTTAACAGTGAATTATTATTCAGCTGGAAAAAGGACGGACCTGCCAATACATGTAATGTTATTGACAACTGAAAGATGCTAGACATGCAAGAATACACAGTAGATGGGCCTGTTTATATGAAAAAGACGTACAACTAATCTGTTACAAATTAGATTAATAACTGCCTGGGGCAAGTGAGAGCAGAGAGGAGATAGTCTGTAAAGAGGAATAAGAACCTTCTGGCATGGAGGGAGTTTTTATCTTGGGTGATGGTTATACAGGTGAGTATATTTGTCAAACTTCATCAAATTACAAACTTAAAATACATGTGAATTTTACCTCACACTTGATACACGAAAGAAAAAAGTTGAGCAAGGAAACTGGAATAGGACTCCTTTTGTGGTATCACAGTAGACTGCAAATTAGTAAGGAAAAAATGAGTATTATCCAGCCTTTCAGTAACTTCAATTCTATTGAATAATAAGTTAGTCTGAGAGGTGAAGAACTAGTTGCCTCAACATTTGGCAACTATAATATAACCACTATTTTGAAAAGTCTACCTGGTACAACACAGTAGTGGAGTAGCAGCAAGTCTGGCATCTGCAGCCTGCACAGTCCACATACACATCCCAAGGACCAGGGTTCATGTCCCAGGGTCAGAAGGGAAAACCAAAATGAATGAATATAGTAAATGCTTCTTCCTCCCCTCTCCCCCACTTGCCTACTCACCTTCATTCTTGTCTGCACCTTTCCTTAAAAAAAAAAATCAGTGCCTGCAAATTTTCTTGGTGACTCTGAAGACCAAAACTATGGGTAAACTAATAATCTCCCCAGCCTCTTTATAAGTGTAGTCTACATATGATAACTTTCAACAGAAAGGGGTGGTGGGAAATAACTTCAGTTTAAAAACTGGACACTTCCTGAGCCAGGTAATCAAAATGACCAGTGATGACACTATGACCTTGACACCACCCACAAGGGGCACTTCACTCAGCAGTTACCGTTCTTAAAACACTTTACCTTTAATAGACAGGACACACCAGCTAAATCCCAATGGATGGATATTTTAAAGAGTTTCTGCCTAGTACTCCTCAAAGCAGCGTCCTGAAGAAAGTCGGAAAAACTCAACACTGAGAGAGGATCCCAAGGAGACAAGTGACTAAATGTAATGCAGTCTCCCAGATGGGATCCTGGAACAGAAAAAGACACTGGATACAAAATAAGGAAAGCTGAATGAAGTATGGACTTTAGTTAATAATACTGTATCAATACAGGTTCATCAATTCTAATAAATGTACCATAGTAATGTAAGATGTTAAAAGGGGAACGTGAATGTGGAATACATGGGAATTCTCTATACTGCCTTTAACAACATTTAAATTCCAAACGATTCTAAAAAGTTCTAAGAAATTAATTAGTAAAAGGGGGAAAAAAAAAAGCAATCCTAATCATACATACCCAATATGTTTTTACACTTTATTATACATCAGAATAAAATGAAAATTATTCTGCAAATTTTGGAGCTACACTCCCAGAATTTCTGATTTAATAAGTTTGAGGCTGGGTACCAAGAATCTGTATTTCTAACTAATTCCAAGATGCTGATACTGCTGGTCTAGAAATGGTATTTTGATAATAACCACTGGCCTGGCTTAGAACTTAGAAGATCAAAGTCAAAAGTTCAAATGAACCTTTGCTGTTTGTCACTGTTTACATTCTTGCCTGTCTTTTCTACACAGACACTCTAAATTATAGAATTGCTTTAACCAGGTCTCATGTTAATGGGGAAAAAAAAAAGAAGTGTGATGTTTCATTACATATTTATCTAACATGAGTATGAATACCTATCCACAAGCTACATATAAGACATTATCAAAATGACAAATGAAACTTTTTGAACTAAGGATTCTGAAATTTCTTTAGAGGCTGTTTAGAGCAATTAGACACACTAAGAGTTGCCAAATTATAAATAGTAAGTTTTTAATTCAGCTATATAATCGAAATCATCCAAGCAAAAGGACTAATTTATAAATTTATATTCTAACAAAGCATATAAAAGTAAAATATTCCTAACAGCTAACAAAACACAGTATAACTAGTTTTCCATGTAACGTACCAACGTTTTAAATAACCTATTTATTCTGACATAAGCAAGCAGCACTGAAGTTCAGAGCACAGAGCTTAAAGCCAGGTGTCTGAGTTTGTAGTATCTATTCACAATTTCATTAGTTTTGACTTTGGGCTAGTTGCTTCGCCTATGCCATAGTTTCCTCACTTTACCACAATAAAAGAACCCACTTCACTCCAGTTTTTCAATGTGACTGGCCCCCAATATAAGCTGCATATGTTTGTCTTTCCAAGAGTCAACATGAATATACTGTACTTGAGAGGGTGTGGGGGGAGGTGCAGTAACTGGCCCAAACATAAGCATTCACGATTTTATGTGGTCTACAAAAGGGGTACGGAAATCAACAAGCTAATCATACAAAGGAAATACTGATAAATATGGAAGTCCAAACTACTGAAAAAAACATTAATACAATCATCTAAGTCTCATTTTTGGAGGAAGGGGAAGGACTGTGGGTTTGGGGAGGTAACCCTGTTCCAGGCTTAATCACTTGCCTCACTTTAATTAGCAAAGTCTTAAAGATAATTCCACAATTCGATCTTTTGGGCAAAATATCTGTTTAGTACTAAAGGAATGGCAAATTATTTTGACACAATCTTGAAGCAACATAAAATTGTTTAAGGCTGCAAGTTTTATTTCACTTTAATGTGCATTTAAGTTGTTCTACTAAATTGGAAAACTGAGTCAAATTAGCATTTAATAAAACATGCTGTTTAGAAAAAAATGTTCTTGAAGGACTCCAAGAACCATACAAAAATTTAATATCAAACAATAACTATACAGAAGAAAAAACTTTGCATGTACAGTATTTGAGGGATAATATGACATTTATAAACTCCAGGCACCCACTTAACTAAAAAAAGGCAAGCCATCCAACAACTCCAGATGTTTAAGTTGCAAGATACTCAGGCAGTAAGGAAATACCTAACAACAAAAAAAATGAGGGAAAAGCTATTAACAAAGTCTAAAAACAAACTACTTAACTTGAATTTAAGAACTGAAGCCATGGAACTGATATATGCAAAAGAATCAAAATGCCAAATACGAATGCCAGATTAAAAAACAAAACAAAACCAAAACCTGCCATAAAACAGAATGTCAGTTAATGTTCTAACAGGCAACTTTAAAGTAACTGTTTAAGGGAAAAACAAAATAAGAGTACATACTCAAATGTCCTAAAACTAAATCCAGACCTCAAAAAAAGAGCTTTTAAAATTTATTTATTGTGGGTGTAGGCATGACATGCACTTTCAGGCTGAGGAATAACTGATTTTTTAAAAAGCAAATGATGGCAATAGAACAATAACTGCAAGTAACCCTAAAATATTTATAAGAGCTCTTTAAGGTTCTCTTCACCCTTAGATCAAATTTGTCTGAAGAAAACCAAACAAAGCACATTACACTTAGTAAGAATTAAAATCGCTGGCATAAAATATGAACTATAATAAAATATATTCTAACAGGTCACCAGTGCATGATGCTGAAGAATTAGTTATATCGGTGACCTGTAAATATTTACTATAGTAAGTTTACTTCAATTTATATTTGTAATTGTTTATCAATTACTGGCATAAACTGTGACCAAAAAAAAAAAAAAAAATCAAAAAACTTTAAAACAACAATAAACTAGAACTAGGACAGATTTCAAGAACTATCCTTTAAGAGTTCCACAAAAATTAAATGGTCACAATTAATGTTCTCCTTTAGTTAAAAGTACTGTACCTCAGCTAATTCTTAGTTCTATAAATATTCTATGGTTATGTAAGATTTTAATATAAGACTAATATAGAGTTTTGTACTATTTTTTTAAACCCTACTACAATCTAAACTAAGCTCAGTTTCATATGCTCTTGCTTCCTTTATTAAGCAAATGTGATAGGCAAAATAATAATATTTTATGTTCTGTTGTTGAGTTTAACTTTCAGATTATCAGGCCTAGTTTTGATTGCTTTGCTACAGAAATCTAAATGTTGAGAAAGACAAAGTATATTTCCAGAAAGTTAACAAGTATTTCTTTAGATAAATTAATATAACATTCTACCTAATCACAACTATGTTCATTTATAAATAAGTCTAAGGTAAGTATCATTTAGATCTTTATCTGGGCAACAAATTCTTCAGAGCTTCTTAGAAATGAAAAAGGAAACAATGGTCATGAGCCAGATTAAAAACAACTGTGTAAGAAAAGAAAACGTTTCTCTGCTCTGTAACTAACTCTTAGGTGAATCAATAATCCACTTGCTTTAAATAATAATTCAATAGCACAGGCATTAAGATATTGTTTAGGGGAAAAAACAGACACAAGGAAGTTCAAGTATATTAATCATTACCTCAAATTGAATCAAACTATCAATGCTTCCCCTCAACAGTAAGATTTCATGTTGTCAAGTAAACTTAATGTTCCTAAATTATAAAAGATAGCTTTAAAAAAAATCTAAGTACAACCCAAGTATTAGAAACTTATTATATATTCTACTTAGGTCCAATTTATAGTGCCCAAAATTTGTCATGGTATTTTAATGCCATTAAAGCTTGGTTAATAGATATTTTACTTATTTTAACATGACTAGACCCTTTAATAATTGCATCGCTCCATCTAATAGCTATTTGCTAAGGGTAGGAGGTATATTATTAGCTAAAATTATACTTTTGCAATTTTTTATTTGTAAGAATTAATACCAAGAGAATAAAAACACTCAAGAGACTTGGAAAACGAAAAATTTAAGCTATATAATAAGCATAATTCATATCTAAATTTAGTCATTTCTGCCAGAGCTTTGGCCTTCGCATTTCTTTAATTTTCTTCATGAGTTCTGCATTGCTTCATATTAAGCAATTCTTTAATGTGCTCAATTAGCATAAACCGTCTAATTGGTGATATGTATATTTAATAAGTACAATATGTAATTAACATTGTTTACCTAGAATTCTCAAGCTGTTTCACGAAAATCTAAAATTCCAAAGACTTAAGCTATTTAACATGTAATAGATAATTGTCCTAAAGCAAAACCTGAATATTTAGTTTTCTGAAATCCTAATTTATTTCTGCAAGTCTTTAAGTCTATAATTTTATAGTTTTCCAGCAGAGGCGAAATTTATACAGATATATAATTTATTTTTTTAAGGTCTAGGCTAATAAATCAGGTACAATTTAGTCTTAACAGTGTACAAAGATGTTATAATCAGGAAAGATGTTTATTTAACATTATTGCTTTTTCTTATAAAATGGTATATTTTGACCACATTGATACCTCTTATACTCTCACATTTCCTATACTTTTAAACCATACTGTTCATAAGCAAGAGGCACTGATATTAATTTTTTTAAAATTCAATTACAGTTGTAAATGAATTCTGACTTGTTAATGAACACACACATTCTCCACTGAACTACGCATTACACTACCTAGGAGAGTAACCATTCTGAGTCAAAAACAATGCAGGGTTTCATCTCTTCCCTAAAGATGTTCAAGTTTTACAGAATGCAAACTCATGAAAAAAATAAGAATTTGACATACAATCTTGCTTTTTAAATTATGGGATAGTAAAAAGATGTGCACAAAACATTTCTCTGCTCTACCTAATGTTAAGAAATACTGTGTATAAAGCTGTTTTCTAGCTTCTTCAAATATGAATGAACCCAACTGTGATTTTATTAGTGAGAAGAAACAAGCAATCTAGGCTAACTCCAAATGAAGATGGGAGACACAAAATGAACTGACTTTGGTTTTTAAGAACCTACTATTTACCCTGAAATGCCAGATTCAACAACAACAAAAGATCACAGCAGCAAACCACCACTTCACCACATAGTAATAATTCTGAAATATGTAATGTTTATGCCCTCTCTCAACTCATTCCGTTCTATTTTCTTTTTGTTTTTCCTGATTTTTGGCTGCAGGGAGTTCAAGGTTTGCCCACTGCATAGGTTCAGCTTTTCTCATGGTGATCTCAATCTTTGTTGCAGTCATAGTTACATAACTTCGCTTTACATCAATCACCTGCAACACAGCAAAGAAAATTATAGTAAACCTAGGTGGCTTGTTAGTCTTAGAGGAAAATAATGGTTTTGCTCATGTTAACAATAAAAATCCAGGTCTATAAAGACCATTTTAATGTCTGGACCTAAAAAGAAGTCATGGCAAGTCATATGCCTACTTTGTGCTGATGCTTACTAAAGTATCGTCCTTTATTGTACAGATGGTATTTTAAAGTACAAGAAACAACTCTTGGATTCATAATACTTACACCCCATAATTTCACATTTTGATGAAATTCCTTCTCTCCTTCAAATACAATGTGAACATTTAACTGTAAAAAATAGAAAGTTGTCTTAATGATCAAATTCAAACCAAAGGCTTATGATATAAAAATAAGTATAAAAAGATATTGATCGAAGATATTCTAAAAAGCTGCCAGTATATATATATTTTGAAAACCATTAAAAGGACACAAAAATTAACCTTAAGTTTTATATTGAGAACTAAGGACCATGTTACTTGAAAAACCTTTTAGGCTACTATACTATTTCTGAAATATTTATTATAAGTGATTTTCATTTAAAATAATTTCTGTGAGTTACCATTCACAGAATAGTTGAAACTGCTCTTTCGAATGGAAAAGAGCAAAAGGTCTCAAAGTTATCATCTCAAATAAAAACAATCTTTTTAACACATTAAAGCAAAGATAACTGATAAAGAGAATTTTTACTCACCAATGTACTATTTGCTTCTACTTGACTAAGTTCCGGAAGTGAATTTTTAGCATACACTGAAATGGTGACCTCGCCCCCAGTCTGATGCCAGTCATGTCTACATTCAACAGCTTTCTTCCCCTGTAATGTGAGAAACTTCATACATTTACAACGGGCCACAGAGTTAAACCTTTTCAAAGAGGAATCTGATCTACCTAATTGAGAAAAAATTACCATGTCCAACTGAGCCCCTTTGTTTTTATGGGCAAACAACTTCTAAAGCTCCCATCAAGAAATTTAAGCAACAAAATATATCAGAATATAGAGCATCTTTAGACTTTAAGATCTGAGAACACTTATTTTATTTTATTCTTCTTCTAGCAATATTGAGACATATTTAAAAAATAATTTAAGGACATCTACTATATTTTATCCAATTTTAACATTCTGTAATCCCCTAAGAACAGTCAAAAAAACATTCTCTGAAGATTGAATGAGAGAGATACTTTTGTTTAGTGGGATATACATCAGCTTATCCTTAAGCATAGGCTATTTTCTACAAGTCAGAATTTGGGAAAAAGTAATTGACTACACTCAGGATTATCTGCTATTGTTACTGAATAGTATTTTTCTTTCACAATTGATAAGCAGAAAAAGTGGGAATCTGCCAAAGTAATACTTGATTACTAAATTGTTACCTACTGGTGGCATACTGCCATATTAACAACTATTTTAAATAGAGGGGAAAAGTATGATTTGTTTAATAAATGAAGGCAATTTACTCAAATAATGCAGTTAACTATGAAACACTATTATAAAGGCAATATTTATATTTTGGTACAATTATACAAACTGTATACATTTGGTACAAATTATATCAGTAATTTAAACAATTCACTTCTGTCATGCACATATGTGTCTTTAAATACTAGTTTAGACTAGTATTGATACTAGTTTTGATACTGCATGCATTAAAAACATTACTTCATGAAGGGCTCTGAAAACTTCTGCATAAAACAGAAAATTTTTATTTTTCAAATAAAAACCTTTAAACTTTTGGAAGTTGTAAAAAGTACATTAGTCTTCACTCTTTGCTATTAAAACATTCCTGGAAATTTAGTGGCAGATGAATTATTAAAACTTTAATGCATTTATAATATTCCAACCCTGGGCTACTTTTAAAAAGCAGAAATTATTGAAATCCCTAAAGCAATTGGAAATTTTATAATTATTTTATAAAAGAAATACATGCTGAAAAGTTTATCTTTATTAGTTATTAGTGCCAGTAGAAGACATCAAATAAACATATCATAAAATACATTAATACAAGTTAGTAAACAAGCACTTATTTAGCAATAAATTGCTTGCTTTCTTATAGTATGTTGGGATTTAGAAGAATTATTTGCATGGCCCTAAGTCTTGGTAAAAAGCTATCCAGGAAAGTAGGAACTAATACTTTCTTCTTTACCCTGTTGATAAAGTTCCCTGTTGCAAGTAGAGGCATTAAAAATAATCCACTGAAACATCTGTAATCCTCCTCTTTGGCCACTAAATGGAGTATCTATACTCCTGTAAATGGTATCATGAAGTTTTAAGTAGCTAAAAGAGAATCAGAAGTCTAAAAGTCCAATAATAGCAAATGAGAAGGATTTTTAAAAGCATAAAAAGAAACGGGCTATGGAATGATAGGAAAATATGCTTCAATACTGGCAAACTTAAGTACTTTACAAAAACCAACATACTTGCATCAACCTGCATGATGGCAATTTTGCTCAAAGGGCAATGTTTTGAGAGTTTAGCTCATATTAATTTTTAAGGTAAAATATGTCAATATTTTGCTATACAACATAGAGAAAAATCCTTTTTGATTTAAATTTAATGACAGTATAACTTGGAAGTCTTTTCAAATGACTCAGATGAATAACCCCAATGAACTATTTTGAAGAGGCTACTTACAGCATCTTTTTTAGTCCACATGTGTTTCCCTGTTGTACAGCCCTCTTGAGCTAAGAATGTATTAAAATCAGAAGTTTTTCTTCTACAACAGCTCCAGTATTTCATCCTTTAAATGACCATAAAAAAACATTTAGAAAGACTCACAACTAATTAAGTTGGCAAATCTGATTTAAAAAATAAAAGCAATGTTTTACTTTTGTGTCTAAGTTACTACACAGTTAAACCTATTAGAAGACTAATAATTTAAAAACCAGAATTCCACTTAGTATAGAATTTTAGAACTCCTAAGATGCTTAAAAGATCACAAACACCAAATGAGGTTTTCACTAATGATTTTCTCATGAAATTACCAAAAAGTGATATAATCAAAGATTTAAAGTTCTCAGATTTTGCTACCACAGGAAAAGTGAAAACATGCAAACTAAAAGCTATTGTTTATACAACTTGTGATGGTCAGTCCCAAAGTAGGTGAAGAAACTATTTACCTGAGAAAAACCTAATACAAGAAAACAAAAATTATAGTATAATTTCCCTTTGAGAGTTAAAGAACATGGAAACAGAGTGGAAGATTTTAAAGCAGTACTGCATTTCCACAACCTAAAGCATAATATAGAAGAATTGCTCTCAGTGAAGCTGTGGAAAATGTATTGTCTTGCATGCTACACTTTAGTGCCTGAGTGTCCCAGAACCAAAAATTCAGTGTCCTGAAATATGAAGGACAGCTGTTAAAACAAAAACTTGTTCAACTCAAGTATATGCATAACTTTTCAATTTTCTCATATGTAAAAAGAAGATAAATTCAAGCTTCTAGGTTATTACAAAGATTCAGTGACAATAAAGTAAAATATCTAATAATTCTGCATGGATAAAAAATGTTTAAAGGCATATTAACCTTTTTTTTTTTTTTTTTTTTTTTAAGGAAAGGGTCAAGCAGGGGTGAAAGTGAGAAGGCAGGCATAGAAAGAGGGAATAAATATTTTCTTTAGCTGTTCATCTTAACCCTACCCCCACTCTCCCACCCCATCTCAAATCCAGGTCCTTAGGATATATGTTTACTGCATCCAGTATTTTTACCCACTACACCACCAGGGCACCCTGGCATATCAGCTTTTCTAACCTCTCCCATAAAGTATTAATTAGTCGAATGTAAGTTACCCTTCATGGAAAATAGGTACTCCAGAATGATAGACGCAAACTTCTTCTAGACTCTGCAGACCCTGGTATGTCTAAAAGAGAAAAAAGGAAAACAAAATTAACTGCATATCTCCATGTTACATTTTACACATATTTGCAGTGTTGGTGATGTCTATGAAAAACAAAAATGCTCTAGAAATAACAATTACCTAGAACATTTGAATACTGACCCAGTCACTCCAATAAGGAATAAAAACGTATTCCTTTTTAGATATGCTTAAGTTTCAGGTCCCGGTGAAAAAGGCAAATAGAAGAGTTGGCAACAGTATGTATTAAAATGCTCTCAGACTTTAGGGCACAGTCACACCCAAGCATACTCGAGTATTTAAATTTACAGAATATTGAAAACAAGGGATTGGCACTCTCAAAAAGAGTATGATGTGTGTATAGTAAACTCTGTGTGAGCATTATAGATAAATATGAAAAATCTAATAAGCAATTCTGGAAGTTCAAGAGTAACGATTCTTTATCCCTAGGAAGGGTAAAACGAGCTGCAGACCTATATTTATCTCCAGGATTTGTCTGGAAGATCCGGGCCCAATGCTGCTGTAGGTGAAGGCTCTACAGATGAATTCACAAAAAGTTACATTAATAAAGCATAGATTCAGCCAAGTGTGTATTTTTTTCTTTATTTTGGTATTAATAGTAACCACCTACATATATAGCAAATAAAAACCTGTATTGTTTGTAAACAGGAAGTACTGGGTGTCTATCTCAAGATATAGGCACAGGAAACAATGAAACAGTAGAATGGCTTCTCTACCGCCAGTCCCCAGCCCCTAAACACCCCTTTCTCGTATCCCCATCTTATTTGATGGCACCATACAATTCAGTGTCCAAAGTGAAATTCTGTCAGTCTTCTTAGTTTTCTCCTCTTTCTTCACCCAGTTTATCATACAAACCTTTCATTTTGACTTGGAAACCTGTATCAGCCTAATTTGCTAATTTTCCTTATGATTACTGGTGGATTTCAGGCAATGGGACTACACTAACAGGTTCAAATTCCTTTTGGTAACTCCACTGTCTAACTTTAGGTTAGTGGATAAATCTATTGCCACCAGTCAGTGTAGGCCACATACATACATACATACATACATACATACATACATACATACATACATACATACATACATACATACATACATACATATCCCAAGGGCCCGGGTTCCTGACCCAGGACTGGGGTGAACCATCAAGAGGAACTAATAATATGCTTCTTCCTCCTCTCTGCCTTCCTGATTAACCTGCATACATGCCTATACCTATCTTTGGAAAAAAAAAAAAAAAAAGTGAGAAAATACTCATGGTTCTGAAGTAATCAGACTTCTTAAAATCCTTAGGACACAGAAAGCACTTGTTATAAGGAAAGATCAATTGGATTTCATTAAATTAAAAAGTCTCTGTTACCGAAAGCCACTGGAATGATAATAGTGTAGTGTCACTCTAACAACGGACCCGTAGGTGAAAAAAAAATATAAAGAATTTCTAAAATAAATCTTTTAAAATGCCAATTTACTGACCAATAGACTAAATGGTTCTCAACCATCTCATTAGGAAACTACAAATTAAAAAACCTCAGTGGGTGCTGTGCCCTGATAGTTTAGGCCTCAGCCTGTGTAGTCCATGGAGCCCAAGGACCAGGATTCATGACTGGTGCTGGGGCGGGGATGGAAGGGTGTGACGATCCAAGTGAGCAGGAACAATGCTTCCTTCTCCTTCTGTCTGCCTGCCTGCTTCCTCCCTAAAAACAAAAAACCCCACAATGGGAACACTATACATTCAACAGAATGGCTAAAATATAAAAGACAGATGCTATCTGCCAAAAGCTGAATACGTGCATATTTTATGATCCAGCAATTCCTATTTCATTTCTAGTCATATACCAGATAGAAGTGTTTACATGTGTCCCAAGTCACGCATGAAAATGTTCATGAAAGTACTAACCAAAAAATTTAAAGGACAGTAGAACAGAGCTACTGATTGAAATATTCAAACAATAGCACATTTTAAAACAAAATGAACTATAGCAATATGCAATAAAGATAAATTTAACATTTAAAAAATCTAAGGAAGACACAAGGTTATGTTCCATGTTAAGTTAAAAATTAGGCAAAACTAATCTATTTTGACTAAAAAAAACTAATCTGTGGTTATTTTAGGAGAGGGACTGAATGAAAGAAAGGTTCTGTTTTGTGAAAATCCCTGGAGCTATAATGATTAAAAATGTCTTCAATGGCCTCCACACCCTAAAGTAAGGTCTAATTCTGAGCACTGAAAAAGCCTGTCAGGATCTGGCACCTACTGATTTCTTTTCAGCTCAACACCACATTAGCAAATTTTGTACCATTATTATAAACTACTATTCACTGTGAACTGCTATCAACTCTGCTTGGGGTATCCATTCCAAAGCTTCTGATCCATTTCCAGAATTGTTAGTCCTTTTGCAAAACTCACCTGGGATCCCTTATCTTAGAGTTCCCTCCTCTACTCTACCACTCGCACTGTCTTCCCACAAGAACCAATCACTCCCTTTTAGTTACTACCTCTACCTTACACTCACGTGAACAAAGCAATCTCAGATTTAACATGACAAAAATAAAGCTCTGCTCCCTCAACATCATCTCCTTTATGGTTATTGATGACATTGATTTCCAGTTCATTATCAAGTCTGCTAGTGCTTCCCAACAATATTCTAGATGAATCTGCCACATGCCAGACACTGCTCTCAGCATTCAAAACATAGCAAAAAACAAGAAAAAAGTCTATCCGCGGCATGCCCTGGTGGCATAGGTGTTAAGTCTGCAGTAGAAAGCCCCAAGACCCGAGTTCCTGATGGGGGAAGAAGGGGAGATAATCAAAATGAACTGAAAACAAAAAACAAAAAAAACCCAAAACAACTTCTCTTCCTTCTCTTCCCTCCCTTCCCTGCTTGCTTCCTTCCTCAAAACATCTATCCTTGAAAACCTTATGTAGGGGAGGGGACAGAAAGTTAGTTGGGACAAAGCAAACAAAAACAAGTATCTAAAATAAGTACACTTTGTAAGGTGTTAAGTGCTAAGGAATAGAAAGGAATGTTAGATAGTATGCAATTTTATTTGAGTGGGCAGGAAAAACCTCATTGAGATGTTTGATTACACATCACACTGAACACTTTTTATGCTTCTACTGTCCCAGGATGCCTGCCCTTCCACAGTACCACCCTAAGCTGCTTTTCCTCCTCCCAATTCCACTCCTACCCCATTAATAATACATTTGTCGCTTACCTTGTTAAGATTATCTTTCAAAAACATCTCCTTAAAACAGATCATTGTTTCCCATTTTACTTAGAGTAAAGCTCACCACCCTCTCTCATGGCTTATAAGGACCTCCATAATTTTACCTACCTTTTACCTCCACTTTCATACTCTTGACTAAGCTCCACTGATCATTCTCATAATTTTTGGGAGTGGTCAAGCTCTAATGCCCCTACATGTACTATTCTATCTGAATCTATTCCAAAGTTCACTTAACTTACAGGTCACATTAAGATTTCTGATTTACCACTTCAAAAGGTTGATAACCTTATTTAAATAAGTTCATTCTATCTCTTTATCTGCTTTATTTTTACTTTGAAGAGGAGGGGGGCAGGGAGGCAAAAGGTGGGAGGGAGGGAAAGGGAAGGAGTCAGGGAGAGAATCAGAAGAAGCATTATTTGTTTTGTTTTACTCCCCCAATCCTGGGCCATAACCTGGATCTTGGCCTTTACATGGTTCATACCCCATCCATCTCAGGTATCTAATCCACCAGGGCACGGTGATTTTATTTTCTGCATATATACCTGAATTCATACTATTTAATCATACTAATCAATCACATTGTTATCCCCAAACTAGCATGTAAGTACAGGAACAGTGATTTTGCTTTATTTAACACTATACCAGCCCATAAAACAATGTCTGACATATAGTAAGTGATCAGTAAAGCTGCTGAATTAGATTTATTCCCAGACTCTATCAGATAAGCTGATCCTTAGAGACAGACCCCTAATCTGTGAATATGAATATAGTGTTTAATATAAAACAGGCACCCAAAATGTTTATTGAACAGCGTAGGTAAACTGTACTCCCCTTTGGAAATTAAAATTTTACTTCCATGACATAACACAATTTTTACAATATATATACCTTTGAACACCCTCTATTTTTACAGGAGGTCCCAATCTTAATTTCATCACTGTCTTCTTCTGAAACAAAGAAAAAAAAATCAATTAGAAACATTGAAACAGAACACTTCACTGTAGTGCCACTCTTAGAACCTTTTGCACAAAACAGGTATTTACAATGTACCCTTGTCTAAGCCTTGCCCTGGAGAAATGACAAAAGCATGATTTACTCCCATTGTACCAGGTATAGGTAAGAAAGAGTGGGTATATTTTCTATCATGAATCATGAAACATTCACACTTACCAAGGAAATTTAATTCAATGTTAAATAGAAAAAAAATTAATTCTCATTTTTAATAAAGATATAATAAACTACATATTAATTCCATGGTACTATTTGGCAGTTTAAAAAAAAGTTCTTTACTATAATGTTTTCTCGTATTTATAGTCAATAAATACACTACTCTTATGTCCCTTAGATGACTAGACAGTGTAACTGAATGGAAAAAACAATTACAAAACACAAAACAAAATCTTACCTTTCTTATTTTCTTCAATCTCTGATGATAGTTTAAGTTTATCAAGTGCTTGTTTTAGGGAAGCAGATATTTTTAATTCCAAATTTGTCATTGGTTCATCTGGGCTAGAAAATTTTAAAACTATTACCATTACTGACAAATAAATATATTTCTTTGTACTCAAAAGCCTTTCATAAAAATAAGTCACATGCCCTTTGAATCCAGTCTTTCCCATTAAAAAGTATTTTATGAGTAACTACTGTAATGCATCTTTAAAATTTTAACATCAAAGGTTCCGATACTAAAATGCTAAGTCTCAAATTATCATGCTACTGTCAACACATTATATTACTCATCATCAGAAAACAAGGCAAGGAAGTAAAGACTGTCAAAGTGAATAACTCCAAGGAAGGGATGATGCCCAACCAAAATGTTGAGACTAAACCAAGCAATTAAGCACGTACTAAATGAATCCATATTCCTATCAGTGGGGATTAATTTACTCGGTGTATGTAGCTATGAATTCAGATATAATTGCATGACAAGGCAATTTAGCAGGATTTAAAAAACAGTGTCACATGTACAATCTGTTTAATACCATTCAGTGAATAAGTATTAAGAATGTTAATAAAGGGATACCCATTGTGGCTCAGGTGGCTAAGATGCAAACCATGTAAATCCTAAGGACTAGGGTTGAGACCCAGGTTACAAGGGGGTTTAAAAAAAAAAAAAAAAAAAAAAAGAATGTTAATGAACATAGCAGTAAAAATAGAAATGCTGTTATTCATGCCATATCCTTAATGAAAAAAACTGCTAGGTAGAGGGAGATGTAGGAGGCACTGACAAAGTGCATAAAAACTAATAACGTCATAATTACTATAATACCATCAAAAAAAAACAGGATAAAATATTTAATTTCTCTTACTTTCTCTTAAGTATTAGCAGTCCATTATTTTAAAGAAAATATTAATTATACTATCAATTATAGTAGACATCACTGTAATATTTAAGGGATTAAAGGTGAGTCACAAAAGAATTTCTGAATATTTCTGGTAATTTTCATTAACTGGCAAATCAGTCAGCAAGGCATTTGATAAAGTTTCATAATTATGAATAAAATGGAATTGAATACAATCATTCTAAGTAGTTTCTTTAAAGTGAACAGGTAAACGTGAAAAATAAATTTATGTAATATCAAGAAAGAAAAAAATTAGGAAAACTATTGAATCCATGTGTGAATATGGGACCTTTGAGGCCAAAATCCCTGATTTTTAAATTCAGTATTATGTTTATAAAACAAGTCAGCATTCAAGTGCAGCACGAAGAACACGTGGTATATATAACACTGCGCCAACAGGCATCTATCTGTAGGATGTTTAGTATCGCCTAGTTTCTCAGAGGGAAGAGCAATGTACTTCTAATGCAAAATGATCAATAGGTATTTTTCAAGTATTTTAACAGATGTCATTCAAATAAAATACACTAAAACTTATCAGTAATAATAAGTAATAATAAGTTACAATAGTTTTAGTGATCTCAATAAACACGAAAGGCATATCTAAGGGAAAACACTATTCAAAGGTTGTACAGGGGACCAAAAACCATAGCTACAATTGGTATTATGCGAAAATTGTAAGAAGAAATAATAGGAACAAATGTAGCTATTCAAATGTGACAAAAACTCGCAACTATATAAAGTATACCTTGGCCTTTTTATTGCTTCTACTGGTTTAGGGGCTTGAATGATGTGCTCCTGAAATTTGGGTTTCAATTCAGATAGTTCTTTTTTCTCAGTAGTCTTGACTTCAGGTTTGACGGGCTCAGGCGGCTTCTCACTATTATGCCTCCCTTTTGTACAGCCCTGTGAGTAAAATATATTCATTCAGTTATCTACTTTACATGCCATGATAGAAACATTATTTTTCAGTTCTTCATTGGTAAATTCTATTATGATTCTCCAATCTCATTTATTTTATTGACTTATTCTAGAAAACAAAAACAGGTCTCTAAATTTGTTAATTTGCAAATGAATTCTTAAATGTGAATAATGCGTTCGAAAGTATTTGTGTTACATTTTATAAATATTTACTTAACTTATTCTATTAAACATAAAGCAAAAACTTATTTACAGAAAACAAGTTTTGGAGATCTCACAAAAAGATTTCTACAAATTATTTACGTAAAAGAAATTTCCTCAAAAGAGCCTCACTTGGAGCCCTAGTTTCACACTAACCTAGACCTTGAGCAAGTTACGCTTTCTAACCCCCAGTTTCCTCATCAGTAAAATACAGGCAATGGCACTCAACTGCACAATATTTGACACCTCTGAGAAGTGGTAAACATTCAATAAATACTAGCTACCTTTTCCACTTGGCACTGAACACTGAGTCACGTACATTTTAATGTCTCCTAAATCACTAAGAGCAATGTCATGCCATTTAATCAGCAGCCTTAATTTTCTTCCTTATGGGCATAGAGTGCAATGGTGTATATTGATGGTATCTTAGATTTGATAAAAAATTTGTTTCTAACAATAAAATCTTTTAAATTATTACCTACCATTTTCTCCTTGATAATCTTTTAAGACTACTAACAAGAACAAACCTATATTAACAAGTACATAACTAATATCTTGAATGTAATCCCTACAACAGATATATAAACTATTGAAAATACTATAGTATTTCCCTATAGAAGGGAGGTGAGCTCCAAAGCTCCATCCTACATAATAGCATACGTTACTGAGACTAGTTGTTTCCCATTGCCAATTTGGGCTCTATGGTAAAATGAGAAAAGGAAGGGAAAATACAAGTATGTGGGTTGCTGTCTTTTCTCAAGGATTATCTTTTTATCTGAATAAGCCCTTTCTAATGTCAATATTAAGGTGTCCTTTATTTTGTTAATGCTATGTTTAACTTCTTACTAGGTCAGAAAGAAAATTAGGGAACCAACAACTTAATGGGAATTATTTAATAGATGCTCAAAATCAAGATGCTTCAAATCTGAAATTTTCCATAATATATACTTTTGGAAAATAAGCTAGGGGAAAAAATACTTACTACAATGCTTAAAAAATCAGAAAAATCTGTTGTTCTTCTTTTACAGCAAGACCAACCCTGTGAAACCAAAAAAAACTTGAAAACTTATTTGCATGAGAACCACAACCCACTAAAACACTACATAGATTTACATTCTTTAACATGGAAGTTACTTGCAAATATACTGATAACATATTTTAAATGTTGTAAATGATTCATCTAATCAAGCGAAATGATTTTTAGTCCTTGATTTTGAAGAAAATAAATTAGCCAATGTTTAAAAGTGATATGATCTATCATAGAAGGAAGGTCCTGAAAATAAGGATGCAGAAATTGTTTTCAAGAACAGTACTGATTTTTAGAAGATGCTGGTAATTTCTAAAAAAAAATTCATATATTTTTAAAGTATCTTGGAAGTGAAGTACTTTAAAAACTCAGTAAATGAGAGATACTAACTATAATAACTCAGTTTCTAAACAACCTTATTGTAGCTGTCCCTCAATTAAAAGCATTCTATTTTCAGAACACAAATTAACATAAAAGCCTAAGTATTGCTAGCTCTTTGAAAGTTAAATGATCTTTTTGATAAGAAGCATAAAAATAAACTGTTATTCAGTATGATTTCTGAACAAAATATCAATCAACTTACTAGAAAATAACCTTAAATTGCCATCTTTAATTCCAATACAGCATAAAAAAATTAAATTGCAAAAGACTCAGACTTAGCATGCCTGAAATTCAGATCAAGGATCAGGCTTTATATATAACCATCTGGATCTGTTTCTCTCAGTATATTGCCTCAATAATTGGCAGTATTTTTTTTCTACAATGTACCACTTACAGATATTTTAAAAAGAAAATGTAAAATGCTGCAATTCAAATTTCCCTTTGAAATTTAGTGGTCGTCTACTACTCCGAATTGTGATATAAATGAAAAATTACTAGAATTTTAAGTGTAAGATTTCATTAGTGTTGACATCAAAAGGTTATTCTACATGAGTTTTATTGTCTTAATCATATATAAAAATTACATAATAGGATACATTACTGAGACTAGTTGTTTCTCAATGTCAATATGGGCTCTATGGTAAAATGAAAAAAGGAAGACTTAAGTATGTGGGTTGTTTCTTTTCTCAAGGATTGTCTTTTTCTCTGAGTAAGTTCCATCCAATGTCAATATTAAGCTGTCCTTTATTTTGTTAATGCTATGTTTAAGTTCTTACTTCACCAAAAAGAAAAGTGGCAAATCTACAATGATTTACCTACTTTGTCTGAAATCAATAGTCTAAGAAAGAAATTCTACCGTCTTGAAAGTCTGTCTTCAATAAGTATTTACAAAATGGAGATAATAATAAACAGTAGGACTAAATAAGAGAAACATACCTGAAAGTAAAATCATTAATTCCTTGGAGTGATTAATAGTTGGGTAGTAAAAATAAATAGTGATGAATGACCAGCAGTAGTAAAGTTGAAAGGTAGACTATTTTAGTATTAAGAGTTAACTTTAGAAACTGGTTTGAGGTTGCCAATGAGATGTAAATGGAAATATGTTGTAGAAGCCACTGGCAGAGGTGATACTTAAGAACAGGAGGAAAGAACTGTAATGAGAGTAAGTCAGAGGCCAAAGACTGAAAAGGAAAGTATGCTTATGGGTTAGGAGGTAGATGCAAAACAGGCCAAAAAAGGTACGGTGAGAAAAACAGAATAAATGGTAGTCCGGGACTGATAAAATCCCAATCCCACCCCCGTCACCCCCGCCCCGTCACCCCCAAAATGTTCCCATAGAAGCACAGTTTCCATCTCCATAAAAGTTCATAAAGGGACTAAAAATATGTAAGGAGCCAGGTTTTAACTTGTTTTATTGAATGCTGTTTTCCTTACATGAAAGGAACTAGACTAACAAACTTAAGAGTCTAGTTGTACGTTCTGTTTGGACTTAGCTATCTAACTGTTAAACCCCAAAAGATTCAACTACTTCCTAGGGGGTACAGTCAGAAATTTAGGGCATCAACAATATTGAAACACGTAAGACCATTTGTGTTTCTTAGAACAAAAGCAGCAACACGAACACCAAGGCTGCCATGTTACAATGTGTTCTATTAAGAGACACAATGGAAATAAATGCATCATGCTACCATGCAAGATTAATAAACACATCATAAAAAATATGGTCAAAAATTTTCGTTTCTCAAATTCTCTTCTTTTTAAGCAAGTATAGGTAGAAAAATAATGGCATCTCTTTTATGTTTAGATTTACTCTAGACTTACTGTCTGTCCTGAGACTGGCACTGTGAGGGGTATATAACATTTTTCCTAAAATTCAGAGCTGCTCTAATTAGATAGCAGCTCCCTGACAAACTGAGAGATTAAGATTCACTGTAACTGCTTATATGGTCCTCCAAATATGAATGTGAAAAATGAGGGGTTTAGAAAGTGAGTGGTGGGATAGAAACAAGCTGACTTTATTAAATGGAAAAGATCTTGATTACCACCTATAGTCTGGTCTGCCTTTAGTGGAGTATACACTTAAAAGAAGCCCAAAAGGCCACTCGCAAGTAGAGAAACAAAAAAACCCTTAGTATTATACCTCTAAATTTACTATACGGATAGGATTGAGATTTATCAAATTCCTACCTTTAATGCATCATGAAAGACTGGAACACCTGGGTGGTATGTGCAAGCATCTGCTGAAAAACAGAAGAGAAATCTCAAGATTTTATAAAGAAGAAAAATAATGATTTCATTCAGGAATCAACATTTAATCCTTTTTACAAATGCAGGGAATACTCATCTTTTCCTTAAAAACTTAACTAGTGCTGGCCCCTCCAGGAGGACCCGAGAGGTTCTTGTAGGCCAGGGAGACCGCCGCCACACACCCGCAGACCACGTCTACACAGCACCCACACTGCGGACCGCCCGGCTTGCAGAGCTGAAAGCACTCAGGCTCTGGCAGGTGGGAAAGGATGCAGGTCCTTCCTAGGCCTAAAACCCAGCAAAGGACCCACCGACCCACCTCCAGGAAGCGTTTTCCCACTGTCCCCGCCCCACTGTGACTGCTACTGAGGCTGTGCCTGCCTGTCTGAACCCACAGCACCGGGTGTCCATGTCCTTGGCCTATGCCTCTGTGGAAAAATCTTGCTTGTAGAATCTACTGAGATCAGTTAGGTTGCAGCTGCAATTGAGAAAACAGCTTCAGTCCAAGCTACTGGGAAAGGTCTGACTGTGCAGTCTTTTGGTATGGCGACTACAGGTGTCACTCTCAGCCCAAGCAACCACAGGCCTGGGGAAACTCTAACCCTAACTCTCCAGCAGCAAACTGCTTCAATTAGCTGGGAACAGAATTACCACCCTGAAGGCTGGGATCTGGTCAACACCCAGCGTTGGCTCCAGAGCACTCATCACCATGACTATGCCAAGCTTTCAGCACACACAGCATAAAAATCCCAGCAACATTCCAGGTAGCACCCCAAGCTAATGTGCTGCAAACTGAAAACCTGCATGAGGCCATCCAGTCAAGAAAGGAACAGAAAGTCGTTTAGGGTAAAAATAAACATGGAGCACCAAAATGAAGAAACAGAAATAGATTCCCGAAGGATGGATTAAAACAAAATTCCATGGTAAAATACTAATGCAACAGGATTAAATAAACTATCTGAAGATTTAAAATGGACAGTTTTAATGACACTCACTGAAATCAGGACAATGGAGGAACAAAATGAGAACTATAACAAAGACACAGGAAGTAGAATAAAGTTCCAAGCACACATAAAGCTGAAGAACACAATAGCTGAATTAAAGAATACAATAGAGGGACTAAACAGTAGATAAGCAGCAGCCTTCCATCAAACCCAAGAGCTAAAATATAGGACGGTGGGAAGCATCCAAAAGCAGACCAACAAAGAAAAAAAGAAGGAAAAGAAACAAATATAGCCTGAGACTTATGAGATAACATCAATAGAAACGACATCACGGGGGTCCAGAGAGAGGTGAGAAAAGGGCAGAAACTATCTGAGGAAACAGCTGAGAACTTCCTAATCTGGGAAGGAAAGAGATATTCAGATCCAGAAGCTCAAACAGATTCAAACGAACCCAAGCAGACACACCAAGACACTTTATAATTAAAGTAACAAAAACAAAACAAAAAAATCTCAACAAGATAAAAAAGACTTAAAAGTAGCTAAAGCACAACCTAGTGGAGTACAGGACTGATCAGCCACCTCTGGGAGGACTCAGTCCACATACATCCCAAGGACCTGGGTTTGCACCTCAGGACTGGTGTTGGGGGTGGTGAGGGGGAACAACCAAGATGAACAACTAAATAAAAAATAAGAGTATTTCTTTTCTTCTGTCTTGCCTACCTCTGCTCACCTCCATTCCTGCCTACACCTTTCCTTTAAAAAAAGGTAGCTATAGAAAAAATACTCACATACAAGGGAACTCCCATAAGAGTGTCAGAAGATTGCTAAGCAGAAACTTTAGAGGCCAAATGGGAATGGCAGGATGTATTCAAAGTACCATAAGAAAAGAATTTCCAACGAAGAATACTTTACCCTGATAAGTATCACTTGAATGATAAAAAGCTTTACAGACACAAGCTAAAGGATTTCATCTCTAGTCTTAACAGAAATACTAAAGGGACTCTATCAAGTGTGGGGGGAACAAAAAAAAAACACCCTACTTAGAAAGTTAGAAGCAGCAAAACACTAAAAATATAAAATGTGATGAGAAAGAGAGTAAAAATGTGGTCTATTAGAAAGAGCTCAAGATTTACTTATTTTCAATTTAAAACAAATAACATAAAAAGTTGTATGTAAACCCTAAGTAACCTCAAAATAAAAGTCCATTGAAAAATTAGAGAAAAATGACAAGGGAATTAAAACATAACACAAAGAGAAGAAGCTATCAAAGCACAAAAGCGTAACAAGAAAACGAAAGAACTGTCAGGGAAAGATTGCACAAAGGCTCAGAAAAGAACAAAATGGCAATACTTACTTAAAATCATCTAAATTGCCCAATGGTGTGAACCTATCATCTGTAAGGCACAGAATGGATAGATAAAGAAACAAAACCTAACTTTCTGTTACATATAGGAAAGCTATCCAAGCATCAAAGACAGAGACCCAGTTATAATCCTACAATCCTCTATTCAAACGATAACCTAAAAAACAGCAGGGACAGCCATATTTAGATAAAATAGACTTCCAACTAAAAAAGGTAATGAATGAGACAGGAAAGGACATTATATAATGTTTAAGGAATCAACCAGCAAGAAGATATAGCACATACTATATATGCACCAAATGATGGCACATCAAAATACATAAAGCAAGTATTCACAGAACTAAAGAGAGATGTTGATAGCAACACAGTAACAGTAGGGGACTTCAAAACCTCCATTTACACCAACAGATAGATGAACAAGGCAGAAAAAGTTATTAAGAAAATAACTACTGCAAATGATGATTAAGACCAGGTAAGTTTAAAATACATTTAAAGACCAATTTACCCCGCAAAGAACAAAGTTTACGTTCTTCTCTTATGTATACCAAACATTCTCAAGGATAGACCATATTTTAGTACATAAAGCAAGTGTCAATAAATTTATAAAGATTTGAAGCATATCAAGGATTTTCTCTGATCACAACAGCATAAAAGTAGAAATCAACCACAAACAGAAAAGTGGAAAACCCCGAACATGTGGAGGATAAACAACATGGTTTTGAGTACTACTGAGCAATAAAGGTTATCAAAGAAGAAATTAAAAAAATACATGAGACAAACGAAATGAAGACACAGGTATCAGAACCTATGGGATATAACAAAAGCAGTATTAAGGAAGATTATAACAATGCAGGCCTACCTCAAGAAGCAAGAAAAATCTCAACATTCTAACCATATACCTAAAGGAACTAGAACAACACAAATGATGCCAAAATCAGTAGAAGAAAATAATAAAAATTAGTGTAGAAACAAATAAAATAGAAATAAAAAGACAATACAGAAGATCAATGAAACTAAGAGCGTTCTTTGAAAACAAAACTGACAAACTTTTGGCTAGGTTTACCAAGAAAAAAAGCGAAAATTCTAATAACTGGAACCAGAAGTGAGAAATCACAACAGATGCCACAGAAACACAAAGCGTCTTTTAAGAGACTACTATGGACATCGATATGCAATCAAATTGAATAACAGACAAAGCTTTAGAATCAGTTTTCCAAGATGAAATCATGAAGAAACCTGAACAGACCTATCATAAAGAAATTGAAGAAGCCATAAAAAGTCTTCCTAAAATAAAAGTCCAGGACCAGTTTAACTAGTAACTTTCACCAAACCATTCTTCTCAAACATTTCCAAAAAATGTGAAGAACAAGGAATGTTTCCAAACATATTTGATGAGGCTAACATTACCCCGACACCAAAAGCAGACAAGGACATCAGTAAAGAAAACTGCAAATCGCCAACATCTCTGATGAACACAGATGCAAAAATTATCAAAATTTTAGCAAATTGAATTCAACAATACATCAAAAGGATCAAACATTATGACTAAGTGAAATTTATTTCAGGGATGCAACAATGGTTCAACATGTGCCAATAAATTAATACAACACATCAACAAAACAATAAAAATCAGATGATCACATCAATAGATGCAGAGAGATCATTTGTAAGGCTCCGCACATAGTTATGATTAAAAACTCAGTGAAATGGGGATTAGAGATTTGGATTTAAAAACCAGAAACCTATACAACACAAAGAAGGTAACACAGGCAATATGTTCAACAATGGAGGCCCTAGAAAGGTCTTTAGAGACTCAACTTCAGAAGCAGGAGAAACAAAAAATTAAATAGGTCTATATCAAATTAAAAAGTTTCTGCACAGCAAGAGGAAAAGATAAGACGACTGAATGGGAGATGACTGGATACCATACATCTGACAAAGGGGTTAATATCTAAAATATATAAAAAACTCATACAACTCGACCACAAAAACCCCCTCAAACTACCCAATAAAAAAGCTGGGCAGAAGATCTGTCAATGCACTTCTGTAAAGATATGCAGATGGTCAAAATATAGAAGAAAAAAGGCTCATCATCAGCTATCATTAGGGAAATATAAATCAAAACTACCATGAGGTATCACCTCAAACCTCTTGAGTATGGCCTATTTCAAAAGACTAGAAAACGATGGTGGTGAGGTAGCAGAGAAAAGGAAACCTTTACACAGTTTAGAGGGGGATGCAAGTAGAGAACAGAGTATTTTCCAGTACCAAATCCATGTACATTAGAGACATAAAATGCAGAATGTGTAACACAGTAAGAGATGTAATCAATAATGGTGAGTTTGGGCAAAACAGCAGCAGGAGTGAGTCAGGTCTTAACTATACAATAATGAGCAAAATTTGAAAATCACTGCTTTCCAAAGCAGGTGGATACTTTCCTCTTTAGTCTTCATCAGGTTTACCAGTCTTGCTCAAAACAATTATTTTATGGGCAAGAAATGGTAGTTAAGAGTCGGGATTTTAACAGTGGGTCTGACCCTTGGCTCAAGCTCTGTCTCTGCCTTTTGTTACCTGTTTCTTTTTCCCTGTGTGAACTAATGAAAATATTTTTTGTCAAGTGGTGTTTTTTCCCAGAATACCTGTTAAACAAATTCAAATTATCATGTCTCCTTTAAACCATCATTTAGCTTGTGTTTCAAATGAAAATGTTCTATCAGCTTAGAAGGGAGTCTTGTTAGTTTAGTCAATATCAAACCTCTCCCATTCTACAAAACTTTCTCGTAACCAAGCCCACAGTTTACTATTAGCTCTTGGCGTCTGCTCCCTAGTTTATTTTCTGAGCTTTCCGGTCAATTAACTTGAACTTCGAATACTAAGAAGTCTTCAAAACCACCCACCATTTCGCTAAAATGAACTTCCAGAAATCTGATCAGAACTCTCTGCTGAATTCTGTACATCTGACTACACAATTCTTGAGACTGTAAATTCCTGTGGTTATCCTGGCCTCCTTCCTCTCTTAGTCACTGCACTATTTCATACACACAAAGTTAACTTCCAATAAATGGCTCTAACTTCCCTTAATCTTGTACTGGTATATAATGTCCCATAAACACACATATCACCCCATGCACTATAGCATCATTTTCCCCCTTTATGCAGTATTCAAGCAGAATATGTACTGACACCAAGGCAATTTGCTTTTTTTCACATAGACTACCAATAGCAAAGGGCTTTAAAAATCTCTTGATTCTAATCTCACAACTTTCCTGTTGAGTAACTTCATAATACTGTGTCAACGACAGCAACTTTATTATTACAAGTACCAGTTATTTTTTCCTTAGAATCCTGGCAGTGGTCTCATCATTCTAATAATGTCACCAATCAAGATAATTACTTCAGACACTTCAGGTGAAAATGATTTTTTAAAAGGCATTGACTTTAATCTTTCACAATGTGAAACCACGCTTGTTACCTTTTGGAACTCTACTTCACCACTAAATGGGTATATTACATACTTCACGAGATTATTAAGACTACATAACATAATACAATAAAAGCTGTAGACCCAAGTTTTTTTGTATAGGAAATATACAATAAATGCCAGCTGAACTTGAGAAAATATTGTCACTTCCCACAATACTCATGCAATCAGCTCACTTCTCTCATTCAATAGTCAAAATTCAAATTCGTCAGTCCTTTCCTAATGTTCACCCAATCCAGTCACTTTCACTTTACATCCTTCACTCTATACCTAAGCGCTGCAGGCGACAATCATCACCCAAAAGATGGTTCCAAAATTGGAAGGCCAGAATACAAATGCGAAATCAATGACAAAAAACGTATGGCAAGGCGGAAGTATCTATCGTTCACAACGTAAAAATACAGAATAATGTTCCTAACCAAGAACGCTTTTGAAGAATGTAAAGTTTGCGAGCTGACGGCAGACTCTCGACGCTCATCTGTATTACACCCGGAGACCTAGCACAGGGCAATCCGCCGCGGGGCCCGGTGATCTCACTGTGTGTCACCGTCAGCCCCCGACACTCACACCTCCAAACGCCCTACTTTCCACACACGCAGCATCCCTGCAAATCAGACGCAACACGAGATCCGCGGCCCGGTTCTCCGCGGCTTCCGGAGTCCCGGGATAAGGACGCGCTACTCGCAGGAGAATGAAAGGTGTGAGTTTGGGAAGTCGGGGCACCCCTCCGCCCGGGTGAGACCTCTTTGCGCCTGGAAGCGGCCAGGGAGGAATCTGAGCTTCGTGGGCTGCAGAGCCGCCCCCCGGCCGCTCGGCGTTTCCGGGTGAGGGCGCGGGAGCGTCCCGGTTGGGGGCGTCCCGGGATGAGGGCGGCGGGAAGGGATGTCCCGGGTGTGGGCAGGGGGCATCCCGAGGAGAAGGCGGGCGCGGGGGCGTCCTGGGGCGAGGATGGGCAGTGGCTCCCTCACCGTCGGAATTGGCTTCAGGGTCGAAGCGCTGGCCGCAGCCGCGGTTATAGCACAGCAGAGCCATGACTCCTTCGCCGTTAAGGGCCACCGCTAACACCGGAACCGCGACAGCGAGCCTGCGACTCCCAGTGTTCCTACTGCTTGACGGCTTCCGGAATCGCCGGGCCGCTTCGGGAACCTTCGCGAAGGATCCGGTCGCGCAGGCGCAGAGACGAGCTGGGTGGGCGGGGCGTAGCGGACCGTGTGGGCAGAGCGGAGTTTTGTGGGCGGGGCGGAGGTGTGCGTGGGGGGCGGGGCCGGGTAAAGGGGACTGGGCGCTCTCCCGGGAATCGGGCGGACCCGACCTAGTGTGCCAGAACCCAGGCGGAGCCGCCAAAGGCGGGCCAGGGAATTGTTCTAGACGGCGCGTCCTCTGTGACGTCTCCGGCCAGTGTGGGTACCCCTACGTCCCTCTCACCTGAGCTGCCTTTGCGGAGCGCGTTCTGTGTCGCCCGGGTTGCTTCCGGTAGTCGCAGAATCCTGGCCTGGATCCGCTGCGTACTTGAGCGGTCGTTAAGGATCGCTGCACCGGTCTTTCCAGAGCGTCCCCAGGGTCAGACCGCGGGTGCCGGGACGTGTAAGGTCTTTATGGTCCGAGCCCTTGGAAAATAAAGCCCTGAAAAATCAGAACATCAAAATTACTGCTCTAAACAGTCACTTCTGCTCTGAGCCCCTGGTGTAATTGTCATTGTTAACCTCCATTTAATCGGTTTAGAAATACCTCTCCAATCTTGAAAATTTTAGTGAGCTTTTACTTAAAAAGTGTGGAAATAAACTAGCAGATGTGTGCAAACAATACTTTAACTTGTATCTTTCCCAAACTTGGGACATTTGAAATGAAGTAGTAATAGTAATAGTTCCTAAGTTGAAATATACTATACAATGTTTTTGTGAATGAGATGCTCACACCCCCTCAGTAGAAAAGACTTCTGAATTCCCCATATTCCCTTCCTCGTTTTATACCCAGAAAAACTAATCTTTATATAGTAATCCCACTGCAGATAAATATAGTGTGTATGATCCTTCATTTAATCCAGTATGAGTATTTTCCTACGTTGTTATACAATCATTATGAAGGATGAAGTGGAATTCTGTGGAATAAATGCACCATAACCGTTCTCCTTTAGTCTCACAACTTTCTGTTTTACATAAACTCAGCACCTTGTTGTTTTCTTTAGATTCACTCTAGGGTAATTTTTGAGAAGCAGTCTTATTGAAGCAAAGGGCATACACTTAGTAAAATAATGTTTGTTGTTGTTTTTTTCCCCAGGAAAGGAGCAGGCAGGAAGCGAGAGAAAAGCACTTTATTTTATTTTAATTGTTTATTCTGGTTGTTCCTGCCAGTCTTGGGACATGAACCCAGATCCTAGGGATATATGTGGACTGCCAGCCAAAGGCAGTGTGGCAACCTAAGCTGCTACTCCACCAGGTTGTACCTAATGTTAAGATTTAAAGGATATATATTTTGTAATCGGTTTTTTCCAAAAGGTGGTTCCAACACTCAATTTCACCAGCTATGGGTGTAGATAATACACTACAGGAACTACCGACAGCTGCACAGACCTAGAAAGTGTTGACTGCAGCCAAATCCACTGAGTATCCTAACATCACTGCAACCTCACAAAGATTGTTAGGAAGCTAACTCTTTTAAGTGGTTTTAATGTTTGCGGTCAGTTTTTTTCAGCTATAGCATTTTGCAGTAAAAACACTTATAGTAGATAATTTGAAAATGAAGAAATATATTAAGAACAAAATCAACAAAAATTCCACCATCCAATAAATAGTGAATCACTGAAGTTATTCTTGTTGTTTATTTTCTAGCTATTTGTTAGTTATAAATGTTAAAGAAAAGAAACAAATCAAACAATTGGAGTCACAGTGTATGTGAAAGCCCGTGTTCCTCTTTTTTGGTATTTTAATGAAGTATAAAATGAAATCATTCTTAATTTTGAAAAAGTGCAAAGAACGCATTTCACTTCACTCACAACCACTTTGATGTCTATTCCCATATGATAACATGCATAATTTATATAGCCCTTCAATCTAGCTCCCATTTGGAACACATACACATTTACATAGTATCTTGAGATTTTCCCTCTGTGATGAAAGCAGTGCTTAGAATAGTTATGAGTGGAGTTTTGAAGTCACCTCAGGATTCAGATCCTACTCTGAAATACAGTAGGTCAAATAATCATTTTAAGAAATCTCTCTGGGTTTCAATTTTTTATGTAAAATATAAATAATTTCAAATAAGCAAAGTAGAGGTTACTAGTATGATAAGCATCAAAACAACTTGTAAAGCTTATGTATTGCCTTGTCCATGTCAGGTCCTCAATAATGAAAATGGTTTCCTTTGAAATGGTCTAATGACAGGATGGTATTGCTACAAATTGCTACAAATCCCACTATTAGACAACAATGTGTTTTTCTGTTGGACATACAGCTCTGTTACTTTTTAGTATACAAATATATATAAAACTTGTCAAGGTACACACATTCAATCTATGATAATAACAAATGATAGTTAAAGTTACTTTATGTTATTTCCAACTTTCAAACTCATTATCTTCTACCCTCCTAAGAGCAATGGCTGTCATAATTTTTTATATAATTCTATATAATTTCCACACACACACATTTACACTCCCAAAAAGCAAAGTCCTAGGTTCACAGAACCCTCCATCCTGATATACTAGGACATCTGCTTTGTATTTTATGAATTCACTTCTCATCTCCTTTGCTCATTTATTTACTGGGGAATTCTGAAGATTTTTATTTTTAAAGAGATTTTTATAGTTTTACACAAAATAGGCTTTTGGAAATATTTTTCTCATAGTGCTCTTTCTTTTTATTTATATATTTTTGATAAGTAAAAATTTCTAATTTTTATGCATTCTAGTCTATGGATATTTTCCTTGGTGTTTTCCCTGCAGTGCTTTTATACCAAGGACCTTTCAGTCAACCATCCCGTTGTGCTTCAGATATGTATACATGTGTGCAAACTTTGACTTATTTCTGGGCTTTCTATTCCATTTTATTAAATGATTATCTGTTCTGTTTCAATTTTATTATTTGTTCTTTTTCCTCTTTTCTCTGTAGGTTAAAGGCTTAATTTCCTTTTTTCCACTTGTTCACTAATGAGATAACTTGAGACTGCAAATTTGCCATTGCATATTTTGGTTCCATGTCATAAATAATGCAGAGTTCTCATTTTGTAATTTTTCTAAATAACCTGAAGTTACTGTTATATACATTTATTTATTGACTCCATAGGTTTTTAAGAGTGAGCTTTTCAAATTGCAAGAGGATAAGATATTTATTTTGCTTTTGAGACATTTATCATTAATGTCTTTTTTTCACTGTAGTCTAAGATAAAAGAATGATATAATTTCTACTTTTAAAGAATATTGAAAAATTCTGGGCTGCATTTGGGGTAAATGTTTTGTAAGGTTGAGTTGTACATATTCTCTACACTAAATTTATGACAGCCACTGCTCTGGGGAGAAGATAATGAGTTTGAAAGTTGGAAACAAAGTAAAGTAATTTTAACTACCTTATTTGTTATTGTTATAGATTGAATGTTTTTACTTTGATAAAATTGATTAGTTGAAATCCTAACCCTTGACAAAGATGAGGCCTTTGATAGGTGATTAGCTCCTGAGGGTAGAACTGTCATGAATAGAATTAGTGCCCTTATAGAAGGGACCCCAGAACATTTTCTTGTCCCTTTCTGCCATATGAAGAGACAGCAAGAACATTGAACATTGAGGTCTACAGACGAGGAAGAGGCCACAAGGCAGAGAATGCCCAGGTGTGTTCTCAGGCCCCGGAGGAACTAATCCAGTGACATGCCACAGTCATGCACATCTGCACTCAAGTGTCTTCCTTCCCATCTCTTCCAAGTGTCCTGTCCTTCTTGGTAGTAATTTCCTAAACAAAGGGTTTGTAAGCCTGGGTCACCAGCTCTGCTTTTGGTCAAGACCCATGGTGAAACAATTCAAATTTAAATATGTTGATAATGTGCAGTCTTACTAAATATTTTATATTAAAGCTTCAAAAATGTAACATATCTCAGAATTTTATAGACTAAATGCTCAATGAGTAGGAAATGAAAAGGTAATCTGCAGGCCAAAAGTTTTAGTGCTTCTTTAATTAGGAAAAGTGATTTCCTTTGCATAACTGCTGGCATTTCCATAAAATTACATTTCCTTTATTGTTTAAAATGCCAACTTTTCTAAACAACTTTAATTTTCAGTGACCTTAGCTCATTAGATGGTGTATAGGAGTGCTAAGTGACTTGTTCTGTTCCAATCTGAACAAACTTACCAAAATAAAAAATGTTGCTGCTGACACATATTTCTCCGTAGTTGCTTTTCTGCAATCCTATAAATACATAAATGATAACTAAGATTTCTAGTTTTTACAAAAATTTATATGTATGGCCCTATTTGGGAGTAGTTTAAACTATATTTTCTTCAAAAAGAAAGCCTGTTTTAGTGATAGTTTCCCCTATATCTTCTTTCTGAATAAGAAACTTGAGCAGCTTGTTAGAGTGGGTAACAAAGAATATTTTTATCTTTGTATTTTTTATTTTTAAAACCAATTTTATTGAAGCAACATTGCATTATAATATATGTATTTAAGGTATGTATCATAGTAAATCAACATCTGTAACAGATTTTTAAAAAAAAACATCAAGACATAGAAATCCACTTTTTTATCTGGCTAAAATGTAAGCTCTTTGAAAGCAGGGATTTTGTTTCTTTATTCACGGTTATATCCTGAGTGTTCAGAAAAGTTGCTGATATAACTACTCAGTGTTTGTTGAGTAAATTGAATGTATTCACTAGGAAAAGAGACTACTTGAGGTAAACTCACAAATTATCATGGAAGGTTAGCTGACAGAATTTGAAATAAAATGAAACAAAAACAAAATCAAATATGGAAATTAATTTATACATATTTCTATTGCATATGTATGTTTATATATATTCCATGAAAGGAGAAGAAGAAATACTTGCATATGTTTAATGGTCAAGTTGAAATTTCTTATTAAAAAAAAAAAATCAAACTATTGTGTGCCCTGGTAGAATAGCAGTTTGGTCAGCCACCTTCAACTGCTCCAATCCACATATATCCCAAGGATCCCAGTCTCATCCTGAGGTAGGAAACAACCAAGATGAACTAAATAAAAATAAATAAAGTGCTGCTTCCTCTTCTCTCTTCCTGCCTGCCTGCCTCTGCTCACCTTCACTGCTTTAAAAACAACAACAAAAAAGCTAAACTGTGGATGAGGGACTCTGCAAAGCGTTTACATTATGAGCTAGAAATATTTTTTCTCTCCACAAGATGACAGCAAAGCTCTATTTTAGCACCACGGGCCAGCGCAGGGGGAGCAACAAAGCACAGGGAGAAGGGTGTGCGCTTTCATTGCTCTGGAGGCAGAATTCCTTCAGGGAGCTTCTCTTAGTAGTGCCTAGAGCTCTTATGGCTATTGATACTTGCCTTCCTTTAAGTTTTCCACTTACATTTCAGTTTTCACTTACTCCAGACTAATTTTAAATTACAAATCATGTCACTCCCTAAAAAAAAAAGTCACCACTCCCTGACCAACTGGAGCCCAGGGTGAGTCTCTGTCCATAGATTGCAGCTAACAGGGGCTGCAGAAAGTGAGTAATGTGTCCAGCTCTCCATCTGGAGATTACAAATAGATCAAGATACAGAGACAGGACACACGGATCTCCTAGAGGAATTGCCAGTTTTGGAACTGACAGGAACAGAAGAAGGGACTGAGTAAGGGTGTGTCCATGGGCTCCAAGTGGGGTGTCAGAAAAGATGGGCTCGAGGACACTGACTAGGAGTCGCCAATAAGCAACTGTAATTGAAAAGCATATAAAGATAATGGGTGACTTTGTATTGATTCTCTGCTATTACAATTTATGCATGTTAATTGTAAAAATAGTAAAAAAAAACAAACCCTACTAGATATGATTTCTGTGAAATTTACTCAGTATCTCCAATTTTGCTAATATTTGGTGTATATTTTTAGGCTCAACTTACATAGAAACAGTGTAATGCCCACACTGAAAATCTGACTAACCAGATTTACTTAATAGACCATCAACTGGGTCACACAATATACACCCTGGTTTTGTAATTGCATTTGACTTAACAATAAGTCACGAAAGGGGAGGGGGGATGGTCAGCTAGCAGCATAAGAATTGGGAGAATAATGCAATTCATGACAAGAACTGAACAGAACAGCCTTTAGGAGTGGGTTAGTATTGTGTCAAATTCTGCAGCAGGATTGACTGAGAAGAGAACTAAGAAGAATCCTTGAGATTCGGCAATTAGTGTACTGGCTAATGACCTCTACAGAACAGGACACCACCGAAAAAGAAAACTACAGAGCAATATCGCTGATGAATTATGAAGCAAAAATCCTCACAAAATACTAGCAAAAAAATTCAACAACTCATGAAAAGAATCACACAATATGTTCAAGTTAGAATCATCCTAAGGACGCAAGGGTATTTCAACCTACACACACCTATGAGCCAAGGCCCCTCATCAACAGAGGACAGACGTCCAGACGTCATGTAATCATCCCAATTGATGAAGAAAACACTGGATAAGATTCAACACCTTTTATTTTAAAGTCCTCTGAAAATGGGTATGGACGGAATACACCTCAACATAATAAAGTTGCATGTGACAAACTCAAAGCCAGCATCACATTCAAGGGGTGCGTGGGGTGGGGGGGATAACTGAAAGCTCTCCCTCTAGGACTAGGAGCAAAAGGCTTTTATTACGTATTTTAAATATAGATACAGAATAGTCTGATCTGTTTTAGCTAATTAGTATTTAGTTTTTAATTCTAAGATGGTTTGTCTTTTCTTCCATGCATATATGTTTTGTTGTCAGATTTATTACAAAATCGATTGTTTCTAACAATTCCCTTCAGATAGTTGAACACTGAGCTGATGTCCAGGGTTGGCTTGTTTCATGGATAAAATTATTCTTCCTTTTAAAAAAATCATGCTGTATGCTACCAGTGTTTCTAATTCAACTTTTTACTATATTTATAAAAACCTATGGCACACCCTGGTGGCCTAGCAGTTTAGTTCATATATATGTAGTGCATATATATCCCAAGGCCCCTGGCTCAAGACCAGGGGCCCAGGGAAACAACTGGGACAAACAACTAAATAAAATACTTCTTCCTTCTCTCTCTGCCTGAATTGTCTTCATTCCTCCTTGTACCTTTCCTTAAAAAAGAGAAAATGACAACAAAACCTATCATTTTCTTAAAATCTTAAAATGAGTCAGCTTAATATATATCATTTAAATAGACATTTAAAAATCATATATTTGTTTCTTATATTGCACATTGCATGAAGCCATTCAGTAGTCTTTTTTCTCTTCCTGACTGTGAAGCTATGCTCCTGAAACATATACTATTGTAAACCACGGTCAATCTATCTTACAAAAAGGGGAAAAAAATATCACATATGTTTTCAGTTATCTGTAGTTCTGAATAATAAATGCTTAGGCTTTTCTCCATTTCTTAGAATAGTTCAGTTAATACAAATTGTTTAATGAGAGATATTAGTGATAAAATACCCATTGGTCATAATGGAATTAAATGAGGAATTCATTAAAATCAAAGCAGAATGCTTTTAGAGGACTGAAGAGAGAGATAATAATATTGTAACATAAGGATGGAAATTTTAAACAAATACATAGTTTCTGGAAAAATGCCCTGTTCCTAAATCAAGCTATGAAATACCCTCCCCTGGGAAGTGTGGACACTTCAGTATTCACAACCAGCCTGGAAACAGTTTTGAAAATACACCCTTGGGAAGAATTTCATACAGCGGTTCAGTGAACCAGGGATCTAACAAGGCTTCAACTTACCTATTTGCTATGACTTCAGTAAAATAGCAACTTTTACATGCTGCTTGCTGTTAGAAAGAAGAAATTTAAAAATAATGTGACTAGCACAGGTAACACGATTCTTTTAATAAAGTACAATTACAGTTTACTAACCTATAAAAAACTAGGAGTAGTGATAATTTTCAAAGACGTTTGAAAATAAAAAAAATGTTATGAAGTGTCATCAGGCTCTATTACATAGTTTTATTCACACAAATTATTTCTCTGGAAAAATAATTCTCCATTATAGCTGGAAATGGAAAGGAAGGAGGTTAATATAATGAAAAGGAAAAATAACTTAGCAGGAGCAGGAAACACCCACAAAGCGCCCTGCAGACATGGGCCTCCCCAGGGCCAGTGCAGGGAGTGTTTATTCATATTTGAATCAAAAAGAAAACCAGATGTTTCTGTTTCAAATGTGCATAAGAAGTAAATAAGTATACTCTGTCTCTGTGAGCACTGAATTTGTACTGGTAGTTCCTGTAAATAATGTCCTTTGGTTATACTTTTGAATATCTGTTGATAGTACTTCAGTTCATTTTTCATCACTGAAAAACAGTAAGGATGTCTCAAAGATAAAGATGCCAACTACAACTCCAGAAGTAAACAGTTGTTCCATTAGCATGCATTTCCACAATGTTTACAATATTCCAAATTTATTAAAAATGGAAGTACAGGGTTATTTAGAAACAGCAAAACTTAACTAAATAATGACTAAAAATGTGCATGTCAATGCTTCAGCTGAGCCATCTGAACTTGTTTTCTTAGTGGTTGACAATAGCTGAGTGCATGAGGTCATTCTGTCCTTGCACAGTCCTCTCTAGGAACACAGGGCACTCAGGATTACACTGTTCCTTGTGCTCTACGTGAAATAATATGCACAGAAACATGGGTGGTGACTTTCTTATCCCCAGTTTTCAGATTAGAAAATGGGGTGTAAAGGACTTCATCTAATTATCACAGCTGATAGGTTAAAAAGACAATTCAAATTCTGGTTCTCTACATGCAGAGCTTGGGGCTCTGTTCATAAGTATGTAAAATAAGCTTGTTCTATAGAATTTGGGAGCTGTATAATTAACATAGCAGAGTACTGATAAGTTTTGCAGTATTTGTGTAATTAAGTTGAAGATACTTTTATATGGAAATTGACTGTTGTTATCTTCTCAGTATTTTTTTGAAAACAGTTAAGTCTGACCTTCATTCCAAAGTGGCTTTATATAATTTTGTTATATATTAAAATTTCATAGAAACAGTTGCTCATAAAAGGGTGGGGGCGATCATATTAAAAGCTACTTTTATTCTATGGGATAAGTTTTTTAAAAATTAAATTTTTATTTTAGGATGATTGAAGGTTTACAGATAGCTGTAAAAAATAATACTAAGTTGTTGATTTATGATAAAGCACATCTTAAGCTATTATGATGTTATAATGCAGTGTTTCTTCAGTAAAATTAAAAAAAAAAAATACTGAGACACCCCATATACCCTATTTCTTCTCATATAGTGGGTAGATTGGTAAAAGGGGCAATTGTATGGAGAAGGATGGAAAGTAGACTTTTGAAGGTGATCTAACGTAGTATATATAAATGTTGATTTATAATGCTTTACATACAAAACCAATATAATGTTATAAACAAATAATACTTCAATAAAAAAGTCTGAATTCTAGTTAGTACTATAATTTTCTAAGATTCGACACAATGCAGTTTATTATTATTTATCAAGTATTCACTAAATACCTACTGCAAGCTTGTTTTCAAAGTGAAAATAATATGAATGATAGGTATCTTATCTGGAGAAGTTTATCAACCAGTTTAGAAATAAGATATTCACATTAAATGTGTAATATCAGTAGCTAATATTTATCAAATGCTTACCATATCCATCGTCTGTTTTATATCCTTTACTTGTAATAAACAATATGCTCATGCAAACCACCTTACAAGGTAGGTACTATTGTTTTCCTGTTTCACAGAAGTGAGTAAAGGACAGAGAGAAGTAACTTATCCCAGAGCCCACAGCTCATATGTACAAAACCCCTACTCAAACCAGGCCATCTGATTTAACCACTTGCACCTTTAATGTCACCCAGTGTTTTTCTCCTGGCCAAGCTTGGGACTCCAGCCTGTGTTTTACCATGTCATAGACCCCTTTGTCACTAGAATGAAACAACCATTTTGAGAACTATGTAATTGGGGAAATTATATGGTCATTATAGTGGCCACATTTTATTACCTATTTAGGAAAAGTCTATCATATAAATACCATCAGCTTTATTTTGGGAGGGTCTTTCAGGATGGGGGGACTGGCAAAGTCATTGCAGTGAAAGTGGAGATTTTATTTCCTGCCAGGCCATGTCAAAGTGTAAGAAGAAAGAAGAAAATGATGTATGAAGCGCCAATAAGCCTATGCATGTTGGAAACGACTTGGCTTTTACTGACATGTTTTTAAGGGTGTTTTGTACTCAAATCACTGTTGATTTGAACATTCCTGAATTAAACCAATAAAGTAAAGAGTAATTTTTAAAGTAGCTTCAATATAATATGAACAAGACAAATTTCGTATGGTTTTTAATAAGTACATTGTTACTATTCAGTAAAAAATTCTAAATATAAAATTCAGTCAGTCCTTTTTCAGTGATGGTTTGGGCTTTTTCTTCTAAGTCTAAGCCATTTAATTAACAGCATATGACTATAATTTTGCAGTTACTTCTCCCCATAACAACTAAACCATAAAATTAAAATGCTTATAGAGTAATACCTTAATTGCCCTAATAAAAGAATCATGGTCTTTTTCTTTTTGTGTGTCTCTTTCATTGTGAATGTAACAGTTGAGGAATACAAATATGATGTTTGGTTTTGATTCTCCTGGAAGAAATGATATATATATTTGATCTTTAAAGAAATGGTTTTTTATTTTAGTCATTTTATTAAAAAAATAAAGGTATCCAGGATGCACCCTGGCAGAGTAGAGATTGGGTGTAGTCCACATACATCCCAAAGACCCAGGTTCACATCCTGGGATGGGGATGAATAACCAAATAAAATAAATAAAATTCTTCTTCCTCTTCTCTTGCTCTCTTTTTCTGCCTGCCTGCCTATGTTCTCCTTCATTCCAGCCTGTACCTTTCCTTTAAAAAAAAAACCAACCGAACAAACAAAAAAGATATCCAGGAGCAGTAGAAATGATCACATGGAAATAGAGGAGAAATGGAATGAGTTTCAATAAAATGTAGCTAAACATTAAGTGATGCATGTATGTTTTCAGCCTTAAGCCGTAAATCAAAGTTTTAATTATACGTATTCATAATAAGTAAAGATGTAAGAAATAAAACTATGTTATATAAAAGAAGTAAAATAAATACATGAAACTATTTTGTTGCATAGCTTAAGCTATAGTTCAAAGTGTTTACTGATATTTTGAAATATCATTGATTAGTTTAATCAGCATATTTTAGTGAGGGTCACTTTTATTGGATTCAGAGATGTGTTGTCTTCACATTTTCAGATTTTGAAATTGAGAAACAGTGTCTAAGTCATATTAAATTTGCAGCTTTGATTTCAAAACTTTGGAAAAGTAATAAGCCGCCTTGTGGCTGCAAACTTCCTTTCCTGAAAACTTAGCAGGTGCATATCTGATAGTCAACTCAGCTAGGTTATTTGAAAACTGGTGAACTAACAGAAGGTTAAATTTAAATTTAATTTAAATCATAATCCCAGCCCGAAATTCATTACATTGGGATGCAACTAACTGAAATGAATACTATTGGTTCAGAACATAGATCTGCAAGACGAAATTTATTATAAATCAAGCAAGTATTTGTTGCTGGAGCATTATCTGCATATTTTTAAAGCATCAACCTGGTGATTTATGCACTGAGTTAGAGAAAAAGATGCATGATGATAAAGCTCTGCTTCACTTTGCCACTGAGACCTGTGAAGAGCGATTTCTGGCCACACTTCAGGCAATGCAGTGAAAGAGAAGAGAAACCACTGAATTTCTCAGAACAGATCACAGAGTTTTCAAAGCTAGGAAAGGCTGGTGTAAAGATTTATACATCATGGAAATCTATCTATCAGATACTAAATGCGCAACTTTCAAAAGCTTCCAGATGACTTCTAAGAGAAGCTGTTACTTCCCAGGGATACACACATACGCCCTATGAGAAAAGGAAACTGAATTTAACTTGATAGGAAATGTAGAGAAATTCTGATATTCTACCATATGCCAACACTCAGTCACTCCTAAACGTGCTATAGCATCAGGCTCATGAGCATAGACTGAAAGCATAGCTTCTCTGCTCTGCAACTGTGACTCTGGAGGCTGACAGGAGAGCTGTGAGTGTGAGTCACTGGGAACATCCCTGTTGCGAGGGGAAGGGAGCACTGCTACAGAACTAGTGTCCTCTTGCCTGTAAATAGGACCTCTCACGTGTCCCATAAATCCAGATGGTAATCCCACCAACGAGAGCAAGACTAGAGCATGAGCTAACGAGGGTGAGAAGGAGATGCTGAGAGAAGAGTGAAGTAAACAGATGACTCCTGTGCTTGGAAGTGTGATGGAGGAGCGAGCAAACCGAGGCTGAAAGAAAGGAGGCAGAGTGGGAGGAATGAGATGGAGAAAACCCAGTGGCACAGAGGTAGAGCAGAGTTAATGTTTCAAGAAGGACAGAGAGATCAACTCTTAAATGCTGCTGAAGTATTCAGAAGGATGCAGGCTGGAAGGGGTCCATCGAATTTGTTCAGGAGCCTCCAAACTGAGGAAAGGTTTTCCAGGAGCAGTGGTGCAGAAGAGAGATTAGCTTGGTCTGAGAAGTTAATGGGACAAAAAATGTGGAGACCAAATGAAATAACTTTCCAGATAAGTTAAATTGTCAAGGATATGAGCTAAAGGAGCACTTGCCGATGAGAGATGAAAGAAGTTAAAGATAAAGCAATAGGGAATAGGGTAATGCGCCATGCTTCTAAGAGCAGGTTATGGTGACTCGGGAGTGCATTGCTGTGCTAGCTACTGAGTGGTACCGTTCAGCATTTTCAAAAAAGGGAAAAGAAAAGAAAAATCTATCAGTGCTTCATGCATAGTAAGGTAATGTTATTTTATAAAATTTTATTTTGGTTATGTATCAATTGTTAATTGCAATAAGAGATCTATTTTATATACTTAATACAATACTTAGATGTGGCATTTATATTTGATGTGATACATACAGTATGTGTATATGAATAATATGTATATAGCAGGTGACAATTTAATATATATTTCTTGTTGAGGTCACAGTAAAAAGGAAAAAATATTCTGAAGATGATGAAATGTCAGCATGAATTCTGGAACGCACACGGAGGAAATGGCTTTCGAGAGGGGGCGGTGGGCACTTTTTGTACCAGAGCAGAAGGAGGAGGAAGAGGAGGTGGAGGAGGAGGTTGGTGCGGATGCAGTTGACTGACAGGTGTGGTGGAGAGTTGAAGGAATTCCATCTAATGACCCCAGCACTTCAGTGAGGCACGATACTTCACTTCAGTCTCCCTTTGGTGAGAAGACTTCAGTCAAGTTTGCACATGTTCCAACACAGAAACATGTTCCCTCCTTAGAGGCATGCTGGATGGACTGCCTCTACGACAACTCTCCTTTCCTGGGTTCATCTACTTCCCAAAGACTTGATCTTTTCAGAGGCGAAGGTGTCTATTTAATGGCCTTTTATTAATGATGTATGTTTTATAACACCAGGTAGTTCATGAAAAATGCTACTTGCCCAGAAAAAAGGAGGGAAAACAGAGAGAGTACAGGAGGGGAGCTACATGTCTTCTGTCTGACAGCTCTTACTTGAATGTAAAGAATAATGATTACTTAACACCATTGTCAGATAAATTAGTTGATCTTCTTTCAAAAAGATAATTTCTTCTCATTTAACTTTTAATGAAGTAAAATGAAATGTACATAGTTTTTGTTTCCAGTTTCACTTTGAAGATTTCATTTCACCTACTATAGAAGCTATAGTTAATGAAAATTATTTCTACAGAACCTATTAGAAATTTCTTCTCGCCTCTAATGTGTCCTTCAAACATAAACACTAAGTACCAACTGACCTGCAGCGCTGCGGACACCTGCTGATGTGCACCCTCCTTGCAGGGATCCAAGTCTGAGGTGGGAAACTGGAGCAGCCTTGCCACCCCACACCCACCCAATTCAGGATAAATTGTTTCCCAAATATGCAAGATGCATCTTGAACACTTTACCTCAACACCTCTCAACTGCACTGCTAATGCTCCAACTGCTGTCACCAACTGCCTGGACTTGGCAGCCTCTTGTCTGGCTTTTCTGCTTCTGCTCTGGTCTTTCTCCCTTCCGGCCTTCATGCCTGCCCAGGTCAAATCCCTGTTAAAGGACTGATCACCCTCCACTGCCCTATGGGCAAACTTGTACATTCAATGAGTTTAGATAATATTGTTCCTGCCTGTTTTCTAGCCTCATCTTTCCCTAATCTCTCTTGTCACTCTGCTCCATCCAAACAGACCTCCTACTAAGTACTTCTGCCTTCATAGTCCTCCTATCCTGCTTCCTGCATGAAGGACATCCCCTTTACCTCTAACACACACACACACACACACACACTCACTCAGGTGCACACACACCCCTTCCTAGCCTGCTCACCCACTCAGGCTTCTAGTCACAGATGAAAGATTATTTCAATTTGTCAGGGACTCTTTCTCAGAACCTCAGATTAGTTTAATCCCTCCTGGTATGATCAGTTCTCTATACTTTTACTTAGGAATATTTTTAATAATCGCATTAACAATTTGTGCAGTTATTTGTTAGCAGTATTTTCTCCTTTACACTACTATGCCCATATGAGGCCAGGCACAGTGTCCACTGTGCCCATCACTGTGGCCCCACTGCTGACCTAATGCCTCACGTTAACTGTGCATTGAATAAATAAATATCGCCTGCGAGCATGATAAAAACACTGCTCCTGCTGACAGTAATCGCGCCTTTCCCCGAACCTTGTTCTCATTTTCATTCTGGGATAATCACTTAATCCATTTCAGCGTGACTTTATTTATAGAAAGGCAATGGCTGGGCTGGGCCCACAGACTGCCTGTTGCTCCTCCTTAGCTTCTCATTTGTCCAGTCAGACTGTGCAGACCATGACAATAGCATCCTCCTCTAGGAAAACAGCTGTATCTTCTCCATCATTCACAAGCCTCAGGAACATCTGCTATACACCTGGCACCATCTACATGGTGGACACAGCAGTGAAAAGATGACTGTCTTTTCCTTACATTCCTTCCTAGGAAATAGACAATAATAATCAAAGAAGCAATTAAATAAGATAAGGAAAGTATCAAGAAGGAAATAAACACTATGTTGTAAAACTAATTGGAAGCAAGACCTCTACATTAAATAGTGTTGGGACTGCTACTAAAAAGAGTGGCATTTCACAAACGTGAGAAAACCAATCACATTGTCAGCTGGAAGAGAGCAACCAGGATGCACATGGAGGGTGAGGCTGGAGAGAGGAGCATCCGGAATGCACACTGAGGGCGAGGCTGGACAAGAGCAGCTTGCCTGAGCTTTGAGCAGGCAGGGATGGAGCAGCATGAGTTGGACATTGGACAGTTTCTGGAACAGCTTGACCTGAAGGTCGTGGGACACTTGTGGAATGTGACTTATTGCCATGGGAAGCTGCTGAATATGTTCTGTCTAGGAGGCACAAGATCTCATTATATTTAAATAATTCCTCTGGGTGCTTAACAATGAGTGGAAGTAAGAAGCAGGCAATGGCATGAGGAGGTGAGTGTCTCAAGGGCTGGAGAAGAGGTTATGAGTTGTGTGGAGTAGCCGGAGTCAGGGTGGATGTGATGTTATTTTTACACAGAACAATAGGAAACACAAATATGTGGGCTGGAAGACACTTCTGGGTTCTGATTGAGCGTCAGGATCATGGCCTGCTCTGAGACATGTGTGGGGTAGTAAAGAAAAGAGTCCTGCTTTGGAAAGCTGGGTTTAGAATGTCAATTTGAGTTCAGGAAAATGATAAAACAGGATGTCTTTGTAGTTCTAGGAGAGATATCTGGGCTATCATTTTACTTTGTAATGGTCCTAGCATTTGGTGCATCAAAGCCTGGGCTGGGCTCCTGCCTCTTGTCCCAGTGGAATAAAGACCCAGATTTTCCTGGACACCTGTGACACACAGAGAACAGGACAGAATGTAAGAAGCAATGGAGGGGCGCTCTGGTGGCCTAGAGGATAAGGCCACTGGACTCAGTCCACATACATCCCAGGCACCCAGGTTTGATACCTGACGGGGAACAATCAACTAAATAAAAAGAAATAAAGCACTTCTTCCTCCTCTCCCTGCCTGCCTACTCACTTTCATTCCTACCTGTGCCTTTCCTTAAAAAAAAACAAAAAACAATGGTTTTTAGAAATCCAACAAGCAGTATCTGAGAGAAGAAAGCCAGTGAGGTGTCCTCCCGCTGATTCAGTTTACAGCCTCTGTGAGCACAGTGCCCACAGAGTCAGAGCCAGAGAGAGACACCCTCAGTTTAAGCTGAGAGCTGGGGATGGTGATTGGGGGGACCACCGGGAGACAGGGCTCTGGAGGTTGCAACCGGGCCCCTGACTTCCCTGGAGACAGATAGCACTTGTGAGAGAGAAGTCCTGAGATTCAGATCCTCCTCCAGGGGAGAAAGGGGCAGATGTGTCTCCACCTTGACTGATGTCACACTGTCTGTAATAAGGTGTGTTGATGTCATGCAGCCCAACATGATGAGGTGAGAAGCATGCATCTCTTGTGTGTTATTCCAGAACCTATGATGTAATCATGAGGAAACATCAGACAAACCTAGTGAGGCCTCTCTAAGATTTGAGACCAGTGTGCAGTCTTAGTACCATGAAGACCTGGGAAAGCCAGGATCTGCTGCAGGTTCCCGGACACAGCTCAGACACAGGTGTGTCTGCAGTCATCGTCTCACAGTGATCTGAATTCTCATCTTTGACCGCAGAAAGTGGTCAGAAGCAGTCACAGGAGAATTCCCTTTCTTACCTTTGTAATCTGCTGTAAGTCTGACATTATGTCACCAAAATCTTCTTAAAGCAAAATTCATTCACTCTGGAAAGAATGCAACAGGGTGCTGACACACCCATCTAATTAACAGCCACACCCACATGCACGCATGCACGCACATACAGATACATGCATACACATACACGGGATGTACAGACACAAACCGCACACAATCACACATGCACACACAACATGTGTGTTGAGTGTACACACGTATGCACACATGAATAACTACACACAAACAATTATATTTATTCAGCCCTTTACTACTAATGTTTTGGGGAGCTAAAGTGGGGCTAGCCCCGTGCTCTGACTCAATTTACAACATGAAATATATGCCTTTTTAGTGACCATGGGAATTCTGCATGTCTTATCCTTGTGGAGGGGGGCTGAGAAAGTTCAAATTTATGGTGATGAAATTAGGCTCAGGATTCAGTCAGAATTGTCTGAATCATCTTCAAAGTCTGATTATATTCAAGGTTGATTCGTATTGGGAAATCCAAGAAAAACTAACAAAACTGCCTAACTGTCTCTAATGCTGGGTCAGAACCTCCCCATGTCTTTGCAATCATGTTCTTGGCTCTGTCTGCTGGGAGTCCCTTTGACCCAAGCCCTCCAAAAGGTAGCTGGGGGAGCAGGCACGACTGTCTCCCTGTGGGACTACATTCTAGAATATGGGTCAGCATTCTGCTGTGAGATGAAGCACTAGTCCTGCTCACCTATTCAGACACTCTACCTTTTCTCCATTTCTTTGTGAATAGTGACATGTAAGGGGATTATTAAATGCATTAGCATAAGTAGACTGAATTTTGAATGGGTGGAGAAAGAGGTTTGCATGGTCTGCTGTCCTTCTGGGATTTTTTGCTGGCAGCATAACCTGTAAATATTTAATATTTTCCAGAAATTATCCTCAGAGGCTCAATCCATTAACTCAAGTGCATGCTGAAAAAACATACTTGTCTACTATTGACAGTGCATGAGCAGAGGAAGGGAAGGAAATGAAAGGTTTCTCTACCAAGTACTATGATTTAGTTGTCTGTGTTCTGTGACTTTAGCTCTGTGCTTGGCAATTCTGGAAGGTCCTAAATTCAATTCTGTGAAATGAGTCAATAAGTGAATGAGTGAATATATCAACCAGGATTTCATTAAAGAGCTTAGAGAATCACAGCAGCCGATTCTTTTGTTTCGGGAATGTTCTTGCAGGGGTTTTTCCTTAGCTTGCTCGGTAGATGGCAGTCCCTCTTCAGCGCTCCTACTTCTTTAAAGGGGGAAAAAAAACATGCAAGGGATTGAAAAAGAAAGGATGGAAATGGGAACAGATAAAGATACACTTTAAAATTCAGCACATTTGTTTATTTGATTTTTATGAATGGATGTTAAAAGTAAATTGTTTAAAGCAGGGAAAATTAAAATATGTTAATTGGAAACAAGGCATCAAGCATAATAGACTTTGTACTAGCTGAACAAATTTCATACCAACGAGTCACATTTGGGTGAAAGGACACTATATCTTTCTGAAAATGAAATCACCAGTGGCCAACTGGAACCTGTGTTTCCGCGTGGAGGCTGCCCAGTTGCTCAACAGGCTTCAGCTCACAGGGGAGGCAGGCTGGGCTTTAAGGTGCCCGGCTCCACTTGGTTATCAGCCTGCCATCTTAAAGACGGCTCACACAATGTTTATCTCCAAAGTGTGTAACATTTGTTGAGCGGCTCCGGATTCTGCAGACATGGACAAATGAACGGCGAGGATGCCCAGCGGGAGCTCATTATACATTTCCACCAAAGTTCCGGCGTGTGAGGCACCCGGCTGGTGCATTCACACTGCATCTCTGCTGCTCCTTGTTGCTAGGGAGCACAGTGAGAGCACACATTTCATACCTTTAGAAAGTATCTTCATTTGAAACCGAAATCATGGGTCCAGAATAATGCCACACCCTCACCTCACACCCCTCTACTTCCACGCTCTCACAGTGGCCTGGTTTCAATGGGAGAACATGACTAAAGGCTGGGGAGCAATTCAGATTTTCAATCACTGGCTCTGGTTCCCACTTGATTTTTTGGGCATCCTTTTATTGGGAGTATCCTACATTGTGGCAGCAGCTAAAAGAACAATGACTTTAAATATGCTCTCATCTATACCCAGTGTTAGCTGAAGAACTCAGTAAAAATACATTTTCCTTGGAAAGGGGTATCTTCTCAAATATTTAAGAGGAATTCATTCCTTTTTACAATAAATTGCTAGATGGACAATTTGGCTAAATTTATATTGTACTCTGCTTTGTATTTTTATGGAGCTGTTCCTGTTTAGGGAATGTATAAAACCAGTTATGTGACAGAAATAGGGGAGTGCAGAAAACCAAGAGCAGAAGGCACAGAAAGATACTTTATGTCCATAATGAAAGTGTTTTCCCTGATTCATTTGGAAATCTGTCAGAATGCACACAAGTCAACCATTGCAGATGCATACTCTCTTATAATGTTTGGTGTGTGTGCATGTTTCTCCATTAGACTTGGAGACAGTTGAGGGCAAGAAACACTCACATTAATTAATTCATGCAATCATGCTTTTATCGATCATTCATTGCATATGTAACATGTGACAGGTTGTGAATTAAATGGTAAATAAGATGCAACCTCTGCCTTTAAGAAGTGTCACGTATATAAAGTTAAGGTAGACACGTAAAAATGGGTCAGTCAAAGGTGCTGTGATGGAAGTGATGGAAGTAAGTACTGGTTACTGTGAGTTATCAGAAGACGGAGGCTTTCTGTTTATTGGGATGTAGGACAGATGATGAAAGAAAGCTTCAGTAAAGGGAAATCCATGAGCTGTTTTGAGAGATGTGCCAGAGTTCAGCAGACTGACACTGAAGCAAAGTACCCTACGCAGAAGGACCAGTGTAGAAGGAAAGGGGTAAACAGTGCGGTTCAGCTAAAAACTGAAAATGCTTTATGTGAAGCACAGCAAAAGATAGGGCTGTGAATTTAGGTAGGGATGTTTGGGAAAGCTTTTCATGACATGTCAAGGAATTTGACATTATTATCTGCGAACCTGGAGTCAGAATGGGCTTATGTAGAGAAGTGCCAAGTCTAATTACATTTTTGAAAATTCTCTCTGACAAAACCTTTAGTGGATAGATTGAGGGGTGGGAATTTGGCAACAAGGAGGTAAGTTGGGAGATTTTGCCATAGTTTGGGCCAGAGATGGAGCGGGAGATGCGTCCAGGAGGAAAAGTAATAAGGTCAGTTTGGATTGAGGTCAGTGAGTTACATTTGGAAGCATGGGGACAACTGCATCAGGACAGTGGGCCTGGGGCTTATCAGCAGAAATGGTGACTGAAGTCATGTTAAGGACAAGATCATCTAGTGAGAAGAGAAATTAAGAAAAGAGTAGGAAAGGACATTGGAAAATGAACCATTTTAGATGGCAGTCAATTAAAAGGTACTCTAATATAACCAATAAGGAAAAGGTGGGGCCAGCAGAGCCAGTGGTTATCTAAAAGGTTAGGGCAGGTAATAACATGAGAAATACAGCACAGACATCAGGAGGGCACCATGAATTTGGCCATTAGGCAGCAAGAAGGGCCTTTTCCAGAGTGGCTCATGCGGACTGTGGGGTAGTACTCTGATGGTAAAGCTGAAGGGGGAATGGAGGTGAAAAAGAGGAGAATAAGTAGATTTTTCTTTCCAAGAACTTCTCTCTGAAGGGAAGAATATCATCAGCATCCCGCACAGGAGGCAGGCATTAGTAGGCACTCATGATTGTCTCTGGAGTGGAACTACTCAGCATCCATTCCTGTCGTTCACGTTAAGTGCAGACAGTTTGATCTGTTTGCAACTGGGTGTGATTATTTTAGGACACGTGGGTAAATCAATTGGGACAATGAGGTGTAGGTAATCAAAGATCAAAATTCAAGGCCTTGCCCGACCTTTAAGGATTCTCTCTGAGCTCCTGGGTGGGTGGGTTTCCCTATGTGGTCAAGTTTGCCAAGGTTGGAGCAGAGTCCAGGAATGAGGAGACATGATGGGGGCCGCTGACTACATGGACATGAGCCATCACCTGTGGAATGTGAGATGGGAGGGTCCTCTGAGATCTCTGACCACAGGTTTTCCAGAATTTGGTTTTTGTCTTATTAATAGAGTCTCTTTATCAAATAGGTTTGTATGTGTAACCCTAATAGAATAACACCGATAAAAGTGGAGTTTAACTCATGACATGTATCATGTAGAGTTAGGTTTATAATTGCTATGTCTTTCTTTTCCATTTCAAATTTTATTTCATTAACTTAAAAGGTAAACAAAATGTGTATTTCAAATCTTATTAAACTCATCTGAGACCAATTTACAGAAGGACAAATGCAGGATTGCAAGTAATTTATAGCAGAGTCCATTGTTCATTTAAAAATGTGCTTCTTTTCTTCAAAAACTGCACTGAAAGGCAAAAGTTTTTCCTTTCCTCTGCACAAGAGCTGGATGCTCCACTTCTGATGTAAATTTCATTGCAAACTCTGATGCGGAAGCTGGGAGACACAGATGTCCCAAGTTCAGAAACAGAAATTTCTGTTTCTGGACACAAATCAGAAGCCTTCATTGATCTCTCCAACAGTAGTTTCATACCAGGTCACTTCTTTACCCTTTTCCTTTTTCACTTCCCTCTCCTTGCTGGAGTTTGGTTACCACTTCTTTTGTGACCTTGTATTTTAGGTATCATTTCTGCTGCATATGGCATTTACTGACTTTTGTGATGACTGTACAAGACAGAGGCTGCCATTTTCCTGTGTGAGCTGGACCTGGACCTCTGTGATAAACATCAGGATTCCATTCTCTAAAGTATTTTATTTTTCTCAAGACATACATTAAGATAACTGCTCAATCTCTATAGCTGTAGGATTTTCAATAGTCTTGCTGATGGAGATTTACCTCCTCTCCCTGATGGTTTTCCTGTTATTTAAATAAGTAGAATAGATACAAAGGGATCTGTCCCGGAAGACCTGGGGCCATGCTGTGGAGCAGGACATCTCATCTCCCTATTGCCTTGGGGGGTGGGGGGGAAGAGGGAGGGACGAGGGGTTCTGTCCCCACCCCTGGTAGCTAATTGCTGTCTTTGTAACTTAATAGTACAATGAGTCTATTTTGAAGACCACAGATGTCTAAAACTCTGAACTGGGCAGGTTCATTAATATTAGCTAATTCGATAAATCTTCCAATTTGTTGTTGTATTTTGCTTTGCACTGTTCAGAGAAAAACTGAATAACACATGAGTTGTAAATGGCTATGATTTTTTAAACGTGTCATTTGGGAATTTTAGGATACTCATCAAATGAACTATCTGGAAGGGCAGGGACTCAATATTTCTCTATGCACAGATTACAATTTAAACTATGAGGAAGCATCTGCTAAATGTATTACAACACAGAAAGTATCTTGAAGCTTAAATTCAGTTTAGGAAAGGCTTGCCCTTTCATACATCCTTTGCTGAACGAATTATCCTACAATGGGCTGCAGATACTAAGATGAATTAAGACACAACCTGGAAATTAGACTCTACAGCAAAAGCAGTACAGTGTCAATGTTGGACTGAAGAAGTTGCAATCAGGTAGAAACAATAAGGAGAGAGAGGTTCCACTGTGTGGCCTATAAGGGCTTTGTGAAGCTTCACGAGAAGGTGATATGCACTGTTGTGAAGGATGCGGGGCTTGCCAGGCTAAGTCTGCAGGGAGCGACTAGCAGCTGATAACTGATATTTTGTCTGAACAATTGAAAAGATCTCCTACCATTATGAAGCAATTTCTCCTATTCCTGTCAGAAATATAAGGGTGAGTCAATAAGCAACCAATTCTTGATTCAATTCAATGATATTATCAGGAGATAAAGTACACATGTCCTTGAACGAATCATCACTTCATGTAGGAAACAGGGACAAGAAGAAATGCCCAAACACTACAGTGTGTTTGCTGCCTGAGTCCTTAGTTCTCCGCTGGAGCAGACATGCACAGACCTGGACTTAAATGGAAGGCCAGTGTTACAGCACGAGCTTGTAGTTAATGATATGTTCATAAAATTTCAGATAGATGTAAACTTGATAACAAGCTAAATACCCTTTTTTCCAGGTTTAAACAAGTGGAGTTTGGCAACAAGTTAAACTTTGGTTTACAGCACATTTTAATGCTGATTTATTCATGTAAGGTTTTTCTGGGCTCCGCGAGGAGAAAAGTTCAATCAGACAAAAAGCAGAATAGTCAGGGCTTTATTGGACTTTGCGCACCCCGGCGAAACTCCCAAGTCCGCAAAACGGGCCTGGGGAAGTCGCGCACCAGAACAAAGTGGGACCGGCTCTTTAAGCAGAGGAATTTCGCGGGCTTCCCATATCGCGATTGGGGATTGGCCCTGTGAATCCAGGTGTGGGGGTGGCATCCCTTATTCTGATGTCATCCACCTCCACCCCCCCACGGCTTGGCCGCTGGGCATGCCCGCTGTCCCTGCCCGCTGTCCCATCTTTCTGAGCCAGCCTAACAATTCACTCCTTGTTTAAGTATTTAAAAATACCTTTTGAAACTTGGAGAGATATTTGTCATCCACATTCACAGAAGCAATGTTCATAACAGTTGAAAGGTAGAATTCACCCACAAGCCCTTCAGTGGATGAAAGGAAGATAAAATGTGGCCTGTGCCCACTCTAAGGCCGTCCACCCTTAATAAGGAAGGAGATTCTTATACACATGGCAACAGGAGAGAAGTTTTTTAATATTATGCTTCGTAAATAAGTCAGTCAACTAACAGCAAAGAAAACAAAAACGAAAATAAACAAATGGGACTATATCAAACTAAGAAGCTTCTGCACAGCAAAATAAATGATCGTAACAACAACCAAAAAAAGGCAACTACTGTCCGAGAGAATATATTCACAACTCAGAAATCAAACAAGGGGTTACTATCCAAAATATATAAGGAACTCATATACCTCCACATCAACAATGAATACAGCGACCCAATTAAAAAAACAGGCAGAGGACCTGAGGAGGTATTTCTGCAAAGAAGACACACAGATGCCAACAGACACATGAGATGATCGTCCTCTTTTGTTATTAGGGAGATGAAAGAAAAAAAAAAAAAAAAGAGAGCGATATCACCTCACACCTGTGAGCATGGCTGTTATTATCCAATATCTGTAAACAACAAGTGTTAGCAAGGATGTTAGTTAATGTTAGTGAAGATGCAGGGACAGGAGAACATGTATGCACTATTGATGGGAGTGTAAATGGTTCAGTCATTATGGAAAACAGTATGGAGATTGTTCAAAAATTAAAAATGGAAAGACCATATGATCCCGTTACTCCATTTCTGGGTATTTATTCAAAGAATACAAAGGCATTCATTCAAAGACGTATATATATATGCACCGCTATGCTTATTACAGCTTTCTTTTCAAGAGCAAAGATATGGAAACAACCTAAATGCCTCTTGAATAAAGAGGATATGGTATATATACAAAATAGAATACTACTAAGGATAGTTGAAAATAGTGTAAAAATGATTCAATTTTGCTTTTTGGACAACAGGGAAGGACTAGAGGGGATTATGCTAAGCGAGATAAGGCAAAGAAAGACAAGTATGTATGATTTTACTCTTCTGTGAAAAGTGAGGAATAATAATACATGAATAAACAAAACAAAATAAAAAAACTTTTAGATTATAAGGACAAAATGGTGGTTATCAGAAGGGAAAAGGAATGGGGGTGGTAAACTGGGGACAGTGGTCAATTTGTTTGGTGATGGATAAAAATTAGACTTTTGGTGGAGACCATAATGTAGTATATACAGATGTCAAATTATAACATTGTACACTGAAACCTATATAATGTTTTAAACCGATGTTGCTTCAATAATTCTTTGAAGGTAAGTGTAGATACTCTAAGATTCCACTTATTTGAAGTGTGTAGAGTTGCCACAGAGAGAGGCGAGCAGGATGGCGGTTATTAACATCTGAGGAAGGAGGAAATGGGGTGTGTTTAATGAGAAGAGATACTGGTTCTGCAAGATATGTATGTTAGATTGAACAGCGACGTGAATATAATGAATCTGTTGAACTCTGCACTTAACATAGTAAAGTTTTCTGTTATTATTTTTACCACCAATACATTTAAAGTATATAAATATATTTCAAATAAAATACTTATAAAGCCTCTTCACCTTGTCTGAACACAATCATAGGTCATGGATTCACCTCCAGCTTCCAAGGAGTCAGCTGCGAGTGCAGGTAGTAGGGGTGGCAAAGCTGGTTGAAGACTATTTTCAGCTGACTCAGAGTCCATATTTCTTTCCATCAGAAAATACTTTATTTTAATCCCACTTTGTTTTAGGGAAGACTATTTCTACTACTAGCACTCCTACAATAAAGGAAATAGCACCTACTGTGTCTATGTTGATCTTTCCTTTGATCCATGGAAAAATAGTATGTTTGACCCTTCATTTTGAAAAGAAAGCTAGAAAAATGCCAAACCCAAGTAAATATTTAGATTAAGAATTATATATTCATTTAATCTCATTGTTTTTAAATGTGGATGCCCCTGCTTTTTGTTTTGGGCCCTGATACATTCGTTCGTTCTTCTTAGGTTAAAGTATGGACTTAGCATTCTAAAGAAAAGAACAAAAGTGAATTTATGTAGGGCCTGACTGAATCGCCATACAAGAGGGTTTAAGCCATTTTAGAAATGAGTGGCATGCGTTCTCTAAGACTGCATCTTGTAAAACTAAATGGCAGAAAATTAAAAGCAGATTGAGAACATGTTTAAATTTAAAAATCCTCTTATACTCCAATACATTTAACTAAATATAGATTAGCTCAGGGAAAAACTATGATGTGTGCCATTTTCTTAGTTGTTCACATGTCACGATAGAACTAAAACCATTTTGGCAATTATACTAGTAGTAAGTGTAAGGGAATTCCCTAAATACCAGTTGTACATGTATGATGTACTATGTACTCTACTCTTAATTTATCTCATAGCTATATCAGCGTTTACACTTGGATTTTTAAGGAAATACAAACTTTATCCCTAATAGTAATTAAGATTGTTAATAAGCAGTTACTAAGCGTGCTTCAGGGCTTGGCTTTTTGGAGACTTGAAGCCAACAAACAGAGGTTTTCCTCAAGTGATTAATGGTGGAGAAAGACAGGCCTCTGAATAACATCCTGCAGTAACTGTGAAAAATCCTCTCTGCCTCTTCTCCACTGTCTCTTTTGTGGATTGCTTCCTTGCCCACCCTCTTGCCTTTCCATTTTCTGCATTTACTGCCTGTTCATCCCTCTTTCCTGTCCACCTTTCCATTGTGTATTAACTATAGAAACTTTCCTTGGTTACGAATTTTTTTTTCTTGATGAGATGACTAATTTTGTGAAAAGCAAGAAGTGACAGATGTGGATGACTTTGTAGTGAGACTGAAAAGATTGAGGTTGTAGTTTTCAACTTCAGTCACCAGAAGGTAACTAGCTACCTGTGCAGGTCCAGGGTCTGGGTCTGAATAGAATACTTGGAATAGATGTACAGAGAATGACTTTGAAAAGAGGATTTAGAAACAGGTATTTGTTATGCTAGAGAATGTGATCGAGAAATAGGAAAGCTATGTTCTACCTAATGCAAAGAGAAAAACTAAAACCACTTTTTTCTGGAAATAATAATTTCAACAAGAAACATACCTGAGAAGAACATACTTTAATGTACTTGATTCTAAAATTACTACATATATATGTATATATATGTAATGTTTCCTCAAAATTAAGTATTTAATTAATTTTAGATTTATATTTCCTAGTAGAGCAAGTCTCCATTTCCTTGGCATGATTTAAGCTAAAGGATTTTGGTGAATGGAAAGTTTTCATTAATTGGGGCCAAATAGCTCATATTTTCCACTGCATCCTAATGTTTTGAAACCTGAAACAAATAATTAAAATTTATAAAAACATATTACACACATCTAATAATGACTGATTCTTCACCGAGCCTTCTTAAACACTGAAAGTATTAGAATTATTTAGGTGTCTGTTTTATGTTCCACCTTCTCTAAAAGCACACCACACTTAACAAAGATCATTAATGTCTTTTTGAGAACTTACTTTATTAATCATTATTCCGCGCTTTGTGAACTCTCTGCATTCTGCTCTGAACACCATGATAGGCACTTAGCTTGCCCCCACCAAGCACCTAGCATATGTCTTTGCATGCAGTAAACAAAAAATATTTATGAAGACATCAAATTGGTGACTTTGGACTTGAGCTCAGACACAGGAAGGAGTTTAAAATCCTAATAGATTTTACCTGCGGATGGTGCAGTGTGGAACTTAATGCCGTTTATACAGATGTTGATTTAAAGTGACGCATACCTAAAACCAGTATAATGTTATAATGCAATGTCACTCAATAAATTTAAAAAATAAGATAAAATTTAAAAATTACATAAATGTTGTATATTAATGAGACACCTCAATGTCATGAAAGTGACAATTCTCAAGTTAATACATTAATTATAAGAAATTTTAGTAGAAGTCTTTGGAATTGGATTAAAGGGATACACAATTATTTTGAAAGAAATATATCAAAGGTACAATATTGGCTTCAGGAATGTATAAGTAAATTAATAAAATAGTAAAACAAATTGTAATTGTTGGCTATGGCACGAGGTTAGGTAAAGTTACTCTTTCTGTTAACTGTGAAAAGATGTTTCATTTTACTGATAGTGCTGTTCAAATTGTCCTCCTGGGAGAAAAGTAGGTTGGATTGCCCTGCTTCCTCATGTGTAAACACTCAAACTCTTAAACACACAAAGGCAAATAAAAAGCAGACGAATACATTATTAGTAAGTGAAATACAGAAAAGCAATAACAATCTTAGGGGAAATGTTAGTAGGATATTTGTGTAATCTATGAGTTTGAAGGCTTTTAAAATAATTTATCCAGGGCTTCAGGGGAAAAAGTACATATTTTAGTTTGATTAAAAAAATGGAAGAATTTCAATAATGATACCATGAATGCTGACAAGTACATGGTTGATTGAAAGAAACATGAAAGAAAAAAACATTTGTACTTATACTATGTAGTTAACTCTTACACTGGATTGCATACAGAGAAAAAGTAACAATAGTCAAGGGGTTGGTTAAAACATACAAACCACAGAAGAGCAAATTAGCATGCCTAATTTGCATATGAAGATTCTCAGACTCACTAACAAGAATATACAAATAGAACACACTGATACACCCCCTTTCCAGTCATACTGGTCAAGAAAATCACCTTGTGCCTGAACCCCTTGCAGAGTCCTGCTTCAAGTGAGGACCTAACACTTTCTCCCTCCCGCTGCAGGTCAGAGCAGCCATCTGCCATCAGGTGCAGAGAGTGCACATGGAAAACTATAAGCTGGATAATCGAGCAACTTTCTGATACAAAACAGAGTCCAGGAATGAGTAGTGGCTGAGTTCAAGCCTCTATTGTTTACTGTCTATTTACTTTCCACTTCCTAGAGAGAGAGAATATATGAATCAGCAGCTATGAATAATCTTGTTAACTCAATATAAGTTAAGAGATTGTCATTTGAAATTTGTTTTTTACATAGATTTCTTTGGGTTGAATTGGGTAAATCTGTCTACAGAAGCCCAACCCTTGTAATAACTTTGAAAACCCATATGATCCGCATCCAGCACTGGTGCCTCAGATTTCCATTACTTGGCACTTCTCCACTCTGCTTCCCACAGTGTCTTCCTCCTTCACCTAGAATGTGCAACTGCACTCATCCTGGTCCTTCCCTCTGTGTGGAATACTTTCTGCTCTTTTTTCTTCCCAAAGTGGAGATATCATCACTGATTACTTTAAAAAAAATACCAACAAGACCCAACTCAACTCCTCTTTCCTAATTCCTTATTATTCATTAACAGATGGCCAACACTCTCAACACCATTACTCATTAGTGGAATGTGATTTAATAGTACAATACTATTTTACATTCACAGAACGGTTATAGTCAAAGAGACAAATAATAAGTGTTGAGAAGACTGGAGAAACTGGAGTGCTGGTGAGAAGGTCAAAAGCTGCAGCCACTTTGGTAAATGATTTGACATACTGTTGAAAAGTTAAACATAAAGTTTCCATAAATCCAGAAATTCTGCCACTAAGAATCTAAGTACCCAAGAAAAATGGAAAAATGCATTCACGCAAAGACTTGTATATGAATGGCATAGCAGGATATTCAAAATAGTCAGACACTAGAAACAATCCAATATCCAACTGATGAATGGTGAAAAATGTGGTATATCCCTACAATGTACTATTACTTAGCAGTAAAAAGGAATAAGGTACTGATAAATGCTACAGCATAGATTGATCCCAGAAATAGAAAATACTAAATAAAAGAAGTCAGATGTTAAAGATTACATATTGATTCTCCTGATACAGAAAAGTCAGATCTGTGGAAACAGAAATGAGACCAGGGTTGTGGTGTTGGGGTTGAATGAGAGGGTATATTGAAAAAGGATCGAGAAGTATTGAGGAGAATGGAAATGTTCTAAAGCTATGATGCTGTGATGGTTACACACTCAATACACTTACTAAGAATTACATACTTTCAGTGGATGAATCTTATGGAATATAAATGTACCATAATAAAGATAAAAATATAGTTTTATCAGTTCTCACTAATTTACAGGAAACAGTATGGTCAAGCTACAATACTTGTTTTCACATTAGAATGTATATTTGGTTTAATTTTTCTTTTCACATAAGAAGTAAGCGGTACCCACATTTAGTTTATAAAAATGTTAATTACTACCCATGTCTCTGGAAAACTCTTTTGTGATTATCAAATAACTTAATTTGCCTGGAATCCTGAATTGATATTTATACAACATAGACATAGCTGTATATTAGTTAAAAACGTAAAGTTGTAACTGGGCAGTAAATTGGGACCCAGGGAACCTAGTCATTCAGCAAAATCAGTTCATCATAAATTGAGGAATCTGTGACATTTCATTAACATATAGTCTAGTTACAGACAAGTTTAGCTGGGAGAGACCCTGAGACACAGGTCATAAATCGAACCCAGTCTTCCAAGGAAGACTTGTGATTGACCTGAAAACTGGCAGACACCCTGTCAACGCCGCCAATGCCAGTGGAATAAAATAAATAAGTGCTTCTTCCTCCTCTATCTTCCTGCCTGCATCTGCTCCTTTATTCCTGCCTGCACATTTCCTAACAAACAAAAAGAAAGCAAGCCACAAAAATCAGTGATGTTAAGAGTTGTGAGCACAGCCTTTAACAGGTATTCGGGGAACCTGAGGGCTCTGTAGGGAGTGATTCTAAATTGTGATGGGTGCCTCTGGGGAAGAGAAAGAAAAATCAAATAACATGACTGATTAGGAGTCTGCAAAACAGCCTAGAGAAGTGGACTGAATCAAATGGTGACATTGATAGAAAAAATCTTTTTTTCAATGGTCAAGCACTGCTGATGTCTAGCAGACTAATGCATGGCTCATTGGGCAAAAGTCTTAGATTGCTTTTACAATATATCTTACTTACTATCCCAGTGATTCTTTGGGGATATAAATAAACAGTGACATCTCACTGAGAAGACAGCTCTTAGAAGAGAGGTATTTTTTGAAAGTATAATTTTTACACAGACTGAATCTATTCCTACACAGAGTAGATGCGTATATACTGTGATTTTAGAAACTCTGATGACATTTACTGCTCCCTACATTTGCATACCTCAATTTAATATTCTCTGATGGCTGAAATTTTTTAATAAGAAAGATTTTTCTATTTTATTACTGACATTAAACTTGTAAATGTGAATATAATAGGAAAAAAGAAATGGATAACAATTGTGGGTCTTAGCATTAAGTGGCTAATAACATCTTTTTCTAGAAACTGATTGTGACAGAGTAGACTGTGTCAAATGGGTACCTTTCCATTAGCTTGCAGACCAACTTGCCTATTTATAATCTTGCCTAGGACCAACTCCATTCCCAAGCAATGGAAATGTACCCATTGAACAGTGGCCTGTATTTCATTTCTCAGAGAAATGCATCTCAATGTATCGTGCATTCCCTTGACTTATTAAAGAGAGCGTTCTTCACAGAATACAAACCTTTCTTGTGACACAAACCACTATGCGCTTGCCCCAGTCAGCCTGGCTGCTGTAATCATAATGTCTCCTGTCTTCCCGGCACTGCCCAATGCACTCTTGCTTGTAAACTCTATAACCTGAGTCTCAGAGTTTGAGGCTTCAGTTCTGAATACAATATTTAGTAGCTATCATTTTACCTCTCTAAGTCTTGTTTTGGGGCGGGGGGGTGGCAAGGAAATATTCCCTGTCCTCTGGGTTCTGCTCTGGCTGGTCAAATAATCAGATTAACACCAGATAGATTAGTGGGAGAAAAGAACAAATTTAACTTTGTGCAATGGAGGATCCACACAGACATAGATTTCAAAGACAATGAGGCAAAATGGGGGTATATATCCCGAGCTGAGAAACGTAATGGGGCCTGGAGCATCAAGGAGAGAGGAAGGGACTCACATGACAAGAGAGGGGGACTCATTACGAAGACCACATGCTTTGCAATTAGATGTTTGTCCTCCGTATAGGTAGTTTTCTCTGACTGAAAGGTTAATTCTGATAGAAACCCAAATGCTGGGTAGTACCCCTAATTTCATTCTTTAGGTTGTTAAGGAAAGCATAAAAGTTTCTCTGGAGTCTGCACGACCTCCACTGACCTGAGCTGGATAATCCACATGCCAAAGCAGCACATCTGGGGAGGGTGATTCTTCAGACTAGTGATAGTACTTCCTACAGGAACTTCATTTAAAACTAACCTGAACTGAACTAAACTAAAAATGCTCATAAAAACAGAGCTTTTAGGTATAACTTACTTAGCAGCTGTGGGAGCTTAGCAATAATAGACTCCAAAAGAAACAAGAGTCAAGCTTATTCATTTAGCTGCCTGAATTTTAAATATAATTTGAAGTTATAAAATTCTTTTCAGAGAGCACACTGATTAATTTTCTGTCGTAGACTGTTCTTAGGATGTTAGCAGTACTTTTCACTAATATTTAAGTTTAAATGATGTTCAGGAGAGGATTATAGAGAATGCTTGCCAGAAAGTGTGGATGGGATTGGACTTTTACATACTCAAATTAAAGAATCACATAGAATATTTCATTTGGGGCTCAACTTTTTCATAAGGTGCACTGTTTGTCTCCGTGACTGACCCTGGTCTGCTGTTCTGTCATCTGTGTAGTTTCTGAAATGGTACCCGAGACCCACCTGTGTACTGCCTACAACGGCAGGTGCCGACTAACTGGGAGTGATTATAGGAAAGAGGGAAAAGAAAACAGGTGTGGAAAGGGTGTTCTCTGCCTTCCACACTGTGGGTTGCCTTTTGTTGGGTCCTGGGATGAGCATGATTTCCCAGTGTCTCTGGGAACCTAAAGAGAATTTTTAAAAGGTCAAGTTTAGTCACTAATAGCTTTCCTTTCTTTCTTCACACAGGTACTGCTGATATTCAGCATAGTCATGGAGAAAATCCAATTAAAAGTCCTGCTGGGCAAGCCACCTTTAAATCCCTGTGTTAATTCGTCCCGCATCTGTCTGGAACCTTGGAGATATGTGACCTTTAGGGTGATGGCCATTTTCTAAGAAATAAATGTTCTGAAATAGAAGGTAGGTCAGTGTGACAAAAGTATCAGGATGCCACCCTCAGCTCTCTGTGTAATCTTCAGGGTTAACATTTTTCTGTTCTTTATTTTCTGGCCTCAACACTCGTAGAGAACAATACTTATAACTCAATTACTTGGGGCTCTTTTAGCCTGAAGATTCTCATACCAAACAATCTGCGTGGCTTAAATTAGAGTTTGAGGGGAGGAGTTGATATGAGAGAATTTGCGTTTCTCTAATATTTCTCAAGAGCAAGTGAGAAAGTGAACCCTCCCCTACTGCCCAGCATTTGCTAGGATCCAATCTTAAATGAAAAGCTCCTGGAGGTACGAGAGCTGTTGTCACAGGACAATTTGAGGGTTACATCTGACAAAACTAAAATAACTAAGGATCACTGGTATCTTGTTAAAATATCCAGGGGAATCAGAGAACCAAGAAACGAGATGTTTGCTTGTCTTGAATCCTAACAAGATTGCTTCTTTTTTCTAAGGCTTTCCACGGACACCTCTTGAAAAAAGTATTTGATTCCTTTCCTGGTAGTGCTATTTTGTCTGTAGAGATCAGAAAATGTGTTATGGTCTTTTTATCTTTAAAAAAATATACCTAATATTTTTGTTTTTTAGAGAGAAGAAAGGTATTAGATGTAGAGTTAAATATCGACAGCTTCTGGACATAGTTCAGATGTAATTTTTAAAGACATTTGGTTAGAATCTCTCCCTATAAATAAAAGTGCTGGTATTTGATTTGACAAGATATTGACCCAAAGGACTCCTGATTCATCATAATTGAACAGGAGAAGCTCAATTAAAGTTGTTAAAGCTCATTTTCTCTGAAGTCATTCTTTGTCCTCTCCCTTCATCCCCAAAGCTGATAATTATGGACACAAATCCAAAGACTTCTCAACAAGCTGAGTGAACTTGGAGCAAATACCAACAGCATAGGGCCTGTTAGCCCTTCGATGTACTTGGCGATTTAGGTGGATATTTCAACACCAACTTCACTGCAGAGAAGACTCATAAGAGAGCAAAAACACTATTACTGTGAATTGTTTCTGAGGAATTAGAAGAAATGCTAATAATGAAGAAATACAAGCAGTTGCGGCCAGAGAATATCTGCTTTAAACTGTTTGGCCTTGGAGTAATGTTCTTGATTTCACATATACCCACACAGTGAAGCTAATAATTTGTTATTAGAAAAAGTAGAGGGAGCAGAGCACACCACCCCAAAATATGCTTCCTATCTTTAAGAAATTTCAAATACAGGACAAGCTTTGAAAACTGAGTAGAAATGACCCTTTCATAAGATATTTTGCATATGAGGGACACCTCCATCTGTAAGTCTCTTCCACGGTGCAGAGGGATGTGACAGAGCAAACCTCACCAGGTGATTAAGGAGACATGTTAGTCCAGTGGAGAGTTACTCATTTTTCCTGGGTATTTCTATGTATGCAGGATATAGGCATGTGATGTAAGGGGTTCAGAGTAGGCCTACTCAAAAGTTCAGAAAGGCTTGTTGACCCCAAACAAAATCAGTTATTCCAACAATATGTGTTTCCTCAGAAACAAACAGCAGCAAAGAGTGCCAATGGAAAGTGCTGTCACATGCAGACCCTACAGCCTCTGGCACCTGCCTGCTGGGCTGAGGTCTGTCATCTGCCCCCACCTCATTCAAATTGGGCATTGGGTGCTGATGTCACAAGACCTCCCGAAGTATACACTTTGTCATGTGGATTATTTTGAGCTGAACCAGTCAAGGCCTTGCTGGCTCAAGAGAAATTCCTGCTATCACCTGGGAGAATGCGACTGGGGGTCTCAGCTAGAATTGGGGTATTACCAAATAACCTTTTGATTTGAATAACTTTTCTACATTGCAGGACAGATATTTAATTATCAAAAATCCATTCTTTATGTGAGTCACCCTCTTTCCCCTGAATGTCCGGGCTCCTTTCCCTCTTGAGCTAAGGATGCCTTGTTCCCTTCATGTCTACATGGGTTCCTGTACATGTGAGTCATTCTTCTATTAATCTGCCTGATGTTAATTTGATTATTCAGCCATCTGAGGAGTAGAGGGGGGGAATCCACCCCTCCTTCATGATTAGACTTCTGTTTGCTTTTCTCCTGTTAATTTGTCTTTTTAATACAGTGGATCTCAGCCAAGAACATAGAAGGGCAGAAAGGAAATAATTTCCTTCCCTACACCTGCTTTTACAATTTCACCTTGTAGTGGTACCATTGCACATTCCTATGTTCTCTGGGTCTGCTGACTCTCCTCAGTGTCACACGATGTTCTCACATGCATCTTGGGAAAAGTGTCTTCTGGTTGACTTTTCAGAAGTTGACATAAATCACTAGATTATGTTCAGAGGCAACCATCGGGGAGGCACTAGAAAAAATGATGTTTGAAGAGACAAGACACACAGCCAGGCAAAAATGACTGGAGGACTGACTATGTGAGAAGCAGATGTGACTCACATCTTTTGGTCTCTGAGATGTTCAGCAAAGGGAAGGGGCTAGGTTGTCAGGACAGTATGACAATGGAATAGGGACTTTGCTGCATAGAAGCTGGTGACAAATGGGGAAGATATACAACTTTCTAGATCAAGAAATAGTGGTGGGCGAACAGAGGCAGAGGCATTCGAGGAATGTGCTATAGTTGAGGTTCACATATCACTCAGGCTCGAGAGGAAAATAAGGTTGAAAAAGTGACGGGATCAGCAGTTGGAATACTTTGTAGTGATTTGATGAAGCTGCCATGGAAGAATACCAGACTGTGCAACTCAAACAACAGAGATGCATTTTCTGATAGTTCTAAGGCTGGAAGTCCAGGAACAAAGTGTTGGCCATGTGGTTTCTTTATTTCCCTTCAGATGTCACATCCTCACAGACCACCCCAGCACTGGATTCCCTAAATTTGAGGCATTTATAGGCTTGGATGCTTGATTTGCTTATGCAGCTGCCATCTTGCTCTAACAGGCTCTTGGTATAATTAATTCAACTGAGGGCAGCTTTGGCTTCACAGACCATCCATGTTCTCACCTGACAATCCATGTCCTCAAATGATATTTCAGTGTCCTCACACAACCATTTCCACATGATTTCCCAAGTCTACACTACCATCCCATGTCTTCCCATGACCTCCCCTGATGCTTAACATGATCTATTCTCTATCTGGACACACTCTGAAGGTGCTAGGGTTTAAGTACATGCATGTTGAGGGACTTGTGTACCAAGGCGCAGAGAAGGTTTTCAGAGAGAGCATTTATGATCAGGATCTAGTTCTGACTCCTTGTTCCTCTGTATGGCTTTGAGTTCAAGTGAAATATCCTGAAATTGAACTAGAGTTGTGAAGGTTTTCCTACTAAAATTCTGTATTTGGGGGAAATTCCTAAAACTTTGAAAACAGATTATATGTCCATAAATTAATGTCATCAACAAGCTGAATCAGCTCATTTATACACTCAGGACTCTTATCTTTAGGTTACAGATAGAGTGAGCAGATTTCCCAGTCAACTTGACCTCATCAGAGTGCTCTTTTCTTCCAGAGACTATCTGAGGGCAGCTTTGGCTTCACAGGAAGAGTACTTGGTTCTGCATGCACCCTGACCCCACACGTGCAGCAATGTCTCTTGTCAGCATCCCACCAGATGGCATATTCGGAACAATCGCTGACCCTACACTGTGTCATTGTCACTCCAAGTGCTCAGTTTACATTGGGTCACCTCGTTACATATTCTATAATGATTGTAACAAATGTTGCATGACATGTGTCTACCATTACCCTTTCCTACAGAACCCTCTCCCACTGTCCTGAAACTGTCTGTCTTGTCCAATCATTCTATTTCCCCTCATGTTTCCTGGTATTGGACGGACATGCTCTGGAAATGAGACAGAACAGGAAAAAGCCTGGTCTATGCTTTAGTCTCATGAGGATCTGACGGGCACGGCGCTTCTCATTGTCCAGTGCTCTGTGGGTGATGCAGAGCTGCTGGTGAGGTGGCTCGGGGCCTAAGCCCACCTACCCTGGTGAGTGTTTTAAGAGGTTTACTTATGCATTCTACAGAAACCTGGGATATGCACTTGGGCTGCAATGTGCTTTATGTTTTTTATAAGATTGAAGCCCAGGAAAACTTTACTTCAAGGACACAGTGTTTTCTGTCCCCTGAGAGGAAAGGGCATAAATGTGAGGTTCGTGACATGGAACCTGCTGTGAGGAAAAGGGCATAAGTTTCTATCTTGAAACATAGTCAGGATCACATTCAAATGCTGATACAAATTTTGGTGTGTACATGAGCATTTTACTTTTATGTGAGGATCAAAAACAACCATGGAGATACACAATCTTCCTAAGACACTGAAAGTATTTACAGTAACTGTAGGGTATCCAAAAGAAACTTCCACTCCAAAGTAAGACACTCCAAAGTAAGACACTTACCCAGTGTTTTGTCAGTAAGGCTCAATCTCTCTGAGTCAATCTCCCTGAGTCAAGGCGTGGACAGGGCAGTTTACTAGGCACACACACTGGCTGGAATGGTGATGAAGGAGATGCCATTAGAAGAGGAAACTGAAGTTTCATGCCATCTAAGTTATTTTAGTGCATAGGTGATGGGCAGTCTCCTGTTCATTTTACAGTGGTCATAACTTGAATCTTTAAAAGCTTTAAAGATAGTAGCACCTGTTAAAAGATAAACAGAGGCATACTAAAATGTTTAGGAGTTTATGTGAATGAAAGTCTATTTGAGTCAGCCAGAACCAAACCTATATGGTTAGATTGCTCTGCCAATAAGACTTGGCTGACTGATGAGGAAAAAGCAGAGGAAAGTAAGGGAGTTATTGACACTGTAGCTTATGCCATGGGGGCCTTTGATTATGGTTGTCCCCAGCATTGGATTCCCTAACCTTGAGGCATTTATAGGCTTGGATGCTTGATTTTCTTATGTAGCTGCCATCTTGGTCTAACGGGCTGTTGGTATAATTAATTAACACAGCTCATTTATTATTACAAAAGCTGATTTTCTAAAAAAAAAAAAAAAGAAAACCTAGAAAACATGAATTCAAAATCATTCAGAATCAATCCATATGGAGCCATCATTGTTTTAAAGGATTATACTAGACCCCAATACAATTTATTCTACAATGCTAGAGTTTTTCTATATTGATAGATGTGTTAGTATAATTCATTTCCTCAGCCAATTGGAGAGAAACAGATACATTTTTCACACTAAAATGCTTACTATGTATTTGAAGAGAAAATTCAGGAGCTATGCTTAATTAAATCTCTAAGTAAGCAGGAATATAAGGAAATTAAATATGACAAATTATAAAACACCAAAGAAATATGAACATAAATTATGAAATATGAATAAATACTACTCTAATTATAATTAGAAACAAGAAATGGATGCCTGTTAGTGTCATGATTAATCAGTGTTTTACTGAAGGAGGTAAACATATAATAAGAGAAAAATAAATCATATATATTTAGGAAAAAAACATTTATTTTTGCTGATGAGTTCATTATATGACCAGAAAGCCCAAGATATTATAGGAAAATATTATTTAATTTAAAAAGAAAACGGGGAAAAATGACTGTATACACAATAAATAGAAAAATAGTAATCTTCTATCAACAACTGACGAAGTAGAATCAGGAAAAGCCCCATTTGTAAGATAAAAAGAAATCTGTAAAGTACTTAGGAATCAGCTTAACAAAGCATATCAGAAACAACATGAAGAAAACTACAATAAAATCACTGAAGCAAATACTTCACAAGGAAAATCATGCTATTTCCGAATGGAAAATTTAACTTCATGAAAATCATAACCTACATAGAATGTTAGGGATTTAATGAGACTTCAACTTGTTACAAAGCCCTAGTAATGACTGATACGAGTGGGGCATAGAAAATAAAAAAGGCCAAGCAATGGGAATCCAGATTTCTCCAAAACAGACTCCATGTTAAAGAAACTATACATTTTTATAGGAAAACAATGAACAAAGGACAAACAGGCAGGAAACGGGAAATTCTGTGCATCTAGCAAAATCTGGGGAAGGCGCTCCAACTTAGTAGCCAGAGAAATGAATAGTGAAGCAAAAATGAAATATTACTTTAGTCGACCAAGCTGCCAGCATTAAAATCAACTCTAGAACTGACTGCTAGCAAAAAACGTGGAACAATTCTACTATTTATCGCTGGCAAACACTTCTTTCTTTACTGCCTTCCTGGATGCAATCTGGTCCATCATTATTAAAAATTCACATTCTTCTACCACGTAACTCCAGTCCGGGGAATCTATCCTATAACAATAAAACATGATGTAGAAGATTAGGTTTTGAAGGATTTTTCTGAAATCAATGCTCTTGGGGACGAAACACCTGAAACAAAATTATCATCAATAAAGAAGTGGTGAAGAAATTGTGCAGGCGGAGTCTCCCCACATTTATTTGGTGCGATTTTCTCAAAATATCATGGAAGGAGATATAAAAATCGGGAAAGACTATCTATAATATGAAATTTTGTAAAGATAACAGCGGCACCAGCAGGACGAGGGCTATGAGGACAGGATCCCCAGGAGTGCTCCTTCTCCTGCCAAGTCAACCAGCCCTGGAAATAGACAGTGCTGGATCCTCAGGCCAGACCCAGTCCTGGAGTCGGTGACAACTGAGAGGGTCCCAGACCCTGGTCACCTCCCCACAAATGAGTGTGACTGTGTGAGTGTGAGGCTGTAGTGTGGGCCACTGTGAGGTGTTAGGTACAGATGCTAGGATAGCAGTAAATGTTCAAAAGAGCATTTTGAAAGGGTGAATGGAGAAGGTTCCATGGAATAGCTGCTGAACATGGAGCCTCGAAGACCCTCAGCATGTGGGGAGGGAGGTGGGTTCAGGTTTCCAATCTGGAGAGGCAGTATGGGCTACCAAGTCCAGAGACACAATATAGAATTGTTGAAATTTGCTCAGATTAAATCATAAGTGTGCTCAGCACACACGGAAAGGTACTTGGTGGGGTCATGGATGTTAACTAATTAAGGTAATCACCTTTCATGTCTGTACACGTACACCTGTTTGTCTGCAGATGTGTGTGAGGAAGTGTGCACTCTTCTGTAAGCACCTGGAGAAGGTATGAGAAAGCACAGGAGTGGTTCACTAGGGCTGGTGGCGGGAGGGAGACAAGTGGGTGGAAGGAAACAGGTGAAGAAGGAGGTCAAACAGTAGACAAGAAGAACTGACTAAAGAAACTGAGCATTAAAGATATGAGCCTATTTACCACAAACCATGGGTCTGTGTTTGTGTGCATCTGTGTGGGGTATAGAGTTCCTTCTACGCCAACTGACTATAGAGAAGTAATTGAGATCTGGATTCTGCTGATATTGTACGTTTTTTGTTGTTGTTGTTATTGTGAGTTTCATTGATTTCTGCTCTGGTTTTTATTGTTACATTTCTTTGGCTAGTGTCACGTTTTATTTGCTCTTATTTCTCCTGTTTTCTAAGTTGGAAATTTTATGGTTTATATCTTTCTTCTTTTCAAATGTATGCATTTAAACTCTGCATTTCCCCTGCATCATCCCAAATGAAGCTAAGTGCTGTAGCCCACATATTTTGAAAAAAACATATTTCCATTTTCATTTAGTTCAGTATGTTAAATATTGAACTAAATGAAATATATTATTATATAATGATGGCATATTATATATTTAATTTGAAACTTTTTCTTAAGCCCATTGGTAATTTAGAAATTTATGTGTTCATTTTAAAAAATCTGGAGATTCTCCAGCTATCTCTCTCTTACTGATCTCTACCTTAATTCATTATGTTTCAGGAACATGATTGGAATCATTTGTTTTTTAAATGTTAAGGTGTGCTAAAGAATGGCTCAGGATGTGGTCTATCTTGGTTGAATGTTCCACGAATGCTTGAGAAGGCTTTATATTCTGCTGTTGCTGGAGGGTTCCATGGTGTTAATTACATCAATTTGATAGTGACAGTGCAGCTCATATCATTTATTTCTCCATTGATTTTCTTCCTGCTTCATCCCTCAGTTACTGAATGAGGGCTGGGTGCTGCAGCTTCCAGCTATAATATTAGACAAGTCGCAATCCTTGTTTCAGTTCCTCCTCACTCTGTCTCAAGCATTTCAACGTCAGTGTACATGTCTGGATTTATATCTGCTTGGAAGTGACCTACTTCTCCACAATAGTGTTCTTTGTTCTGTCATCTTGTCTGAATTAACAAACTATTAGTTTCTGTAGCTAAAGTGGGTTTCTTGCAGACAACAGAGTTGGTATTTTTCCACTGTAATGATCTTTGTTTTTTTAATTGATATATTTAGACCATTAAAATTAAAGGGAATAATTTCTGTGGTTAGAATATGCACAATTAAATAATAATAATTATTAAACATATATAATATATACTTATTTTTTCTTTGTTTCTCCAAACTCCCCTTTTCCTGACTTCTCTGTTTTTAATTGAGCATTTTTTTATGATTCTACTTTATCTCCTTCCTTAGAATGTCATTTATACTTCTTTTAAAATTTTAGTGGCCTCTCCAGGGTTTACAATATGCATTTCTAACTATTCTAATTCCTATTAATTGTAACACTACCCTGTTGTATTTCAGACAACTTAGATTTCAAATTCCTCCCTCTCGTCTTTGTGATTTTGTCTCTCATTTCACTTACCTGTCTGTTATAACTACACAATACGCTTTAGCATTTATTGCTTTATACAATTACCTTTTAGATCAATTACAGATAGGAACAAATACTTATTAAAAATAAAATTCCTTCACTTATCCCTTATCTGACATTCCTCTCTTCTTAATGTAGACTCAAGTTTCCGAGGGGACTTTTCTCTGTCCAACCTCTCAGCATCGCTGAGTTTCTAGAGTGCCCATTGTCACAGTGGCTGTCGCCTGGGCCTTGATGTCACTGTTTCTACCAAATGACTCTGGCAGTTTTTGTCACCACAAAGAGGTCTCAGTCGGCATCACTCTGGATTTTGGATCACAGCTTGCCATAAAACCTCAGTTCTCTGATGGGCCCAAGAAAAGTCATTACCTTTATTTCACCCCACTCATCCTTGTTGTGAAGACTGAGTAGTGACTGCCAAGTTTGCTGTATTTCTGAACTCTCAAATTCAAGTTCCAATTAATTTTATATAAAGACTTTATCTTGGACTGGAAAGGGGTAAACATTCAGAGAAGCATATGCGTGTCTGTGTGTGATTCGGTGTCTTTCTCTGAGGAGGTGCCAAGTGGGATCAGATGCTCACAGGTTACTAGCACTGTCTTTCTATGTGGTTGGGACATTTTTGTACAACACTGGTCCCTTATGAAAAGCACATAACCTGTCCTGATGAGATGATCATTGTAAGCAAGTTGTACTGCTTTCAGGAATATTTATCATATTTATCATATTATCAATATTTGTGTTTATGAATAATGATCATAAATCTTTAAAAGTAGGAGGTTCCAGATTCCAGGCTAAAAAGTATGACCTTATTTGAGAGGCAAAAGGTGTTACCGATGAATTTTGAGCAAGGAAATGAGATAACTTGAAGTCAGCTTTCAGAAAACTTACCTAGCTGCTGTGATTGATTGAGGCTAAAATACTGAGAAATTCATTTAGGAGGTGATCAGTATTATGACAATGGTATTTACATGCTTTAACATTCATTGAATGCTTTTATTTATACTTTCTTATTTATTTCTCATAATTACACTGTGACCCAGGCAGAGCAGAGCATTTTATCTTTCATTTGGAAATATGAACACTGGTTCTAAGAAAATTCATCAATATGCCTTGACCACACAGTTAGTATGTCTCAAAATTGAACACGAAAACACTAATTTGAAAAGATATATGCAGCCCTATGTTCACTGCAGCATAATTCACAATAGCTAATAATTGGCAACCACCTAAGTGCCCATGGACAGGCTAGTGGATAGAGAAGATGTGGTCTATACACAGTGGAATACTACTCAGCTACAGAAAGATGGAATCCCGCCAATTGCAGCAGCATGGATGGAACTAAGGGACTATTATGCTTAATTAAATAAGTCAGACAGACTATATGATTCACTCATTTTTGATAAAGAAACAAAAAAATGGGAGAATTACATAAAACAAACAAAAAAGCAAACTTCATACTATAAGAACAGAATAATGGTTACCAGAAGGAAAGGGGGAGGGATGGGTAAATTGGGTGAAAGGTCAGCTGTGTGGTGATGGATGAAGCCAGACTTCAGGTGGCAAACATGAGGTAGTACATTCAGATGCTGACATAAAAGGTTGTACACCTGAAACCTAAATAAAGTTACAGACCAACACTAATTCAATTCAAAAATAGCCCTGCATTTAGGAAACTTAGATCTTACAAAATTCTTTCATGGGACAATCTTAGTTAAGATGCTAATAATAAAATTGAAAACAAAGACTCCATGCCAAAACAGTGTGCTTGAGAAAGTGAATAAATGGAGGGAGGTAGGAAAAGGAATGAACATTGTGTTTCATCTACAGCATTGCTGCTCTTTATAGTGACTATTAAATCTGTATTTCACAGAGGAGGAAAAGAAATCTTAAGGAGGTTGGATGATTTGCTCAAATCATGTTAACTTTTTGGCAGGTGCTGCTGAGAGGTAGTCTGGATGCTCTGCCCACATCTGACACCACTGTGGTCTTGTGAGTGACTGAGGGGCCTGCTGAGCAACGTCATCTATGCTCAGACCATACATTTTCAGGAGCTCCAATTGGTGCTGAAGTCTGAAATGTCCTGTACGTTAATGGAGTGTTCATTTTCTGCTCAAGAACTTATGGATGGCATATAGACCACATATTCTGGCTATCAGCATGTATATGGATTTCTGTAGACCTGTGCTTTATTACTATGTGAAATATCAAATATAGACTTAATGTTCTTGAGTAATCTGTCACAATAATATCAACAACAGATTATTAGATCTTTACAGTAAAGAGCTGCTTAAGATATTGATACCCAACTTAGGTGGTGATTGTTTTATCTTGTCCAGAAATAGAAAACTGATTTGAAAATATATTGCTGCCTATTTCTTTCTTCAATCTTTTTCTAAAAAGGTGGTGTCACAACACTTGGAACAGTAGATCCATCAGAAGAGGGTTCAGTGTCTGAAACAAGGTGACAGCTAACCAGATCATATTTGGATGTGTAAAGGAAAATGAACCCACGCAAGGGAATGATATTTTAATGAATTAACCTATAGGAATATTTAAAGGCTTATTCATTGCTGCTGGTAATACAAATTGGCACAGAGGCTTTGGAAGACAATTTGGCAATTTCTTAAAAATCATAGACCAAATACTCTACCCAATGATGGTGCCGGTAGGTATTTAGTCAACTGATTTGAAAACTATGTCCACACAAAAACCAACACAAAATGTTTATAGAAACTTTATTCATAACCACTCCAAACAGAGAGTACTGAGATACCTCTTTGACAGTTGATAACCAAATGTGGTGTAGACAAATATCTTTCTATAAGCAGAATGAAGGGACACACCATCATTTCATGCAAAGATGTAGATGGACCATATAGGCAAATCCCAAGTGAAAGCATCAATATGAAAATTGTATGTATGTATGATTTAATTTATTTGACATTATGGAAGAGGCAAAACTCTAGAAATGACTAACAGATCAGTAGTTGCCAGAGATTTTGGTGGGGGTTTGAAAAGGTGATGCCTAGGAATTTTTTTAAAGGATGCTCTGGTCTACATGATACATGCGACCCCACATGGGTGCCAACACCCATAGACCTTTATAGCATAAGGGGTGAATCTTAATGCTTTCAAGTAAAGAAATCATTTAGGAGTTGGGGGATTCCATAATGGAAGTCAGACTGACTTAGGTTTCTCCTGAGGGATAGAAGCAATAGGAGATCTCTCTCCTTTTACACATATTTATTTTCAGAAATTGCTCATGTGTTGATAGAGGTTGAGAGGTCCTAAGGTTTTCAGCCAGCAAGCTGGAGACCAGGAGAGCACTGATTGGTTCCTGTCTGAGTTTGATGACTTGGCAAACCGGAGAGCCACAGGCACCAATTTGAATCTGAAAAATGACAGACTCCAGGTCCAGTAAGAAATGGTTTAGGTCTGAGTCTCAAGACTAGAAAAGACCAATATGCCGGCTCAGCCAGGAAGAGGAGCTCCTCTTGAGTCTTTTTGTTCTCAATTGATAGAATGAGGTCACTCATTCTAATCATTCATGTCACTCTCTCCCAGAAACGCTCTCACAGCCACACTTAGAACTATGTTTGACCAAATGTTCGGGCACCCTGTCTCTGGTCAAGTTGACATGTAAAATTAATATGATGTGAGCTATGACAGGAGAAACAACTATATTATAGATTTATGAAATAACCTCACTGAAGTGGGATGAAAAATTGTGATCCAAGTAACACAGGAAATGAGTAGAGACTAAGACTAAGGACAGAAGAATGGAATATAAATGCCACACCCTGGCTGATGGGATTGTCTCCCATTGATTAATAATCCCGAGACTGCATGCTTTTTTGATAATAATCCTGAATTTGCATGCTTGTTTGCCAGTAACCCCAAAGCTGCGTGATCTGCAATACGTGTATAGGAAGCATCTGTTTGGTTAGAGGCTAACAGTCCATTGCTGCTGGAATGGACATTTTACAAAGGAAGAAGTCAATCTACTAGGAAATTGTAAGCTTGCCCAAGCTCTGGTATAACAATTCTCTGTAATATTTCTCTCAGTGGAGTGGTACTTAGTATGCAGACACAGTCACTGGGGAGGAAAGCAACGAGGCACAAAACTATTTCAAATTGTCTACATTTTTGTTGAAAAGCAATGTATCTCTTTTCTGATTTCCACACGTTTTACTGGAGTCCACTTCTATTCCATTTAGTCTGTTTGCTAGGAAAATTACAGAGCAAAGTGAAAACTTAAACTTTTAAAAATTAGACTCCACTTGGCACAGTTTGATAGTGAGAAGTCATTATATAATCCTGATAAGTTTTTACTTTAAGTTAAAACTATTTCAGTCTATTTGAAATTAAAATGCAGATATTAAAATATTGATCTGCATGACCAATAATAAACTTTAAGTCTTTAATTATTGTTTCTAAGGTTTGTGATTGTAAAATTTTTCCCTTTTAGTTTGAGTGTACTTCAGTTTTTATTTAAATATTCTATATATTGAGTTGAATTTAGTAAAACTATGGGAGCTAACTTGATCATGTTGACAATTTGTATTAAATTAAAGGATATCATTAAAATAAAACTGGGTACAATATTCTGATAGATGTAGTAAATCTGTGAATATTTAATTCTAATATGTCAGTGTGTACAGGTATTGATAGATATAACAGAAGCTGGAATTTTGGTCTATTTCAGTGAACTAGACATAGGGTCATTTTTCTCTTTAGTCATGAGGGGCAGAGAAGAAGTATGTCTTCAGCCCATCAAATGCAGACTCAAGAGGGAACATTTTCATCACGCATAATGCAAGACATCTAAGCCTTCTTATTTCACTGAATTTCCAATTCATATCCAATTCAAAGAGAAAGAATTGAGGACACTCTCTTGCTTTTCTTATTGCCCTGGAGCATACCATTATCAATTGCAGGTTATCATTCTATTACGAGTTGGTAATATATTGAGCATGTTTATATGAAAAATTTCCATTATAGAATAAAGGTAGGTTTTCTACAAACCTGTCTTAAAAATCCTCCATGACTACAATTAAGAGGAACTGTTCTTAAAAACAACTATATTTGGCATATGCAACCATGTACCGATATTTACATTTAATTGCTGAGGGATTAGAACTTTCTGTGGCTGCTGTTCAAGTATTATTTCAAGCACAATATTTGTTCTTATGACTCAAAAATCAATAAGCTAGTAAATTATTTATGAGACAAGACGCTTAAAAACCTTCTTAAGGTGGTGTTGGACTTAGGTGTAATGTGGAGAGGGAGTTGTTGCTTCCTTGCCTGGGTCCCCGGTGCTTAGCCAATGCTGGGCATACAGGATGGTCTCTGAGATAGTTGTGGTACAAACAGAGCTGGGTTGAACATAGAAGAATTCTTATAAAGAGCTTAGTTACTTACACAGCTGGATAAAAGGAATAATTATTAATAGAAGCATCTACTTAATAGGCAATAAAGTAGGTTTTCTGCATTAGTGAGTTAATTTATTATTCCTTTCACAGTTAAGTATAATCTAATTCCAGAGTTTCTTCTTTCTGTACACACTTATCCACTTTTTTGAATTATAGAGATGATTTCTTTTTAATTTTTTTTTCACTGAGCTTTTATAAAAGTTTCTCTTTCAGTACTAGAGGGGTTTGCTGTAGACAAAACAACATATGTTGTTCCATTTTTTTCCAGCTGTAATAAAGGATTACTGCAGAATCTCTTTTATCTCCAGCATTCATGTGCTTTAATTACCATAATGTACAGCCTTTCATCTATCATCCTCAAAACATCTAGAATCTCACTTTAGAATAAAAAAATGTCTGTGATTTGAAAGTCTAGTTTATGCCTGACATAGCTAGGCATTTTCTGTATATTAGTTTTCATTCTTCCAACACTTCTGCAAAATAATTTTTATACACACACATTATTTGCCATATAAAGACAGTGGGGCCCTGAGATGGAGAGTTGGCTGTCCAGGCCTCCCTGGGGGACAACAGCCTGACTGACTGCCTGGCGTCTGAGCATGGCGGCTCCCGAAGCCACTGGACTTACCTGTGCTCAGGTGGCAATTTTGGCTACTTTTTGTAAATAGTTCTTTATTCCATAAGCTGGAATCTTTGAAGGATGGGCCCATTTTAGGGCATCTCTGAATGAGGAAGGTGGGCCATCCCTGGACAATTTTCTCTTATAATGGGAGCACTTGGAAGGGTCTTATTATTTCCACAAGGGGTGACTTCAACTATGATTTGTTTTTAATTTAATATTTATTGAGGTAACTTTACTATACAAAATAGTATAAACCTATATGAGCTGGTTCACATTTCTCAGATACATGACAACACACCCCGCCCACCACCAAATTACCAAAACTTCCTCACCACTGTCCTTTGGCCCCCCTCACCCCACCCCGCTCCCGTTTCCTTCTGGCAGCCTCAGTTCTGTCAGTGTCTAAGGATTGGTTTTTTGTTTAGTCTGTTCCTTTGTTATGTTTATATTTCACACATGAATGGGATCATCAGGTATTTGTCTTTCTTCTGACTTATTTCACTTAGTATAATCCCCTTCCACTATGAATTTTCAAGTGTTCGTCTTGTCTTACATTTCTGACCTTCCTGGCTGCCTCTCCCCTTCTGCCAGGCTAGGTCTGTGGATATGAGTGACTCCATGCTCCTCCTTGACATACACATATTATAAATAATGTGGGCTTTCATTATGTGATCACTAGCACCAGAAATGAGAGATTTTATGTAGTGAGGCAATTTACTTTAAATCCAAAGGCTCTAGCACATATCTAATCCTTTAATTCCCAAAGAAGTTACGAGAAAAAATTCTTTTTACATTAATTTTGGTCTTAGATCATCTAAAATAGTATAAATGCTTGTGTTAATTAGCAAAAAGGAAAATACAAGAATGAACTTAACAGGGACATTGAGAAATATATCAGTTTCCAAGTGTCTCCTAATGCTGAGCTGATGGCACCATCTTCTCACGTCAGCTATGACATGGTTTCATTGGATGGAGCATCAAGAGTAACTGCAAGCAGCTTGCACAGGTGTGGGGATCTCTTTGGAGACTCAGATGCCTGCAATATACAATTCCACAGAGATTTCTTTGAACTATTTGTGCACTCTTAAGTGCACTTGCACTTGGGGAGTTCCTTTATTAAAGGTGAGAGAAAACACTTGCACCCATTGGAAGAACTAGAGGAACAAAGGCTAACCTCCCAGACAATGTCCCAGATTAAATCTTCAGAATGGGGTTTTTCTGCACAGCCAAAGTCACCGTGGACCCACACTTCCTCTGCGGTTCTGTTGTTCACCTTCTCTGGTCCTACAACACGCCAGCCCTGCTGTCCCCCTGAAGACACACTCCCCCTACCTGTCCCTCATGCAGTACCTAGCACAGATCTGTCCTTCAATGGGTGTCTTTAATGGCAGACATGAAGTCATGCTTCTTATTTAAAAAAAAAATATTTCTTTTGTTCACAATACTATGTTCACTTTAGGATACTGAAATTGAATCTCAGTCTATATTTTATACTACAGTTATCACCAAAATTCCAGTGTCCCTTATACCACCTTTTCCCCTCCTCTTCCTGTCTCCCACCCCCATAACCACAATCCTGTGTCTCGCTAATTTTGTTGGGATTTGTATGCTCATTTGTTTCATTATACATCTGAGTGAAACCATCCTGTATTTCTCTTTTTCTTTCTGACTTATTTCATTCAACATGATCCCCTCCAGTTATATCCAGATTATTTTAAAGGGCACAATATCATCCTTTTTAATAGCGGCATAGAATTCCATTGAGTGTGTATACCATATCTTCTTCATCCAGTCATCTGTTGATGGGCATTTAGGTTGTTTCTGTGTCTTGACTATTGTGAACTGTGCTCTATGAACATAGGGGTGCAAATGATATTTTTCTGACAAGAGATTTGGTATCCTCTGGGCATATCCCCAGTATTGGAACTGTTGGATCAAATGGTAGCTCTGTTTTTATTTATTTGAGGAATCTCCATAATGTTTTCCAAAGTAGTTGCACCAATTTATATTCCCACCGACAGTGTAGGAGGGTTTCCTTTACTGAACACCCCTTCAACACCTGTTATTTCCAGGTTTTTGATATAGGCCTTTTTCATTGGTGTGAGGTGGTGTCATCATAGTTTTTATTTGTCTTTCTCTGATGATGAGTAATTTAGAGTGCTTTTTCATGTGTTTGTGCCCTCTTTGGGTAGGTGTTGGTGTAGATCTTCTGCTCATTTTTTGAGTGGGTCATTTACTTTTTTTATTGTTGAGCTGTATGAGCTCTTTGTATATTTTGGAGATTAGGCTCTTCTCTGATGTATATTGCATGGACATTTTCTCAAGTTTGGTGGACTTCCCTTTTGTTTCTGTAGTGGTTTCTTTCACTGTGTAATGCTTTTTCAGTTTAATGTAGTCCAAATTATTTTGTTTTACTTTGAAGTCACATTTCTGGAGGCAAAGGAAATTGCGAAGGGTGGTTTGTTTCTGTATTAGCAGATAAGATTTGTGGTGCAGGACTATTAACATCTAGAGAAGATCAAAATATATCAGGCAATCACAAATGACAAACCTCCACTCTGCAGTGCTGAGAGGCATTGCTGCGGAGGTTTCCAGCTCTCTGACTTATCTGGTTCTGCTCTACCTCTCCTTACCCCAGTGGCTTCAGTTGAGGGGCAGGGGGCAGCCCCGTCTGCAGAGATGGTCAGGTTGTCCCGGGCTTGTCTTCTGCAGATGTCAGGACAGTGGGTATCTAGGTAACTTTTAAGCATATCAAGGGTGCTTTTTTCTGAAGTTTCTAGCAAAATAATATGTTCTTCTGAATAGATCATGGCACCTTTCTCTGCCTGGTAAAGAGGGAGGAGCTGATTCATTTGGTCGCTTGAGGTCCCCATATGTGTGAAGCACACAGGGCATTGATGGAAGGAGGGGATAGAAGCTGGTGACCCAGAGGGTCCACCACCCTCACTGTCATCATCCCATGTGCTGGAGAACAGCACTGATGTCAACAGAAGCTGCATGAAACCACTAAATAATTCTGTAAGAATTAGCACCCTTACAAAATTTATCCTTTCCTGTTAGGAATGAGAGATGTCTGTATTTAAGTTTTATTCTTTATTATTCATAAAACTTTCATAGAATCTTTCATACAAATTCCCTAGAAAGACTTTTGCCAGGTAATTTAAATTTTGTTGTTCTTGTGAAAATGATTTCTAAAAATATTGTTCTTTTTGGTAAGTATAAATATTATCAATTAGTGCTTGTTAAATGAAATAATTCTTAATTATTTATAATTAATTTTATAGATACTATATTTATTAAAGATCCTGACATTGTGGAATAAGTTTTATATTTAGTGTTTATTGGTATGTGAAAAAAATTAAGTCTAAGGTATTACAAACTTGTGTAAAATGTTAGTTTTTATAAATTACTCATCCACCCCTTATTCGTATGATTATTAACAACTTCACACAGTTAGTTGTTATTTTTATAACCAGGAACTTTGCTGAGCACTCTGTAAGCATCATGTTAACCCTCCTAATGATGATATGGGAAAGTTTTTACTAACTGCGTTCTCTCATTTCTGTGTTAGTGCCCACATAATTAAAGTAAATTGTTTATTATGTGCAGTGATAGCCTGTATGTGTATTTCCCTCTATTCTGTTTTTCAAGGAAACTCCTCCTCTTTGTTTTGGCTGGAAATTTGTAAGTACCACTAGATCAGTTACATAATGGGCTGTCATTCCAAAATAGCCGACTGACTTTTTTGCTTCTTTTCTGTATGCAAGTTAAAAGCATTAAAGTTTTAATAAATCAAATGGTCTAATCTTTAATTACACTGTACTTTCATTGCTAAGAAGTAAATATTTACATTTTTCTCTAATAAGATTACTTCTGTTACCTCAGCATTAAATCAAAAATTTCAATTGACAGATTTTTGGTATACTCTTTTTATATTAAAGATGTATTTCTATTTTTAATGAGTACTTGAAAAACAAGTTGTGATGGCTGAGTTAAAAGACATCATCTTTTAAAGTTTATCTATTTGATAAATTTTACATGAAAAGACTTCTTAATATGGAACAACCCTTTCAACCAGATTTAAGTTATTACATTAAACCTCAATGTAGCCATTGTTAATACCATCTAAATATTTACCTGTCAGTTTTTCATTTAAAAAACTTTTAAAGGGGACACATGAAACATGTATATGAGATGCTTCCTATATCTGGTAGAAATAAGATATGATTTCTACTTATTCTAGTTAGTCTGTTAGTGACTTTCATTAGCAGCATCAGCAACGAGGAGTAACAGAAGCCCAGGGATATCTCTGTTCTAGTCAAGCATCCAGGCTGTAGAGGACTCTCTTGGGTCTTAAATAATTTCATTTTTCTGTTTCTTTGATGGTGCTCCAAGTTGCTTGCTGCTGTCTATCAAGCATTGAATGACTTCTTGCCCCCTTTGGCTTTAGCAGAATAGAAAATGCTAGTTAGTTTGCTTTATCTTCCTCATACACAAATTCTAAGTTTTCCTCAGGCATTTTTATATACTTTTTAAATAATTCAGATATACTATTTATACTCTTCAAGATGCTGCTTTTCTGATGGTGCTGAAGACAATTCCTTAGTCCTTCTTTTGAAATATTGTCTTGCTAGCTCTTTTGAGACAAATGAGCATTTTCTTAAGAGGGATGGCTTTCTCTGTTCATAATTTCCAATTTAAAAATGACTATTTATTAATATTAATATTTTAATAAAATTAATTAATGCCCACTACATTAAAAAATCAATGCACTTAAAGTCTTATAATAATAAGAAAAAGTTGTCTCCTGCCCTAACCTTTCCATCCCTCAAATTCTGCTTCTGAGGTTAATTCTATAACTCTTTTACTGGTTTCTTGCAGTGACTGCCTCGATATCTCTAAAAAAAATATAGACCATTTTTCTTTAGTTTATCTATTTTGAGGTCATCTTTGGGTTCCAATTGTTCTCTAATTGTAGATTCTATGTGGATTTACTGTCACAGACCCAGATCTCCCCACGCTCTGCTCACACCTTTGGAAGAATCTTCCTGTGTGAACTCTGAGCTAACTATGCAAGCATTTCCACTTGAAACTGGATGCTGCTGCTTCCTCTGAAGACCCAGGAGGAGGACCTGCACAGCCTGCCCAGGATACACCTTGCAGGGTAGACTGAGCTACCCAGCTCCTGCCCTCCTGACCTGCAGGCGACAGTGACAGAGACACGAGCAAACCCAGCTCACCATACTCAGCTAGCCTATGGGCCCAGGGGACCACAGAGCCACCCAACCAGCCAGTGGACTCACAAGTGCTTTTCACTATTAAGTTTTGGGGTGAGATGTGCTCTCACATTTCACTTTCTAAAACACGTTATCACATTATTCTCTCCATTCCCATTCTTTCTCTCATTCTTTTCTTGATTTATTTTCAGCCCCAGTTTCCTTCTGTCCCCTCCACTACAGCAAGGCCACTGTGAGTCCAGCTCTGTTCAACGTCCTCGACTATGTCTTTCCACTAGACTGTGTGCCCATAAGAATGGAATTCAAATCCCTGACATCCATTTTTTAACTTTAAAAAAAATTAACAGTTAAAGCAAGTCACCTGAAATCAATTCCATGGTCTTATGAAGGCTAACATGGTATCATGCAAAATTTTTCTAAGCAACACTTCTCATAAAATGGAGATGTGACCAGAGATGCTATGTCTCCAGTGTTCTTGTAAGTAGGCTCTAAATTAGGGACAGAATTTACAAGGAAACTGAGTTTTGTCAAGTCCTGCTGACTGACGCATCTCAAGCACATCTGGATAATGTATCTGGCAAATTTACTCTTTAAAGCCGCTCACACCTGGTTGTGTTTTCAATGTATTGGGCTTCATGGATTTATTTTTTCACAAAAGCACTTATGCCTAGTCAAAATTCATTCTTCTCTAAATAAAGAAATCCCTAAGGTTCCAGCAAAAATGGCACCAGAGAATGGTTTGTGCTATGATTAAAGCAAATTATTTTTATTTGACATCCACTTAAGCAGTATGATATCCATTTCATGTTCTGGAAGTAATTTTTAGTGAGCTTTATGCTATTTTTATTAATGATGAAGTAATAGAGGATACTGATGCAGATTTTAGAATGTCTGGACTGAGATTTCTCACTAACGTGGCATTTTAAAGACAACAGCACACTGCCTTTCTCTGTGAGGGTTCTTGTTCTGCTCTGGGATCACTTTTCTGTGCTCAGGACACATCAGCACAGACTTTTGCTCCTATAATAGACATTAGGAACTTTAAATTAAAATCATTTCCAAAAGTGTATTATCGGTTTGTTAATAGCGTCAACCCCCTGCCCCCCGCCCCCACCCGCCAAAGAACAAAACACAGTAAAGATCTAAGCAAACTTATTTTTGCTTTGGATTCTTTGAAAAACTGCCACTGGACCCCTGGTAACCAGGGCTCCCCACAGCCTGGTGTCTGTCTCTGACCTTTGCGGTGTGAGCTGGTTCTTGCCACCCCAGGGACTGAAGGAAGAGCCTTGCTTCACTGAGGGTCTCTTCCTGACACTGGAGACCTGTACCCAGAGGGGTATCTGGGAAGGTCGTATGCACTTGAAGAGGCATCCACGCTGGGGGCCGTGGGAGTGCGCACAGGGACTGATCTGCAGACGCAGCAGTGCTCCTGCAACGGTTTCCAGATCTGGTTGGATATAGACATTTGCTTTTCATGGGACATGGTGTAAGGTAAATGGGCTATGTGCTCACAGATTACTCATGATAACTAGATCCTCGCCCACCCTGGGGTGAGGGTCACACTAACAGGAGTGTCTGCAATGTGAATCGTGGGTCAGCTTTAATAGCCAGTCAACGATATCTAGGTGTCCCAGCTTAAACAGTCTCTCGTGGTTTGTCTCTGCGGGTAACAGGCCCAGTTGGCTCAGTCGCCTCTTTAGTGGGTTTGCAGGATAGGCTGGGAGGGCTGGCTTCTGCCTCTGGGAGTGGTGTCTGAGTCCCCTGGGGCTCTTCCTGCCTTGCTGTGGGGGCAACCAACACAGCTGGGTTGCTGGGGTGTGAATGGTGAGTGAAGTTAGTGCTCAATCATCCTCTCAGAAATTCTGTCTTTTGTCAGGATGTGGTTTTGGCATATCCTTTATCAAGAGATATTTGTTTAGTAGACTAGCCTCCATGTGTATGCTCTGAAGTCACCAAAGAGGGTTTTTTTTGTTTTTTTAATTCAGAGGTATCATGGTTTACCATACGGAACCTTTCTCTATGAGTAGGACAACTGTATTCCCCTTGGGATCCATTCACTTCCCTCTCCGCCCCGGCCAAACACTTCTATGGAATTCTATGGTATTCTATAGAATACAGAACACAAATCCTAATGCATTTGAGCCAACTTCCCACAAGGGGTCTCACTGCGGTGGAGAACCATTTGTCACCATTTCTATTTAGAAATCTTCACATGTGTGAAGATAGTTCTTAATTAGTGATCCTTTGTCTAAGCAAGTTCCAACTCCACTGTTATTTTCTCCCCCTCCCCATATGCCTGTTTTATCCATCCAAAAATCAAGATTATGTTTAATCCTTAAACATTACCAAGCATATTATTAACTAAACATATTTTTTGAGAATCTTACCTTTATATCCCACAGAATATAATGACAATTTAAAGGATAGCTTTAACAACAATGTTTCCTTAGAGTTGCACTATATAGAGTATTTCTTGTTACTTTTAGGCTGGGTCTGCACTAACACAGATTTTGCAGTAAGTGTGAATGTTGTACTAAAATCACAAAGAGTGACAAGTCCTCCTTGCCTATAGTCAGCCCAACAAGTTTTAATATTGACAACAGCTTTTATTTCCTTCCTTCAGCATATTCCCCATGTAGTAGCTACTTTCTCATTATTGTTGCTATAGGATCCAAAAATTCTATGCAAATGCTTGAAAAATCAAAATACTCAATTACTTTATTGTCGGTTTGTTATGTAAATAAAATTAGCATGTTGAGCACTGTCTGTGCAGGTAAGTAGTGGCTCTTTTACTTACACCATTTAATTAAACCCCCAGCAGGGTTGACGGGCTGTATATGTTAAATTGATACTAAAATAGCAAAATTGGTTAAATACTCCAGGACCAAGAGTTATGAAAGAACTAAATGAGAAAGGATGTGATTTGCCAATTATACTGTTAATTGCTGCCTCTGGGTAGAGGGGTTGACAAGAAAGCAAACGTGGTTACTTTGTACTTACCAACAAGTGCTAAGTGCTGAGGGAAAAAAAGCTTCTCTTGTTGTTGCCTGTGGTACCAAGGTTGGCAATTGAACAAGTGAACCTTATGAGTTAAATACATCAATTCAAATATAACCCCTATCCCTTCAGAAATTACAAACTCAGGGAGGGGGTGGGGTGGGGACAGGATGAAGATGTTGAATTGTTCGAATGTCATCGAGTGACAGATGGAAGAGAAGCACTATCTGTAAGGTTTTTCTGGGCTCCGCGAGGAGAAAAAGTTCAATTAGACAAAAAAGCAGAATAGTCAGGGCTTTATTGGACTCTGCGCACCCGGGCGAAACTCCCAAGTCCGCAAAACGGGCCTGGGGAAGTCGCGCACAGAACAAAGTGGGACCGGCTCTTTAAGCAGAGGAATTTCGCGGGCTTCCCATATCGCGATTGGGGATTGGCCCTGTGAATCCAGGTGTGGGGGTGGCATCCCTTATTCTGATGTCATCCACCTTTTTCCCGGGCTTGGCCGCCGGGCATGCCCGCTGTCCCTGCCCGCTGTCCCATCTTTCTGAGCCAGCCTAACACTATCTTTGAGCTTTGTTACACTGATGACTTTTCCAGGTATTGCTATAAAAAAAAAGGTGTTGATTATTGCATTTATGATGCTCACGGCGTCTGCAGGTCAGGAATGTAGTGTGCAGTGTGGACCTGGCTTCCTCTCTTCTGTGACCTCTTAGACCCTGGCTGCAGTGGGGTGACTTGGTGTCTAGGTCCGGTTCACTCACACGTCTGTCTTAGGCCTCACCTTTGATCTGTTGTCAGGATACTTAGATGCTACCAGGCTTCCAGGTGTGGCCCTCAGGTAGAAAGGTTCTGAGGTGAATGTCCTAACCAGTAAGGCAGATTTTGAATGGCCTTCTGCCCTAGACACTTTCACAATTTCCTGGTTAAAAACAAGTCATATATCCACCCACATTCAAGAAAAATATTAGCCTACCCTCAGATGGGCAAGTATCACATTTCTAAAGGCGTGTACTGAGAGGGGACACCAGTGTGGGCATCCTGGGACAATAAAATATATTGCACGTATCTAGAGACTGGACAATTTGGCTATAGCCCTCCTACTAAGAACAACAAAAGGAAGTAGAAAAAAAATCTGTTTGAAAACTGAAGTAACTCACCTGATGGTGAGGAGACATGGAAATACATTCCAGCTCAAGGATTCAAAGAATTAGCATTGTTAAAATGGCCAAATTACCCAGAGCAATCTACATATTCAATGTAATCACCATCACAATCCCAGCAGGAGTTTTCACAGATATAGAACAAAAAAAAATCTTAAATTTGTATAGAGCCATAAAAGACTTCAAAAAGCCAATCTTGAGAGAAAAAGAATATGGAGGCATCACCCTTCCTGAATTCAGACTGTACTACAAAGCAGCAGTAATCAAAATGGCATTTATTACACTAAAAACAGAAATATAGACCAATGGAATCGAACTGAGAGCCTTGAAATAAACCCACACCTACATGGACAGCACATTTATGACAAAGAAGATAAGATCACACCATGGGGCAAGTACAGTGTCTTCAATAAGTGGTGCTGGGAAAACTGGACAGCCATATACAAAAAAATAAAAGTAGACTACCCTCTAACACCATACCCAAAAGTTAATTCAGAATGGATTATAGGCTTGGCTGTATGATCTGAAATTATAAACACGTAGGAGAAAAACATAGGGAATACACTCCTTGACATCAACATTAGAGATGTCTTTGGTAGCTTGACTTCAATATCAAGGGAAACAAAAGTCAAAATAAATAAATGGGACCTCATCAAACTAAAAAGTTTCTGCATATGAAAAAAAATCAAAATGAAAAGATAATCTATTGAATGGAGAAGATATTTATGCATCATACATCTGACAAGGGTTGCTATCAATATTTTAAAGAATTCATAACATTTAACACAAAATGATAGTAATTCAATTAAAAAATGGATAGAGGATCTGAATTAAACACTTTTCCAAAGAAGACATAAAGATGGCCAATAGGCACATGATAAAAATGTTCATCATCATTCATTATTAGGGAGATGCAAATCAAAACCACAATGAGATATCATCTCATACCTGTGTGAATGACTGTTAGCCACAACACTGGAAATAACAAATGTTGGTGAGGATATGGAGAGAAAGAAATTTTGTAGCATTTCTGGGAGTTTAAATTGATACAACCATTATGAAAAACAGTATGGAGATTCTTCAAAAATTAAAAGTAGAAGTTCCATATGATAGTTATCTCACTTCTAGATAATGATCTGAAAAACACAAAAACATTGATTTGAAGAGCTATATTGATTCTCATGTTTATTGCTGCATTATTCACAATAGCTAGGCACTGGAACAACTTAAGTATCCATGGAGAGAAAAGTGGATAAAGAAGTTGTGGGGTATTTAAACAATGGAATACTACTCAGTTATTAAAAAAAGATGAAACCTTGACATTTATGAAAACATGTATAGAACTAGAGGGGATTATGCTAAGCAAGGTAAGTCAGAAGGAGAAAGACAAACCTCATATGATTTCATCCATATGTGGAATATAAATAAAGAAAGCCAATGAACAAGCAAAAGAAAATAAAAAAACTCTTAGATACAGAGAACATATTGGTGATTGCAGGGTTGGGGGTGGGTGGGTGAGACAGTTAAAGGGGATCAGTTGGGTGGTGGTGGGTGGAAACTAGATTTTTGGTGACACTTATGATGTCAGGTACACAGATTTCAAAGTTCTACACTTGAAACAATGATATACACCAATGTTACCTCAATACAAATTTATTTAAAAATTTTTAAAAAATAAAGTAAAAAAAGAGAACATGAAGAAAAACGAGTCAGTAAAAATCATATAAAAAAGACAGACAGAGATTATAGATATTGCAGAAATTAGTGACACAAATTAGAATAACTAATGTCTAAGAAGTTATATGAGAAGACTGAACATTTTAGGAGAGAAGAGGAAGTTACTTCACATTACAAATTGGATTATATGAGAAGACTGAACATTTTAGGAGAGAAGAGGAAGTTACTTCACATTACAAATTGGAAATGCTAAAACTTAAAAAATTATCAAAATTAAATGGATGGTTTAACAGCAAACTAGAAACTGTTAAAGAGAGAATTTTAAACTGGCGAGGCAAGAGTCAGAAGAAAATGCCCAAACACAGATGGGGAGGCAGACGGGGACATCTGTCAGATGTGCATCTGGAGTTATCAGGGAAAAGACAAATGAGGTGAGCTGAAACTTTCCCCAAACTGATAAAAACTTCAACCCACAGGAAAGATAGCCAAAGATAGTCAGTGGAAATGAAGCCACATTTACGCAAATATGCCCAGCTGAGTCTCACAAGGTGCAAAGCAATTACTAGGAGAAAGGGTATTTTTTTTTTAACATATACTGGGACCAGTGAATATCCAGAGACCCCAAATAAACCTTAGGCCTTAGACAAAATTCACTGAAAAGAGATTACAGACTCAAATGTACAATATCTATAAAAGTATAAAACTTCTTAGAAAAAGCCCATGGAGACAATTTTTTGCGACCTAGGAATAGTCAAAAGTTTCTAAAGCTTGACACTAAAAGTACAAAGAGAGCAACAGTGACAAAGTGGTTTGCATGAAAGTGAAAAATGTACTTTGTAAAAGGCCCTGCTAAGATAGCTAAAAGACAAATTACAAATGGGGAGAAATTATTTACAAACCATATGTCCACAAAGGACTGGCATCCCCGACACAGAAAGAACTCTGAAGTCTCAGCAGCAGCACAGCAAACAATCCGACTGGATGATGGGCAGGGAGTATGAACATTTAACAGAAGCAGTGGGGAGTTAAAGGTGTTCAACCACAGCAGCCATTAGAGAAATGCAAATCAAAGCCACAGGGAGGCATGAAAGCATCCTTAACACTTACCAGGACAGCTAACATCAAACATGGAGCCAACCCCAGATGCTGGTGAAGATGTGGAGAAACCGATCACTCGCACTTTGCTGCGGGAGTGTAACATGGTGGAGTCCCTCCCAAGGAAAATCTGGCAGTTTCTTAGAAAATTAAATATACAATAATCATATGACTCAGCAAATACACTCTTGGGCATTTATCCCAGAGAAATGTAAACTTTCATTTACACAAAACCTACACAAGATTGTTCACAGCAGCTTTATTTCTCATAGCCCCAAACTGGACACTATCCAGAATGACTTTCAATAAGTGGATGGTGCATACACACTATAGGATACTATTCAACAGAAATGACAAGAACTTGATATGCCCAACAATTTGGATGAATATCCAGGGAATTATCTTGAGTGAAAAAAGTCAGTCCCCTAAAGTCACCTATTGGACAATCCTGAAACGACAAGATGTAGGGACAGATCACAGATCACAGGTTTCCCAGGTTGGGGATGGGAGTCAGAGGTGGGGCAGGGAGAACTGAGTTCAATGATAAAAGTCCTGCAAATGAGCACACACATCCAATTCCACACCCGGGGGCTCTGGCTGAGGTGGAGGGACGACTCAGTGCCTTGCTGGTGGCAGAGTCCTGTCTTACTAAGATGCTGGGGCAGAACTGGGAGGAGGCATATGGACCCATTATATCTAATAACTGCATGCGTGTCTCGACTGTCTCATAATAAAAGGTTACATGTATAAAGTAAAATAAACCTCGCAGGTACCTTCTAATATAACTGATTTAACAAATATAAAAGAGAAAACCCTTTTTTAAAGACATCACTCACGTTCAAAAGAGTAGCAATGACATTGGCAGCTTCTCAATAATTGAAGGCAGCTGTAAGGAAGTTCCAGGGTCTTTGTTGCCGAAGGGAAAGAGCTGCCAGCCTAAATCCTCCACCCAGTAAAGCCAGCCCTAGAGAAGGAAGAGATTCAGACTCATGGAAATGGAGGGTTTGTCCCTGTGGGGCTACAAAAATGGTTCCTGAGCAAGAAGGAAAATGATCCCAAAGTGAAGTTCAGGAAGGAGCAAAGAGCAATAAAAATGGTTAACTGCGTCATTAAATCTAAGTAATTGTTGACTGAATAAATGCGTGGAGAGAGTTCAAAATGTGGAATCGAAACCAATCAAAACAAAGGACAAGGAAGGTTTGTGACTGTGGGAAAGAAGGCATACAGTGAGGGTTAAGCTGTTTGAATCTGCCAGGCAAGAAAATCTGGCCTGTGTTTGTAGGGGCCACAAAGGGTTTTTCACTTTAAGACATTAAAACAAATGTACACAATACAGCAGAACAGAGACAGAGTTTGCAGGCTGGCAAAGCCTGAGTTGCTCAACAAACCCTTTACAGAAATGTCTACTGACCGCTCCTAGAGCAGCAATGAAAGAAGAATTTTCAAGCTAATAAAGAACACAACATGAATAATAAAACAGAGCCACCCAAAGGAAGATAACTAGAGAACGCAGAACACAGAGAAAGCACCAAGTAAAAGGGAGAGGTGGATTCAGCATCAGTAGCTGCGTCAAATGTCAGTGGAATATTCAAAGAGGCTACCTGTTTATAGTAGATAAAAACAAAAGCCTCATTCTGCACTACTTTGCAAAAATGCACTTTAGTGAGATTCAAAGGCAAAACAGTAGGGGACGATAAGATGTACAATATGCAAATGCTAGGAAAGAAAAAAGTGAGTGGAATCACATTAATAAAAAGCTTCAATATCAGAGTACTGATTGGTGCTGGACGCTTCACAATAATGAAATCTTCCGTTTGCTGGAAGATATATTATTTCTCGATATGTATAATATAACAGTCTGTCTGTCAAAATTTATAATCAGAGTGCTAAGGTTTAACACACTTCATGTTTAATTGATAGAACTGTCAGGCTAACTCAGAAAAGCTATACAAGCTATGAACAACGTGATAAGTAGATTAGGTTTAATTTACATATATGGAATAGCACACTTAACAACTACAGAGTTCACATTATTTATAATTACACACAGAGCATTTTTAAAACTGACCATAAACTTGACAACAAAATAAAGTTAACAAATTTCAAAGGATTCAAAGGCCACCAAATATCTTTTCTGACTATTAAGCAATTACAGTAAAAGTCAATTACCTAAAAGATAACTAGAAAATCCCAGATTCCCACTGTTTTGAAAGTCTGATGAATTGTCAAAAAAACCCTGGCTAAAAAATCATAATGGAAATTAGACTTTAAGGAAAGATGCTGGCTGATGGAGAGCAATATTTAGAATTTTTGAATGAAGAAAGAAAAGTATAACAAAAATTGAGAGTAAGGAAATATGCATATATCTGTTCATTTGTGCAAATAGGATGGGAAAAGCAAAAACTAATGAGATTGTGTGTGCAGATGAGGTGGCAGGAACAGAGGAGGCAGGTTGGGGTGTTCAGCCACCTCTGAGTGAAACTTCCAATTTTCTGCATTAGAGCCAAGTAAGGTTTTTTAAAGAAATTAAATCAACAAGGGATTTACAAACAGAAACAAATGAGTCAGATTGTATTTCAATGTATAAATTAGCTACATCTGTAAAGGATGAAAGAAAGAATTGCCCCAAGTAACTCCAGAGCTGGTATTTTGACTGTATGCCATTAACTGCAAACAATCTCAAATTATTAATAGGTTTCTTTTTTCACAGAGACATGGGTTAGCAGTTCTCAAGTTAAATGTGCATTCTAAGATTAAGTACTTTCATGTAGGAAGAGTCAGATTTCATTGTTAGAAGAATTACAAATATGGAAATTTGGAAGGCTAAAACATATGTGAATTTAATTCACATTTGAGGCAGCAGTATGAACTCACCCTTGGACTGACGGACAGAGTGAATGGGAGATAGACCGAGACACATAGAACCCAGATTGTGCATTCTAAATTTCATTGTCTACAATGTGCATCCACCCCTTTGTAGTCAGGGCTGAAGGCAGGCTGGCCTGGGCTGGTCTTACTCTATCAAAGTCCTGGAGCATGGACATTTGTGGGCAGGTCACAGGCACAGAAGCCAGTTGATGGGGTTCCCAATGATCAAGTAGGGATCAATTTGAACATCAAATTAAATAACTGCATTAATGTTCATAACTCAGAATAAAATTAGAATCCATGAGTCTGCATTGATATAAGTAAATGAATAAATGAAGGAAACAGAGAGAAAAGAAATATTTTCCTTATAGTCACTGTCATAAAAGCACATGCTTGCTAAAAGGGCAAGGTGGAGGAGAAACAGGGTATTCACATAGTTTCAAAAGCACCTCCCAACAATATACATTTTAATTTTTAAAAAGGAAAAATAATATTGTTATAATAGGAAAACCTGGCAGACTCCACTTTAGCCTAGTGGCCCTTACCAAGGGACAAACAGGTCACGTGCTGTTGAATGTTTTCGGGAGGACACATCGCTGCTGTGGTTGGTTGGGATTCCTGCTAAAAAGGAATTAGATGAAGCTAATTATAAGGAAACTATTGATAGACTACCAGTGGGGGACAGTCTATGAATTAAATATATATGATCTTCAAAAATGCCAAGATCACGAATGATAAAGATTCAAGAATATTTTCATCTTAAATTTAGGAGACTAAGGAGCTGTAACAATTAATGTAATGTTAATTGTACTTGATTTTTGCTATGAAAGAAATGAGTGTAATAAAGACAGAAATTTGATTATTGTCCTGTATCAAGGATACATATGGATTCCACAATGGTGCAGTGGATGGAAGAGGATAAAGGGCATAATGTCTGCAACTTGTTTTCAGGGTTTCAGACTCCCTGACTGCTTGTCTCTGTCACAATAAAGTCAGTGTAGTAGAAAACAAACGTGAAGAATGTGAGCGTCTGAAAGTTGGTATGAAACGATATCTTGAGTTTGATTGCTTAAGAATAAAGGGGAAAGGATATTTACACTGTGGCAGCATGCTGTGGGGCCCGACACTGCTCACAGTGACCACAGCTCCTTGACAGAGGACCTTTGTCCTCAGAAGACCGAAGTGACAGCACTCACTCTACCACCGGGACTTTGTGGCAGTGTATCAGCAGAAATAGACAAACTGACACAATGGAAAGCTCAGCTCATGCACTTTATGACAGACATGGCATTCAGAGCGGTAACAGAATCATGCTTTTCAATGGACCCTGCCTCATAGTATGATGGTTGACTATTCAGGAGAAAACCTTAGCACCACATCATGACGATGGCAACTCAGAGGGAGGGCTGGTGCTTTTTTGGTCAGAAAAACAGAAGATGCTGCATTTATTTTAAGTGTGAGGGGTACCTCGGAATGAGGACTTTCGTGGTCACTGGAGCTGGGGAGAAGCCAAGGGCAGGAAGTGGAGACTGAGGCAGGGGCGTTCCCTCTGGAGGGCCTGTGGCAGCTGGACTGAAATCCTCTCTTTAAGCAGTGCCTTCCTGCATAATACTTAGATGTAATCTGGAGCTAGTTCTGGTACCATTTCTCAGGAGACATGTTGCCCACACAGCCTAGCTTCTCCTATCTGCCAAAGGAGTGGTAGCAGCAGCCTGTTTATGGGGTCACTTGGAAGTTAGTGTGACATTCAAACATGAGTATGTACCTGGTATGCAGTGAGTACAAGTCTCTAGTGCCTGACGGAGCATGATTCAATAAATATTCATGAATTAAAATGAATGGGACGTTAACAATACAACCACTTGGGTTGAGTTCTCAGGAAGTAGAACTTTCTATATAACAAAACAATTGAGAGCTGCAGTCTATTATCTGATGCTTTCAGCTCTGCGAAATTTCTGCAGTGGGCTCCTCAGCTATAAATGAAATCCCTGGAGCTCAGGTACTTTCACTCCTGCTGCCTGACCTCATAGCCTCCATTGTGCAAATTTTAATGGCAAATCAAGGAAATTAATTACTTGTATTGACTGCATCCACTCTACTGACATTATTTCATTGTAACGGCATTTCTAACCTGAACCTCTTTATTATATTGTAAATGCAAATTTATAATGTAGACTCTGTTCTCTTAAAAAGTATCATTTTTTGCCCGAAGTGTGGATGTAAGCATTGAAATACATCAATGCAACTTTTAATTAGCTAATTTATCAGAAGGAAATTTTGAGGAACAATGTTTCTTCCTCAGGAGCTTCCGCCTCAGAGCATAATTTACATTTCTGTTTCCCCAGATACAAGAATCTCCTTTAGCAGCTATGAGATACAACCCAAGCTTGTTAATTCACTAAATTGCTTTGGCAACTAAATATTCTATAGGTAGCTAGTCTTGGGTAAATACCAACAGGATCTCCTTAAATAGTCAGGAAAAACACAGGGTTGCTATTACCTTAGTTCAGGTATCACACTCAGATTTCATTTCTACAAATTGCAGATAATACCAATCATAGTAATAACCAAGCAATGAGGAGACTTGGTTAGTATATTATCAATGATACTTTGCTATTTATTACCATAATTTTATATTAATTGTCTTTTAGATGCTACGGTTTTAGATGCTACAGTGTTTTTTATGGAAAACACATTGCCTTTTATTCTGTATAGACTCTATATTTTTGGTTTTGGCAGTAAGAAGTATTTAAAATTAAGATGGCCCCATCTTCCAAGATGTATTTTCCAAAATATATGCAATTAAATTGTCTGTACTTTTATATAATACTGGCATTCTGTTAACTGATTGCTTTGGATTCTTTGAGGTTGTTTCATTTTCTATTAAGTATACAAACTTTGTTGCCCATCTGTGTTTGGTCTGGCCTTAGGAAGGACTGAGTGCCACACATGGACCTCCAGTTTACTAATTTAATTCTACGTGTCATAAAGTCAACACACAATGCTGCGCACTGGACACACAGGGTAAGTCAGAGTGGCTTATCAGTCACTGAGGACAAATCAGCCCATACCCTTCCAGGAGGCTCCCCATGCCCACACAGGGTGCTCCCAGACCTGGGACATCTTCTCTTCACCAAGAACTGTGGCCAATGGGCAGGTGTGAGCCCTGGGGCTGGGTACATTGAGTTTGGAGACTCCTTCCTGTCAGAGGACTTGCTCCAGGCTGTGCCTCCCTTGCTGTCTTTGAAGAGGAAAATAAATGGCCAGGACAGAGACACAGGCTTCCACTTCTGCAGCCTTCTGAGGAGACATTCCTGGTCTCGGACTATGCCCTTGAATAGATCCCCAGCTCATCTGTGCCCAGAATACTGACCCACAGAAACTGTTAGGCAACACATTACAACAAAATAACGGCAAATGTTATTGTTTGAGCTGTTTATTTGTGATAACTGATTTTGCAGCACAGAAAACTAATGGAAAACTTTGTGTCAGGCTGGCGACACAAGCATTGACCTCACACCCTAGGGTAAGAAGTTTCTGGAAGGTGTGACTTTGATGTTGGATGGACATTGGTTAGAAGAGTTAAAGGGAAATTTAATTTGGAATCAGGTGGAGAAAGAGGAATAGCTTTTCAGATAGAAGGAAAACTCCACATGAAGCCAGAGAGCCAGGAGTGTGACACTGAACTATGGCTAACGTTATGACATATGTTTTAGTGTAATGAGAAACTGACATAGTGGGAGGGTCAACATGTATACAGGACTCTCTGTCTTGGTAAAATTTGCAAATTTATGTGATGAGAGACCTTTAATACACATATATGTACATAATACTCATGTATATATGTATACACACACTTTTTTTTTTTTTAAATGAAATGTGCAGGCAGGAATGAAGGTGAGCAGAGGCAGGCAGTTAAGCAAGGAGGAAGAAGTACTGTACTTAGTTGTTCATCTTGGGACATGATGAAGCTGGGCCCTTGGGATCTATGTGAACTACGCTCAGCTGGAGGCAGCTGACCAAACCACCACCCCATCAGGGTGCACCTACTTTAATATAATTTTAAATGCGGAAGATATGACCAGATTTATATGCAAAATCAGTTTTACTTTGAACATATAAAATGCAATGAGTCAAAATCTGATTCTAGCTTTAGGAACAGTATTACAAGAATAAGAAGCAACTGGATTCCCTCTCCTCCACTGCACCCTCTCAGATGTCTGCAAGGTCTGCCTTCATGTGCTGAATTTACTTGTTTACCTGTATTAAGAGACTGAATTCTTATGAGCACAACCATGTCTTAATCACTTTTATTTCTTTAGAGGCTAAAACAGTACCAGGAACATGATTCGTCTTACTACAAAGTAACGCATTATTAACAGCTTAATCAACCATCCAGGCACGGTTAATGTGAGGTTGAGAGTAAGCTTAGATTAAGTGAGAGATCACAATAAAGCGGAAGCATTTCTACTCCAGAAAACATGCCTAATGCATCCTGAAATAAATTGTAAAATAAATTTTACTTCGTTTTTTTTGTAAACCAATGATACTACGTTTATACGCTTATTTAAAACATGTATCTTGAGGGAAGAAAAAGGCAAAACTATCCAGTAAAGAATTTAAATCAGCTGCCTCATAGAAAACCAGCTTTAGAATTCATGTTAGGTTCTAATTAGGATAGAACAATGCGATTAGAACAATAACTAGCAGGTATATTTTAAAGGAAATTCTATTATAGCCTTCTGGAAGTCAGTATGTGCACTGAGCCTGGCCTTTCATGTCTTGCTGACATGGTCTTGGGAAAAACTGATTTTGAAACATCTTTCCCTCATCTTTTGTTTCCAGTTCCACTGGTATAGTTAGCCACTTTTTCTTTCATGTCCAAATTATTTCACCAACTTCCTGGTAGATTTCCTTGTGTGAAAAATAGACTAATAACGAGAAAAGAAATGGATTTTAAGTCAAGCAGACTCAATAATGAAATCTCATCCTCCACGTCCTTATCAAATAGCTCTAGTTTCCTTGTCTCTTTTCTTTATGTGAAAAACAAAGCAAAACTTCTTATTTATAAGGATTATTGGGAAGATTAACTGAGAAATTTATTGTGACCTTTCATCACAATAGATATAATTCTCCAATGTTATTAGTTATTTCTAATTTTTCCCCAATTAAGTAAACCCAGATAAAATAGGGGCCACGAGACCGAGAAACCTGATCAGCTGACTTGCTTATTTCTTACTTGCTGAGTGAATTTGGGCAAGTTACTTAACTTTCGTAAATGAAGTTTATCCTTCCGTAAAATGCAGGTATTGTGAGAATCCAATGAGTGAGAAAATATATATGGAAGACCTTACAGTGTGCTCCCACCTAGCCTATACTAAATAAATACTTTCCACTGTTCAAAGCTGCACGGCAGCTTTCTACATGAAAGCTCTAGTGCACAGCATCGAGGGCTCTGAAACTAAATGCAGAGCAAGCAGACTGCCAAGTAGGTCTGCCCTGGCCACTTGGCATTTTATCACATACTTCCTAGAAATCACCTAAATCTTCGTTTTTGGAAAATTCTGTACAACTTGGGCATGAGTTTACAAAAATGACCAGAGAGTGAGAATTCTACTGTGGGACTCCCACAAAACCCTACAGGGGCAAAGGTGCTTCTGGAGACTACATGAGTATCAGGTTCCTTGGGGACTGAAGGAGCAAGTGTCCAGAGAGCAGGACAGTGAGGAACTTTGGTATCGAATCTCAGCCTCTTTGTAAAAATGGGAATCATTCCTATTTCACAGGGATTAAGAGATGTGAGGTGTGCTATAAGGACCACCGACTGTCTTCTACACAGATGCTGAACTACGACGATGCATACCTCATTCTACATAAACTCATGATACAATGTTCCTTCAGCAAAATTAAAAATAAATATATAAAATAACATCGTGGGAAAAACAAATATTGGACTTCTCACTGATTTCTCTGGTTCCATGCCTCATTTGAGGACAGGGCACTTCCTCTATCATAATTTGATTATAGCTAATAAAATAATTTCTACTCCATCAGTTTAAAAATTGCCTTCTCTGGTGATGAGTTCAAGTTGGAGACTGATCTAGACAGATTATCTTCTGGGACATTGACATGAATCTTTAATTATTTGTAACATTTATATCATCATTGTAAATTAAAGCTGAGCCTGTTTTATCAACCACTCCAGTCTCGTCTCTTGAAGCGTGTTACTCTACATCTGAACTTGATGAACTCTGGATGATACAAATGAGTTTCTTGAGTCTCCAAAATAGGAATGGAATTTTAGATGGAAAGAAATGTATCCCCAGCAGTTAGTGAAGTACCTGACACATCCTTAGTAAACATTGAAATAACGAATTTTATGATGCCATGCCTAAGACAGCCACCTAATATCCTGAAGATATTAACCTCTAATATGTTCAAGATGTTTATGAAATTCTACTATGTGGGAGCATGCCTAGGCACTGAGGGAAGAGCACTGAAGGGAGTGGACAAAGGCCACCACATATACTAACCTCTGGGGGGTTGCAGACATTGTATTGATGGAAGCTTAAACATGTAAAGAAACTGCTTTTTCAAGAAACACATTTTATTTATGTAAAATTATGATCAAATAGACATATCTTTGTCATTTTTCTAGGGATGTTAAAGATGAATTTAGCCATAGATCCAAGGACACAGAAGCAGCTCAACAAAATCTTTGGGCACCTGGTGGGTAGTAGGCCCTGGTGGAAGGGAGGGTGTGGCTGCATACGCCTGATCTGCCTAGTGTGTGCCTGGGTGCAAAACGAACAACTAACCATTTACGAAACTTAGTGAAACTAGACCTCTTGGATAAATTTTCCAGATGGAATAGAAGATGGAAAATATGAGTCTTTTAAAATTACTAATCTTCCATGTTCATTGAAACATCATCTCAAAGTAGCAATAAAATAATAGTGAGAGTAACATGAATAATAAACAATAATTAACCTAATTTAGTCCAAGTATAACAAGGACTCCATGAGATGCGATGAACGTTGTCTCCTTGACTTTCTAACAAATAATGGTATTATGCACTTAGAAAATCTTTTCTGGCTGTGGTCCAATCTAAACTTGTCAAAAGTCAGAAAAGCTCTCCATCATCACCATCATCAATTTTCCAAAGTTCTATAAAGAAAATTATGCACAGGTGTAATTTTAAACTTTTTTGACTATGGTAAATTTGAGAACAATTTAGCTGTCACCGCAGGAATCACGGATACTATAGAATAAAAAATGGGAACAATGAGAGAGCATCATTACTGATAGCACAGTCTAAAATTAGCTGATGGGGTGACTCCAGACACTGATGCGCAGCTGTGCCTTCTTCCTTTGAGAACTGTCTGCCAGAATCCAGCTTCAGGGATCTCCTTTTAGTCTATCCTTTTGGCAAACTTTAGTAATTGTCAAGATTTCTTTTTTCTTATATTGCCTTGGAAATTACTCTGATAAAGCAACATTAAAATATTCTATTCATTGGTTAATATTTCAATTTAAAATTTTAATATCAAATTGGATGTTTTTGAAAATAATTTGCAGGCTGCTTTTATCAACCTGCCATGCACATGCAGTGTGAGGAAACATGTATTTTACTGTTTTAAGCCCTTGAGTCTTCAGGCTGTTTGTTATCGCAGCATGACTTCGCTCATCCTGACTGAGGAGCTTATAAACATTGGTGGAACAAATGGATAAAGAACGAACCTGTTTTACGTGACTAATATTGAAAATGACTTCCTTGTTTTATATGTGCTACAGGAAGTTAAAAGTTGAATACTGCATTTGATAAATAATATACAAATAAGGTATTTACTTATAAAAGGATAATTTATGTTACTACTAATTCTATCTTGGGATCAGGGAGAATTTCACTGAGTGGTTACTAGGCAGCAGGATGTAAGTGGATAGTGCTGAAACAACAATGTATAAGGAGAGGGATTCACTTAGTAATTACTGTGTCAGGAATTTTGTTTAATACTTCCTATAATTCAACATGTAATACGAGGGTCTGTTTTCATAGGTAACAGGCAGGCTAAAGAAATTTTGGCATTTGGGAAGAGACCACATTTTCATTCATCCAGTTTCTTCTTTTCCACACAGAGGACAAATGCCACCAGGAAACACTTGCACTCTTCTTATTATGGCAAATTTGATAGCCTTAATGTTAGCAGAGGGAGGATCAATAAAGTTTATATGCCCAATGGTGAGGGCCAGCCAGTTCTTTTCCAGAACAGAAGTTTATGAAATCAAGAAATAAGAAGTCAAGGCTGAAGAAGACAGGTTGTCTGTTTGTGGGGAAAGCAAGCTCTGAACAGGACCGTGGTGCAGAAGAACAGCATGGCAGAGAAATAGAAAATGTGGGCGAGGTATAAATGAACACTTTTACTTCCAAAAAGGATTGTCTGAACTGATCAGGAACATGAAGCCCATTTTCTTTGGGAAATGGGAGAAGTGAATCATTCTGGAGCGTTAAGGAGGCAGGGCAAGCTGGGTGGCTTTGTCAGACATGGACCTGGAAATCCCTCTGACATGCTGATGGGGAACCTGACCTAGTGGGGTCTGGGTGGATGTCTCTCTGGACAGGGTCCCTTAGCAGACAGACTGTCATGGGAATTCCTGTATGGCTGCCATCAACAGGCATGACTGATGGCATCTCTGCAGGAGTCCACCAGAGAAGATTATTAGCACTCTAGCAAACTGGAATATTCTAAGGGGTACCACAAGATAAAGAAAATCACGAATAAGCTGATTAAATGACCTGCTATTTATCAGGGCCTTCTACTCTCTTTACCTGCACCATAGTCAGCAGATTGCACATTCTACCTATCTTCTCAGCCAATTTCAATCCTACCTCCTTCAAGGGTCTTTACCAATACCACAAATGGTTATAACTTCTTTAAGTAAACACTCAAATAATTTTAGATATAATTTATTATGCATTCATGTCACAGGGCCTGAGGAAGGTGGGCTTATCACCTTGCTTCTGTGACTCCCCAGAGCCGAGCATAGTGCCATAACTACTGGCTGCTTCAGTTATAGTAACTGACTTTAATTTTGTTTATTTGTGAAGTCATAAACATTGAGAGTTATGGTTCCCTGACATTCATCTCAGCAGTCATTTCCTGATGTGATAGTAAACATATAAGCTAAAAAAGCAAAAATAAACAGAACTATTTCAAACTAAAAACCTCTTGCCCAGCAAAAAGGAAAAATCAACATAGTTAAAAGGCAGTCTACAGAATGGGAGAAAATATTTGCAAACAATATAAATGATAAAAGGTTAACATCCTAAAGTATACAAAGAACTCATACAGCTCACTAGCAAGAGATGGCTAAATATATAAATAAAATAACCACCCAATTTAAAAATGGACAAGGGACTTGAAAAGGCATTTTTCCCAAGAGAAGCAGATGGCCAGTGGGCACAGGAAGAGGTCTCTGTCTCACTGATGAGCAGGGATGTGCCCTGAGAACCATAGAGAGGTCTCTCCACACCTGTGAGAATGGCTGTCAGCAAAAAGAAGTGTTGGTGTGGATGTGGAGACAAGGGAACCTTGTGCACTGTTGATGAGAATGTAAATTGGTGCAGCCACTATGGAAAACAAGATACAGGTTCCTAAATAATGAAAAATAGAGCCAGTTCACGGTCCAGCAAGCCCACTTTTGGGTAGATAGGCAAAGAAAGTGAATGAGATAGGTATGGAGAAGATCTGTGCATGTCAAGTTCATCGTAGCATTATTCACAGGGCTGAGATGTAGAAATAACCTGTGTCTACCCACAGAGGATTGGGTACAGAGGATGTCACACACACACACACACACACACACACACACACACACACACACACACACGAGGAATAATCAAAGTAAATCCTGTCATTTGCAAAAACATGGAGGAAACTTACAAACTGTGTGCAGAGTGAAATATGTTAGATTCAGAAAGGAATCTGTGGAATCTTAAAAAGACTAACTCAGAGACATGGTGATGTGACTATGGACTGGGGAAATGAGAGATATTGCTCAAAGGGAACAAATTTCCAGTTACAAGATTGTTTGGGTTTTAAATATACAGCATGGTGGTTATAACTGAAATACTGTGTCACATACCTAAGTGCTGCTAAGAGATCAGATCTCACAAGTTCTCACCCCTGAAAAGAAATGCTAACTCTGCGAAGAGGTGAAAGTGCAACTAATTCTATGGTGGTGATCACTTCACAATTTATAAACGTGTCAAGTTAGCACATTGGACACCGTTCAGGTCTCAACAAAGCCCGAGAAAATGTAAGGCTATGACAAAGATGGTTGGCTACATACATGCTGCATTTAAAAAAAACTGAAATATATTCTGACAGTCAAAATTCCAAGTTTTAAGTCATACTGAGTATCTTTTTGAATTTCAGTGATAGGTACTACTAGGGAACAAATCTGTGATTTCAGTAGACACTGTTTTCAGAAACGAAATTCTCACCAGTCACCAGAAACTCTCATCAGCCTTTAGCCTTTAGCCTTTGCTGCCAGAAAGGACAGACTTTTGAGGAAGCCTAACAGGCTTCAGCCCATTTGACAAAGTCTGTCATTATGTATTAAAGACTAATTCCTGGGGTCTCTGCATTCTTTACCAGAGTATCAAATCCTCAGCCCTTCAAGTAGCTAAAGTCCAAAGTAACAGCCAAGAGACATATCCAAGTGGGAGCCCAGCTGTTGGCTGGTGACCAGCACCCAGACTGCTGTCACCCTGTCATTGTCCTGACTGAGTTTACTGCATGATGACCTTCAAATCTGTAAGGTAAAACAACTGGCTCAGAGCCTGGCTGGCTTATACATGTGGTTTCTTGGCATCTTGTGGGCAGACGATGTCAGAGGGCAGAGGTTATGCTCCCACCGCTGAGAGGGATGCTGCACACCCAGAGCGGTGAGAGCCACCTCCTTCTGAGTCTCCTCAGTTGGCCTCCTGAGCCTGCTTTGTCCTGGAGTTTTCTCTTCTCTGTTCTTTTTTGTTTTTTCGGCAGGAAAGACAACTTGGGCGTGGGCTACTGATTCCAAAAGGGGGCCTTGTTAGAGGCTAGTAAGCAATGCCAGTCAGTCAGACTCACTCTGAAAGAAAAAGACCAATGAAATCACACCATTTCAGGAAGACAATAAAGCCATTTCCTTGATTGCATCTTTTTTTTTTTTTTATTCCTCAATTATCTTGAGTTCCTGCATAGAACAGCCATTAAATACATACTTAGAGACCAGTGAGTAATCAATAGTTTAATTAAATCATATGGGCACAAAATTGATCAGGTGAAATGTGAGCCCCTGGAGGCCAGACCCTAGACAAAAGGTCAAAGGTGGGAGAGAAGCTGGGTGAAGTGTCACAAACCTGGGTCGGTAATCATAAAAGCCTCAACAGATGACAAAGGCTCAGAGGTTCTAACATCACCTGCATATGGTCATGAGTTTTAGAAATTAAGTTTACATCGATGCAGATGTATCATGCATTTCTTTATGCTGGATATTGTTGGTGGAGGACTGCAGGGAGGACCTGTCTCCTAGGAATGAATAATCCCAGGAGCTAAAATTAAAGGGGGTTGTTGCTACAGAGTCAAGACAGAGTGATGTCCATGTGAAAGAAACAGAAAATAACTTGTTCTGCAAACACAAGGAAAGACATGTTATGATACTTGGCTACGAGAACCTTCCAGAGATGAGGCACAGACAAGCGGGTCTTTAAGACTATGGTGTGTCCAGTTTGTAAAGAACAAATGGGGAGAAGCTGCCCCAAGTCAAGGACAGGGGCTGAGGTTGCTTTGTGATGTGGGCAGTGACGACTGTCCCTGCTTTGTGCGGACACACCCTGTAGGGCTGGCTGAGCAGGGAGGGGCAGAACCGTTGTTTTAGAAAGTTAATTTTGGCAGTGGACTGAAGAATGTTTTGGAGAGGTGAGAGGTTCAAGTTAAGGAATAAGTTAGGAGACCATCTTAGGAGCAAGAGGTATTGTGACAGATGCCTCTTTCATACTCCTATCACCTGAAGATGTAAGTTGCTTTTAACCGACACCCGCCCCTCAAGTTTGTGTGGGCAGAAAAATCTAGAAATGGAAAAGAGAAAGGAATTTAAGATGAACTATATTTTCACAGAAAAGCAAAGGCTATAAATATGGTACACACTTTACATGCGTGTGGAATGAGAAAACTGAAGCCTTCTATCAACTGTAACTAGTAATGGCATAGAGGTCAGCAGAAGTCATTCTTCATGGTAAGTGATTCTACCACTTAAACAGTGATTTTTTCTGCAGTGACCGGGAAGGAAACATATTTGAGTGAGGGTTTCTTCTACCTTATTTCCTAGAGTCATTTACAGAAAGGGATATGGAAGAGCAGACATATAAAAGAACAGGAACAATAAGTTATGAAAAATACAACCAATTAACCAATGGAAATGAGACATTTCAAGATGAAATGTCAAAAACATCACCTCCTCAAATGTGACCCATCGCCTGAGGGAGTGGGGCTGAGCACGAAGCTACCTATGGAGACTGGAGCGGGTTAGACAGCAGGGGTGCTCTTGTCAACAAGGCGTGTCATTCTGTGAGTATCTGCAGTCTGCCCGGATTGCTGACGGACAGCACTGTTGATGACAGCATTGCTGATCCATAGATTCAAGAAGCCACCCCAGCCCTCCTCTCGCTCTTATTCCTGATGAGCCAGGTATGGGCTCTGACTCTGGGAGCTGTGACCAAGGAGAATGCCAGTTGGAGGTTTCATGAGGAGAAGCAAGAACTGTATTACGCAAATGCCTATTAAAAATAAACTAAAGAGAATTTGAATGGCCCCTTTCCACACAGAATTCGGCACAGAAAATGAGGATGGACTTAGCGGCGCGCTGCTCCACAGAGCGGGAGGCCTGCAGTTGTGCTGGGTAGGGGCTCCCAGTGGCTGAGGGCAGCACCTGCATCACAATGCTCCCTTTTCTGCACACCGCCCCTCGGAAGGTGTCAGGGAGCACTTTCGAGATCACAGTCTCTCTCTCTGTTGATCAAACCCTTTTCATCGACTACCTAAAAGAGGCAAATATCTCATTTACTTGAAGATGGTGACTTGTCTTATGTGTGTGAAGAATCTCCATTATTCAGATGGCAAAACTCTTTTGTTAAAGGGATAAAATAAAGATCTTTTATTTACGTGGAAAAGATGGGTATGAAAATCTGTAACACTGAATGTCATGGTTCTTAAAATTATTGAAATTATGCAAACATTTAAAACTCTAAGCTGGATGACAGGTATCTTCTCTTCAATGAGATCAGTCAGCATGTCTAATCAGAGGCACAGTCTCCAGGGTGTAAGCACTGCTGGGAATATGCCTTCCTTGCTCGTCCTCTCTTTTCTGGGGTCTCAAGGATAGTACAGCAGAAGAAGTCCTGGGACAGAGACACTTGACCCTTCAATTTGTACCTACCTCCATGGGTCAGCGCTCATATAATCAGTGCTACTGACGTACATGGCTGGAGACCTCAACCTGGGAAATGGGCCAGGAATGGTCGCCATTCCTTCATCTTCATTTTTGTCCAGGGAACACATCAATAATCAATCCAACCAGCCTTTCCTACTAAAGCTAGGGTTTGGCTTCTCATCCTTCTTAGCAGAACTTTAAATTTTTTTGAGTTTTATTTATTTATTTAAAAATGAAGGAACATCACATCATAACACTAAATAGGTTTAAGGCACGTACCTCATAAACCAGCATCTGTATGTACTACATAAATTTGCCACTAATTGCCCAATTCTATCCTTAGTATATAACTGACCCCTTACACAAACTCGACTAAGATTTTACTGGAGAGATAGAACCTGTTTTTAAAAAACATTCATGGACTTGAGAACCAGGAATGCTGGGTTCTGATCCTAGTTCTGCTGGTGGGATAGAATAAGACCCAGGAGCAAGAAGACCATTCTGCCCTTGTTAGGATCGCTGGCTTTAGAGAATTATTAATCACCGCATAAATTGTACCTCTATTCTAATCACCTTACTTTCCCAGCTCTCCTAGATGCATCACTGTAGAGAATAGCAAAGTAATCTGACTGCAGACTCCTCAGCAGCCCCCCATCACGGAGGACATAGCGGGGCCTCTGGGCCCCCAGGGGCATCTGCAGGTGCCTGCAGCTCAGATGGGGATCTTCTGTCACAGTCCCCGAACTTAGCCTTGAGCTCCTCCTCTAGAGCTCTCCTGCAGTTTCCATTCTCTGCTCTGCCAGACAGGCCAAGGGGAGCGACGGGGTCGTGAGTAACTTGCAGCTTCAGCTTTTCCCAGGCATTTGGGGAACAGCAATAAAGTCAAGTGCAGTCCTGCGACTCCCGGGGCACAGAAAGCCTCCTCCCTTTCAGGGCCCTCAAGTGGCTGAAGAACAGTTTAAAAGCTTCAATCGGTGGCCACTCCAATGAAGCAGCCTCGAAATGAAATCCCATGGCTGTTACCTCCATGCATATACCCCGCATTCGCCCTTCCCAGTTGAGGCAACTCTCTGTAGGCAGGTCTCTCTTTTCTTCACTTTACTTTTGTAAAGTAAACTTGTCTCATGTGCTGCTTATTAGTGGCTCCATTTCTTTCTTGGATGAAACCAAGGACCCAGCCCCGTCCAAACGCAACACTGACACTGAGTCAAGGTCTTTGAACCTCAGCCTTTTCATCTGTAACAGGGCTGTTCTCTCTCATCTGACTTAGCCAGAGCTTGACTGTGGTAGAGCATCGTCATGTGGCAGCTGAGTGAGCTCTCCCTGGTCTCCTTCCTGAAGGGCCGTGCACACCTGTCTCAGTGGAGCCTCCATCTTCTCCATTTAGCCTTTTTACAGACATATCTTGGACTTTGCCAGTTCTGGTCCTTTCTTCCCTTATATGCCCAGGGACTTTGAAGTTTTCCTGAAGATTTTATAAGTTCCAAAGTATAATGCATTCTGAGTCTCCTCTCAGCTGCTATCGCTGCAGAAGGGACTCCGGCCCCTCACGTCAGCTTTTCTACAGACAAGAGCAACGACTTGCTTCGGAAAACACTGTGCTTAAAAGGCACGTCTTAGTTAAAAGCAAAATATATATCAACATCTGAAGGAATATTTTTAAGGTCTAAATATATTAATCCAGTCAAGTTCTAACTAAGGGAGCGTCAACAAATCGGAGTTTTCAGTTCTCTTTAGCATATAGCTCTTTGGATAATCATGACTCTTATGCCGCAACAACATTCATTTTCTACTGTAACACAATCACAACTAGGAAAGTGACAACTGGTCTGCAAGCATGTGATTGGACTCCATCCTCGAATAGAGAGGACCTTTTATTCACTTCTAGCCACTGAGTCCTGCCAAGTGCTGCCTGTACGCATCTGCTCCCAGATCTCAAGGGTGAGACATGGACACAAACTGCTGTTCTGTAGGAAAGTGTGACAAGAGCTGAGTAACAAGACTCTGGGGTGTGGAAGGAGAGGGCAGCCGACTGTGCCCTTCCCATCCACCACCTGGCCCTGGGTTCTGGCCTGGGTGGCACGTCTTTGCAGCTTCTGTGCTGGGGTATCAGTGGCTAGGAAAACACCTCTTCAATCATGATGAGGGGACTCTGTTTTGATCAAAAGATTGCATTTATTAATTCCGACTCTTGAAAGGCAATGTCAGTCAGGAACTTCTATCTTAGTAACTTCGTGGTCAAAGTCAAGAGAAAATTAATGGCTCTTCTCTGTTCCCTGGGCCCTGCCTCTTGATCTGGGTAGGCTTTTCCAGGATGCTGGCATCAATGTGGGCCCACTCTTCGGGCATGATCCTCCTCTCTCACATCACAGAGTTTACACATCAAGTCCATTAGCGAAACAATCAGCCCCACAGTCGCTGCGACCACCCCACAATCATACCCCTGATTCAGTCAAATTGGTATCCTCTCCCCTTCTCTAACATACATGCGAGAATTTCCCGATTACTGTGTCTCCATGCAAATCTTCTTTAGCCCTGGTTTCCCGACACTAGTGGTATTAGTCTGAGTGGAAACTTCTGGATGTGAAGAAAAAGATTTTTCACCATGTAAATGAGTTTGCCTTATACAGAGATTTTTACCCACACATCAGAGATGGCACAAGCATGTTTCCAGAAGGATCCTTAACCAGAGCGGATAAGAGCTGGAACATCTTCCCTTTCAGGAAGGTTTGATGTGCAGATGTCAGAGGAGAGGGGAGGGCTGCTTCAAAGCAAACAACCCCTTAAAGAAGGACTGAAGCTTCCGCCGCTTGTCTCTGAGTCTCCATGAGCAGAGCCATTGACTCAGCACCCAGTCACCAAGCCTGTCCTGTTCAACGGGACCCTCTACCAGAGCTCAGCCAGGCCATGGGGTGTTTATAAATATTTATGAATTCAACTGCAAAAACATGAGTGACTCACTTGTCCATCTAAAAACCACACTAAAGTTACTCAGAGTATCAATTTCTAATTCAAAACAATCTCTGTTTTCAAATTTCACCAAATTTCTAGCATTGCCCATAGCAGTTTTGGGATAAAAGAAAATATAGCTCAGTGTTTTACAAAGAAACATTTTCTTGAGGGACTTTCAAGTGAGAGACTGACACAGACACCTAGACAACACTGAACTGATGTTCCTAAAATGAATACAGCATTATGAACAAAAGAAATAATAAATATTACTATTGAAATAAAAAGATTGACTTGACAGGCATTTCCATGATGTCTTCACAATGAGATGGAAAGAATCCCATCATAATACTCAATTGACTGCCTTATTTTTTCTAGTGTTGGCTGTGGAATAACTTGTGTGGAAATTAGTTTACTGGTTCACCATAGATGGTCATGTTGCATTAGTCATCCACACACATGCTGTGGAGTATGTACCATTCATTACTCTCAAATATTTTGCACAGGGCTGGTGTGCTGTCCATCATTGCCATTGGGTTTCTGGACTATTACAGTCTACTGAATAAACCCAAACAGTTACTTTCTACCCAGAACTTCACAGTCCCTATACTGAACCTCAACTTTGTCACATTCATTTTTCCTAGGCTTTGTCCTTTTGTTCATTATGTGGCTGTTGTCTTAGGTTTAGTATCATCATCTTATCAGAGTCATAAATAGTTGAACCTTCCTGCACAACTGTCTACATTTCAAGAAGTTATATTTATTCTCTGGAATTTAAAATTAAAATAGCAATTTTCCTTTGGCCTGATTTTCCCATCACAGGGCATTTAACCCAGGTGTTCACTTTTTTTGTGAGGTCAAACCATTGTAACCTCTTTATTCCCGTCTATCAGCTCCACCCCCACTTAAAAGAATATACCCTATCATAAAATTAAAGTAGAATCAGTAACAGGAATATAATGCATAGGATAAGCTTAATGAGTTGGGGACATAGCTGAGGTTTTTACTTATTATACCTTTATGAACTGAAGGAATATTTCCATTTTTTTTGAAATATATGCCTATCAAATCATCATGTGGGAGGAAAAAACCTTTAATAGTCTCTTCACATTATCATTTTCCAAAACAGTTTTAAACTAGTCTTTCCTGGGCTATTTCCTTAACCGCTTTCTCTTTCCAGGTTACCTCTTACTCTTAAAACTCTACCCTGTATTTTTCTTGTCTCCAAAGAAGGAAGACAAGCAAAACCTACCTTTCAAGGACGACATGAAGATTAAATTAAGCAAAAGAATTCTGTGAACCATGCAATGATATACAAATATATTTCTGCTATTTCCATTGTTGGAATGTTTAGATATTATAAGATACACAAGGGACAAGGTTTATTTGGCAGCTGTCTTTTAACTCCAAATAAACCTATTTATCATGCGTTTATTGAGGGATTTATAGTCTCTAGAGAGTTTTCTCTGTGCAAGTGATGCTTTTGAATTTTCTTTTTGTTCTCCCCAACTCACTCCTGCCTAGATGAATTCTCTGTAGATAAAAAATGTCCTTGACAGGGTAGCTAAGATACAACTGAATTCTCTAGGAATTTCTATAGAGTGGATTCAGAGCCTAGAGAAATTCAACTTAGAAATGGAAAGTACTCCTTAACTAGAGAGTTATCACCTTCAGGTTTCCTCTTTAGATGAACGTTTCTCTTGAGGCCTGCCATGCATTAGCCTTTCCTTCTGGTATGTTTCTCTATGTTTCAGGTTTGTTTTTAGGGATTAATAAGATTGGAAGTACCCCAGTGCCATTTTTGCTTCTGGTCTAGTGGTGTCTACAATGCTTTGGCAACAATAAAATTATAGCAATCATAATAATTGTCTTCATTTAAGTGTTGCCAGTTGATACCACTGAGAATATAATTAATAGAATCACTGTGAAAGAAATTACATATAGGAAGATTTATCCTAGAAATAACCAATGTTGAAATGTACTACGGATAATACTCAAACACTCAATAATACTGAAGATTATACTCTCTTAGAATATTTTCTTTTTTTGTTGTTTCCTTTCTTGATACATCAAATGACCTTTTCACATTTAAATAATGTTTCTTTAAAATTATTAATAATACATGTAAAGGCCTATGATATGAAGTGTGTGTGAATATCTGAAAAGAGGAAATGCGGTAGCTATTTAATTTGAACAAAGGACAGAGAAATTCACAGTAATTCCTATTAGGTAATAAACCACATATAACCATATCCAGAGATCATCGTTTAAAAATTACCATCATGGCAGGAGGATCTCCTCCATGCTTGCATTGCTTTGTCACAAAACCCTGATGCAAAATTTTTAAGGTTCATGGCATTTAGTGGGTCATGATTATATTCAAGAGTAAGAAGTCTTTGAAATTGATACAAATAAACATTCACGTTCGTTTGTGAGGTATACAATGAGTGTAAGCAATCCAGGTTTACTTTGACATTGGAGGTTTTGGAAATAGCTACTTTCATATTTTCACATTTAGACCCAAAAGCAATCAGGATGAGTAATCACTGAGTTGTGCATGCTGGGCTTGAGAAATTGTAGCTGGAACATAGATCTGAAATAGAGTTGAGCCAGAAATGTCTTTGAGACATTTATAAGAAAATATTTGGACAGTTTTTCTTGAGAAATGAGAATATCTATTATCAAGCAGTGAGCTTGTTAATAGCAGGGTAAAATACAAACCTACCACACTTTGCTCATACAGTTTTACTGTGAGCTTACACAAAAAGTTATTTTCCCACAGTAAAGTTTTGATTTGAAAGGAAATTTTCATCATAAAATTTGAAAAATAAAACCCCAAAACCAAATACCTCACATCATTTTGGATTCTATCAATTAAAATCTCAAGACACATATTTTATCATGTTTTCATGATAAACAACTATGTTAAGTGTAAGTTTCATTTGTTTGTTTATCAGTCTTGATTCTCTAGTATTTTCCTGAATTTTGCAGAATTCTCTGCAATTTAGACTCAGAGTCCACACTGTGTGTGAGTGCCTCTGTGAAACTCAGTCTCCCTGGAGAGCAGCTGTTTCAGCACCACTTGTCTTGGTGAACACTGCTGACCACTTTGCAGAGGGTGGTGGAAGGGGAGATAGTAAAAATGTTTGAGAAGTTCTGCTGTAACAATCACAAGCTATTGAGTAATTAAGTAGTAAATAAAAAAATACAATAATTTGTAGAATTAGATCATAACAGAGCAAAATAAAATCAGCTATAGTTAGACTTTTGACAAATGATGCTGGGAAATTGATATCCATGGCAAACAATGAACTCGACCCACACCAAGTCATCTTAGAAATCACCACAAAATAGACCACAGATCTTGATGCAAAAAACTAAAGTTATATGAATTATAGAGGAAAATATATGTGTACTTATCTAAGGCAAAGATTTAGTAGTCGCTACACGAAAAGTATCAAATAGTAAAGGAAAAAAGGAATTTAGTCTTATTCAAAAGTAAAAAATCTATTCATACAAGATATTGTTAAGAAAGTAAAAAGATAAACCCCAGGTCAAAAGACAGTATTTACAAAACTTACATGTGGTAAATGGCTTCTATGCAGAATATAGAGATACCTCTCAAATTCAACAACAAAGTGAATAAAGAAGCCACATAATAATAACGTTGCTGCTTTCAACAAATATTCCACCAAAAAAGATACACACATGGTTAATAAGGAGATGAAGAATAATGCTCAACACAGAAGTCATTAAGAAATGCAAATTAAAAATGATCTCTGATCCGTGAGAAAATGAAAGTGTCCAACAGCACATGGTGCTGGAGGTTGTGGCACTGAGAATTTAGATGGAACAGCCACAGCAGAAAACAAGTTAGCAGTTTCTTAGAAAGTTACGCATATATTTACCCCAGCCCCAGTCACCCGACTGCTCTGTATTTAACCAACTGAATGAAAAAGCTATGGTTGTCCAAAAATCCATAAATGAATGTTTGTGGACATTTTATTCAGATCCAAACTGGAAACATCTCAATGTCCTTCCTCTGGTTTGAGTGGATAACCCTGGTAAACTAATGAATAATAATGCTGCCCAGCAAAGAATAAAATTACAATAAAATAAACATACCACTAGCACAGATGGATCTTAAATGAATTTCAGTGAGTGAGAAGCTAGATATAGGAGGTCATATAGTCTATTTACATGACATTCTGGAAGAGTGAAAATATGTGGCTAGGAAACAAATCAGTGGTTACTGCTGGGGCTGGGGTGGGAGGGTGTCAGCTAAAATGGGCAGCAATGAAAAATTGTGTGAATTGTGTGATGATGTTTTAGAATGACAGCCAGCCCCAACCTGCTGAAGTGGGGAAGCAGTGCCCAGACATCAGGCCTCAGGTACCCCAAACCCCTGGCCCTGTCCTGCTATGGCCCAGAACCAGTGCATGCTAAGCCTCAGGTCCCATGAACCCCAACACTGTCTCAACACAGCTCAAGAGATGTGAAAACACATAACTGGGGGATGCTGGAGAACTGTGGTCAGTGAGTCTCATTCCCTCAACTCCAGCTACAGGACATTGCCTGCTGCCTAAAAGAGCAGCAGATCACACAGAGGTCCCCCGGTTGAAGATCTGCAGGGAGGGAGACCCCTGCTCTGATCATCAAAGGGGAAGTTCCAGTCTCTGTGTGCAGTGGATTTCACCTTGACTGCCTGTGAACCTGCCCGTGCTAGAGAGCTGTGAAGCCTGTGAGTACCACCTGAAATAATATCAGTGGCCCATAATAAGAAGGCATCATAGAGAGCAGAACTGGTCCCAGGCCCACAGGAATCAAGGGGCTGGCACCTGGCTACATCATCATGTAGGTAGGAAGACATCCAAAATGAAAGATAAGGAAAGTCACAGTGCTATATTCAAGATAGAGAAGAAAGTCATAGCAAAATCTAAATCATACCCCACCGCCAAAACCCCACAAATGGCCTGAAAGAAGAATATGCCAGGAGTTCACCAGAGAACTTCACTGATATAGAATGGGACAGCCTAACTAAAGAGTTCAAAATAAAAGCTATGAAAAAGTTGAGTGAGATGCAGGAGACACACACAACTACCCAAAGGAAAATGGAAGACATGAGAAAATAAGTGAGATCAAAGGAAATACTTTGAAGCTATGAAGTTCTAGCAGAAATGCTACAGATGAAAGATAGTAAAGGAATTGAAGATAAACATGGAAAGGTCCATAAACAGACTCAATCCAGCAGATGAACAAATATCATAAATCAAAGATGAGATAACAGCGGTGATTGTCACAGAAAGGGAAAGAGAAGGAAGACTGAAGAAATGAAGAAACTCTGTAAGAAATATCAGACACTATGATTCACAAAGATTCAGAATAACAGGTGTCACAGATGAGAGGAAAGGGAGAAAGGAGCAGAAAACATATTTAAAGAAGTAACAGCAAAGATTTCCCTGTATATGTCATAAAAGTAACCACAGAGATCTAAGAAGTAGAGAGAACATCAAAAAAATCTAAATATAAAAAACCTACTCCCAGACACTTCATAATAACATGAGCAAAAGAACTGAATCACCAGAAACTGCCCCACTCACATACAGTCAGTTAATTTATGACAAAGGAGCCAAAAACATTCGATGGAAAAAGGAAAGTCCTTTCAATAAATGGTGTTGGGATAACTGGACAGCCACATGTAAAGGAATGAAGCTAGACCACTCTCTAACACCATTCAAAAAAATTAACTCAAAATGGACTAGAGACTTGGACATAAGACTGGAAACTATAAAATTCTTGAAAGACAACACAGGAAAGACATTCCATGACATCAGCCTTAGGGAGGCCTTTGGGCACTCAACTCTGGCATCACAGGAAACAAAAACAAAAATAAATAATTGGGTCTACATCAAACTGAAAAGCTTCTTCACAGCAAAAGAAGACATCACTAAAATCAAAAGGCAACCTATTGACTGGGAGAAAATATTTGCATCTCATGTTTCTGACAAAGTTTTAATATCTAAAATTTACATATAACTCATAAAACTCAATAACAGAAAAACAGGCAATGAAATAAAAAAATGGGAGGAGGAATTGGAGAGACATTTTTCAAAAGAGGATATATACAGATGACCAATAGGCACATGAAAAAAATGTTCCTCTTGCCTAGTTCTCAAGGAATTACAAATTAAAGCAACAATGAGATATCACTTTACGCCTGAGAGATTGTCTATTATCCAAAAGTCTGGAAATAACAAGTGTTGGTGAGGATATGGAGAAAAGGAAACACTTTTACACTGCTGGTGGAAATTCAAATTGGTGCAACCCCTATGGAAAACAGTTTGGAGAGTCCTCAAAAAGTTGAAGATGGAAATCCCATGTGATCCAGTCAGCCCACTTATGGGCATTTACCCAAAAGATACAAAAATGCTCATTCATAGAGATTTATGCACCGCCATGTTTACTGCAGTACTGTAGCTAAGAACTGGAAACTACTTAAGTGTCCATCTTCTGATGAATGGATCAAGAAGATGTGGTATATATTTATAATGGAATACTACACAGCCCTTAGAAGAGATGAAATCCTGTCATTTGAATATACATGGAGGAATCTACAGGGGATTATACTAAATGAGGTAAGTCAAAAGAAGATAGATACCAGATGACCTCACACACAGGTGGAATGTGAATAGACAAAACTAAGGAACAGATGAAACAAAACCAACCCCTGGACACTTGCAAAAAAACTGAGGTTACCAACAGAGAATAGGACAGGAGGGTGGTGGGGGGAGAAATGATGGTAAAACGCACTGGACAATGGTGAAGAACACTTGGTGATTTGGTGGAGGGTAGGGTGTTGCTGACATATATATAAGGGATGGGGAACCTTTACATGTTAGTTTATTTTAATGTGTAAAAATAAAAATAATAAAAATCTTCCCATGCTCATGAATGGGAAGAATTATCATAGTTAAATTGGCCATTCTACTCAAAATAATATATAGATTTAATGCAATTCCCATCAAAATCTCAGGGGCATTTTTCAAGGGAATGGAGCAAACATTACCAAGTTTGTATGGAACCTCAAAAACCCTCAAACCAAAGCTATTCTCTTAGAAAAAAAAAAAAAGTGACGGAATCACACTCCCTGATTTCGAACTATACTACAGAGCAATGATCATCAAAACAGAATGGTACTGGAACAAAAACAGACACCTGATTAATGGACTCATTTTGAGAGTACAGAAATAAAGCCACATCTATAGGGGCAGTTAATACATGACAAAGCTGCCAAGAGCATACAATGGAGGAAACAATCTATTCAATAAAGGGAAAACTGGAAATACATCTGAAAAACAAAAACAAAAAACTAGATTACTCATTAGCCCCATACACATAAATTAACTCAAAATTAATCAAAGACCTGGACATAAGACCTGGTACTATAAAATACTTAGAAAAAAAATGAGGGAAAAACAGTCTACAACTTCAACATCAAAGATGTCTTTGGGGAAGAAGCAGCTACAGCAAAGAAAAACAACAACAACAACAAAAACAAAAAGCAAAACTAAGTAATTGGGACTACATCAAACTGAAAAGCTTCTGCACAGCAAAAGAAACCACCACTAAAACAAAAAGACAACACATTGAATTGGAGTAGATATTCACACAACATACATCAGATAAGAGCTTAATCTTCAAAATATATGAAGAACTCTTACACCTCAACAATAAAAAAGCAAATTACTCTCTCAAAAAAAGGGGCAGAACTGATAAGACACCTATCTAAAGAAGACACACAGATGGCCTACAGACACCTGAAAAAAAATTCTGTATCATTCATCATCAGAGAAATGCAAATAAAAACCATAATGAAATACCACCCCACACCAGTGAGAATGGCCTCCATCAAAAAGATTGGAAACAACAGATTTTGGAGGGTGTGTAGAGAAAAGGGAACCCTCTTAAACTATTGGTGGGAATGTAAATTGTTGAAACCTCTCTGAAAAACAGTATGGAGCTTCCTCAAACAAATAAGGTTGGAGTTATCATTTGATCTAGCAATCTCACTCCTGGACATATACCAGAGGATACAAAATCTTCAGTATGAAAACATATCTGCATCACTAAGTTAATAGAATACAGTTCACAATAGAGAAGACATGGGTACAATCTAAATGCTCATCAACAGATGGATAAGGTTTATAAGCTTTCAGCTTTACATACCCAATGGAATTCTATGCAACTATTACAAAGATTAAATTACCCTTTGCAATGATCTGGGTGGAACTGGGTAAGAGACTATGTAAGAGACTATGATCTGGGTGGATCTGGGTAAGAGACTATGTTAAGTGAAATAAGTCATAAAGAAAAAGAGAAATACAGGATGGTTTCATTCATATGTGAAATATAATAAAATGAAACAACTGAACATAAAAAGTCCAAGAAAATTACAGGACACAGGATTGTGGTTACTATGGGAGTAGGAGAGAGGAAAGGATGGAAAGAAGACAAAAGGTGTTGGTAAAGGACACTAGAACTCTGGTGGCAGGAGTGGGGAAGTATAGATTAAGACATAATTTCAGTATCCTAAAATGAATACAGTATCATGAGCAAAAGAAATAGTAAATCTTCCTATTGAAAAAATTATTAGAAAAAAACTTTTACATGATGACATGCATTGTCACAAGTCATGGGTCTGTGTATTTAAGAGTGAACCTCATTGTTAGACTTCAGACTCCTTTCCTCCAAAGGAAACCTACTTGTTTACTGCCAGGGTTCCAGGGGAACAACGAACTATGGTTCATATCAACTAGGAAAACAAGCATCTGTTGGTAGGAAAGTTCCTCTTCCTAGACTTATCCAGCTAGTAAATGAAAAGAAGAATGGCAGGATTAGAACTACAGTATTTGCAGACCTTTTCTAAAGGTCATTGATCATCAATGACTTCTGATACCATACAAGGTGAGAATACTAATTCAGCCGCTTCTTTAAGTTTGATTACTTTATTTTCATTGTTTACATTACTACGTTATTTTGAGAAAAAAATTGATCCTTAGTTTGTGTGCCCATTATACCCCCATCACTCTTTACTCTAGAACACGGGGTGGGGAATGATGTGCTCAAGTCTGAGGTGGATAAGAGCAAGCATTGTCTGTTAGGTTGTGCTACTGAAAAAGAATAAAAAGTACTGGAATCCAAGCTTCTGTGTGCAACCTCCTAGCCCATGGAAAACAGATAGGGAAGGGTACTTTTAATCACACCTGTGTACTAGTCAACAAAATCTAGATGGTGAGAATCATCCTTCTTCAAAAGCAAATTATAATAAAATTATGGGAGGGAACTAGAAGATACACATAGGGCATGTTAGCTAATTTCCAAGTGAACCTTATTTGGATCCTGATTCAGACATAAAATTTTGTCAAAAATGACATTTAAGAGACAATGGGGGGATCAACTTCCGGATGGTGACTTGATAGGATGCATTTTTGAATCTGGAGGGACTACATTTCCAGACTTTGAACTATATTACAAAGCTATAGTGATCAGAATGGTATGGTACTGGAATAATAACAGAGGCACAGATCAGTGGAATAGAGCTGAATCACCAGAAATTGACTCACTCACATATAATCAGTTAATCCATGATAAAGGAGCCAAAAGCATTTGATGGAAAAAGGAAAGTCTCTTCAACAAATGGTGTTGGGAAAACTGGACAGCTGCACAAAAAAGAATGAAGATAGACCACTCTCTAATACCATTCACAAAAACTAACTCAAAATGGATAAGAAACTTGGGCATAAGACCAGAAACCATAAAGCTCTTAGAAGACAAATAGGAAAGACTTTCAATGACATCAGTTGCAGAGAAGCCTTTGGGGACTCAATTCCACCATCAAGGGAAACAAAAAGAAAAATAAACAACTAGGACTATATCAAACTAAGGAGCTTCTTCACAACAAAAGAAAACATCACCAAAATCAAAAGGAAACCTACTAACTAGAAGAAGATAATTGCATTCCATATTTCTGACAAAGGCAGATATCTAAATATATACAAAAATGTATAAATATCTAAAATATACAAAGCACTCAAAAAAGTCAACAACAGAAGAACAGGCAATCTAATCAAAAAATGGGAGGAAGAACTGGAGAGCACTTTTCTGAAGAGGATATAGAGATGGCCAAAAGGCACATGAAACTATGTTCCTACTAGCTGGCTATCAGGGAAATGCAAATTAAAACAACAATGAGATATTACCTTACACCTCAAAGTATATCCAAAAGTCCAGAAACAACAAATGCTGGCAAGGATGTGGACAAAAGGGAACACTTTTGCATTGTTTGTGGGAGTGCAAATTGGTACAACCTCTATGGAGAATAGTTTGGAGACTCCTTAAAAAACTGAAGATGGAAATTCCATATGATTCTGTCATTCCACTTCTGGGCAAAAGATACAAAAGTACCCAACTGCAGAGATGTACGCATCCCCATGTTTATTGTGACCCTATTCACAAGAGCTAAGAACTGGAAATTACCTAAGTGTCCAACATCAGATGAGTGGATCAAGAAGATGTAGTACATATATACAATGGACTACTACACAGCCCTTGGAAGAGATGAAATACTGTCATTTGAATCAACATGGATGGAACTAGAGGGGATTATGCTAAGTGAAAAAGACAAAAGAAGAAAGATAGAAACCAGATGATCTCACTCATAGGTGGAATGTGAACAGACAAAACAAAGGAACAGATGAAACATAACCAACCCTGAAACATTTGCAACAGAACTGAGGTTACCGAAAGGGAGTGAGGCAGGCGGGGGCAAATGGTGGTGGTGCCCACTGGACAATGGGGAAGAACACTCCGTGATTTTGTGGAAGGCATGGTGTGTTGAAATATATCCAAGAAGTGGGGAATCTACACATAGGAAATTATTTAAACGTGTAGAATAATTACTACAATAAAAATAAATTTAAAAAGATGATGGGATGTTTAATCACTGATCATGTTGTTTGATGATGATACATCATGCTTTTCTAAAAGTGATAATGATGTCGTCGTTTTTGAAAATATGTTCATCATTTGGAGATAATTACTGGATTATCTGATAAGTAAGAAATAGGACTAATGTTCTGGATTTGCTTTATGTGGCCTGGAAATGGAGAACTGGTCCCAGACACAGAAGATACAAGATTGTTGTGAGCTGAGAAGTCTTGGAAGGAGGACCGTGATGATGGTTACAAGCCTCCTGTATGTTTTCTATCTCCTTTTGCATGGTTTAAAGTTTTCCGTAATAAAACTTGAGGAGGAAAAGAAAAGGAGAAATGCAGGAAGAGAACAGAGGAGGAAAAGGTGGAAGGGCACCACAGCTGTGCTGCACTCAGAGAAAAAAAGCACTTTCACTCTCACAGATGTGCTGTCTCCACAGGCAGGGCATCTAACCTGCTTTGGATGGAGCCAATGCAACTCACAGGAGAGGTGCCATTGCCCCAGCATGACAGCACCCTCAGCAGAGAGCAGGATCAATGACTTTGCGGTGGTCCCTCTTCTGGGAGGAGGTGAATAAGCACATCTACAGCTCAGGGACGAAATGCAAGGACTAGAATGTGGGACACAATCTGCACCGATGCCTTTTGTCTCATAGATAGTGGGTTCAAGGTGAGGGCTGAGTGCTCCAACGCCTCCTGGGCACTGGCTGGCCACCCCAGTGTGTCCCTGTCATTGGACACACCATGTGCTTCAGCCTCTCTGCTCAGCAGGTCTGAGCCCAGGGTTTTTGGGGACACGGCTGGGCTTGTCCCTCCTGAGGAGACATGTCTCTAACATCCCATTCAGGAGCCAAGGTGTCAGGTAAGTGGGGCATCTGAGAGTGGACACCTCATGGTCAGTTTTGAGTAAAGAGAAGGCACTAGACTGAGGACCATGCCCTGAAGGTGGCAGCCTGCCATGCTCCAGGAAAGGAGCTGGTGAAGGGGGACCTGTAGGGGCACGTGCAATGCCGCAGAGACCTGGTTCCAGGCACATGGCTGAGTTTCCCAGGGGTGCCGGAAGACATGCAGCCCCACTTCTAGAAGGAGCAGAAGTGAAAGGGAAAACCCTCCCTAGAACTGTGCCCTCAGACTCCCAGAGGTGGGCTCACTTAGAAGCAGAGTTGAGCACAAGCAAGTGTCCGCAGAAACTATCCTTGGAAGCTGGGCTGTGCTCCCCTTGCAGGAACGCTGGCTAGGTGCCTCTTGCACACTTTCTCCATCAGAACAACACACATAGTAAAGTAATAATCACAGAGGGCAGATACACAGCTTCCTTTCCTCTTAAAAGAAAAGCGGCATTGTAAAGAATGAAGGTGCTAATTAGTTGGATATTATTACACATTCATCAGAGTTAAATGTTCTCTACCGGCAGAAAATGCAGTTCATCCTATCATATTGGAAAGCTGCAGAAAAGGATTTTCCTGTGCTATTTTCTGTAGTTGGAGTTTGGCTTTAGATTATTTGCAGGTTTCCAAGTATTTGAATTATGCAAGCTGGTTGGCTGTGTGGCCTCAAGCATTCAGCAGACAAGCTTTTTCAGCTCATAATAAGAAATGAGTTTCTTTGCAAATGTATGTCGAAATCTGCAGTTTCAATTTTCAGCATTTTTTTGGAATGTAAGAAACTTTTTTCAGTTAAATTTATGTGCTCAGAGCTGCTTAACATGGAGATTGCCCAAGGCCAGGAAAAGAAACCCCCCAAAAAAACCTACCCCATGAAGATAGAAATCTTGAAGATGGTCTTCAAATTAAAAAATAAATCTAAGAATAAAGCCAGATACAACTAGCTTTGGCTATTCATTCATCTTGTTATAATTTTAAGCATTAGTTTTTAAAATGCCTGATGTAGAAAATAATTGATGAGCAGAGCAACAGACTTTGGAGATATTCCCAGCTCACTTAGCACTCCTCACTGAAGGCCTGTTGTGGAGCGAGCCCATCAGAAGACAGACTAGGAATGAGGGGTATGAAGAGTCTTCAAAGAGTTGAGAATGGAACTTCCATATGATCCAGTTATTCCCCTACCCTAAAAGCACAACAACACTTATCCAAAGAGATCTATGCACCTTCATGTTCATTGCAGCACAATTCATAATAGCTAAGAGCTGGAAACTAACTAAATGCCCATCAGCAGGTAAGTGGATAAAGCAGATGTGGTAGATAAACACAATGGGATACTATGCGGCCACCAAAAAGGGAGTGCTCCTGCCACTGGCAACAACATGGATGGACTTGGAGAGAATTATGCTTAGTGAGATAAGTCAGAGGAGAAAAACAGACATCGTATGATAGCGTTCATATGGTATGTACAGATAGAAAATGAATGACATAAATTAAACAACACTAAACAGGGTGGAAGGGAGAGAGAGAGACAGAGACAGAGAGAGACAGAGGGAGAGAGAGACAGAGAGAGAGAGACAGAGAACTACTCCAAACAACTATGGACTCTTAGGGGTGGGAGACAAAAAAGATAACTCGAAGGGTACCGGAGTGATGGGGGAGGGGTGGGGGGGAAACTGGATAAAGGGAATTAACTGTAAGTGAAGGGGGAAAAAATAGGGGATGAATATTGGTAAACCTACTGTGCCATATGTACATGTGAAAATACTATTATGTATACCTCAAAACAAGTTAATGTCAAAATGTAATATCCCTTCAAAAAAAGGTATTTCCCCATCTTTGTGATTTTTATAGTCTGTATTTATAATATTACTCCTAAATTTTGCTATAAAAGAAGATTTCCTACATCAGATTCTTTATTTCTGAGTTCATGTTCTTAAAGCTTAGGATGACTTGCTATGAAACATTCTCTTAGGATTCTAACCAAGGTGTTGGCGGGGTGGGCGGGGTGGGAATGTAATTGAGATTTAAAAGTTTTATCTTCCTTTATATCTAAAACCATTTCTTTGACTCTGGGTTGCACATTTGACTCAGTCAGAGTCATTGATTATCTTTTATCTGTGGGCGAGTGTACATAAACGTCACCTGGTTAGCTGTGTCTTTGGAGCTCATATATTGCCCGTGATTGCACGGCAACAATAATTAGTATAATATTTTCACTTCTGAAAGCAAATATGCACTCATTTTTCAAGACCAAACAGCTGATTTCAACATAACAAAGGTTTTCATCTAATTTACTAAGGGCACTATTTGACTGAAAATCCCATCCTGAATGCACACGGAGGGCCCTCTTGTTCTCTGTAAACACCTTGATCTTTCTTTTCATTAAGTTTCATCAAGGCTGAGTCGAAATTCATAATCGAATATTTTGTGGACAAGTCAGAATTTTTCCTGAGCATAGCTTTAGTTAGATATTATTTGGGACTCTTTAGATCAAATGTAAAAACAAAACAAAACAAAGCAAAACAATCCAAAATGCCTTAAGCGAAAAGTTGCTTATTTTAGTTATGTAGCTGTAAGTTCCATGGGTGATGTTGTCTCCCTAGAACCAGGGCGCCGTGTGGCTTTCCCACTCTAAGCGAGCTTTCTGACGCTGATGTTGCTGATGGACACCAGCTCCAGCCCACGTGCAAGTCTCGAAAGTGCTGCAGAGACAGAGGTCTGTTTTCAGATCATGAGTCTCAGCAGAAGTGTCCCTGTCTTTGAGTTCTGACTGGGTCACCTGGAAACACCTGGGAACAATTGCAGTGATCAGGGGCACATCAGAACAGGGGGATCTAGGTCAACAAGGGCCCACTTCTGGAGTTACGGTAGACGCCAACTTCTTTAAATCCTTGGCTGGAAACACAGCGGTGGGAACAGTCACCAGGACAGGTGTGAATACAGGCTCGTTTGCCAAAGGGACACATATTCAGTGAAGGTGTATCTTAACAGTTTTATAAGCTGTGTTTTAAAAACCTATCACTTTCAGCATGTTTCAGATTTTGAGTTTTGCTTTATTTATAATGCAAAGGCTATTTGTAAAGAGTTTTAAAATATCCAGGTACTGGATATCTGCTTGGTTGCCACAGACTGGGTGACTTCAATTTCATACCGGGAATTCATTTTCTTGCAGTTTTGGAGAACGGAAATCAAAATGCAAGGAGTTAGCAGGTTGATGTCTGGTGAAGGCTCCCAAGACTTTAGATGCCCGCTCTTTTCATTGTGCTCACATGGTTCTCCTTGGTGTGGGTACATGGAGACAGAGTGAGCTGGTGACTCTTCTTAGAAGGACACTAATTCTACAGGGCCAGGGCCCTACCCTTAGGATCTAATTTCATCTTAATTCCTTCCTTAGAGGTCCCATCTCCAAATATAACCATGTGGGGTGGGGGACAGTGGACTTCAGCATATGGATTTCAGGAGACAAAGGCAGAAGTGTGTGTATAGGTATAGATCTAGATGTAGGTGTAGAGGTAGAGGTGTAGATGGGAAAGGGGATTCATCATAGAAACTTGCTCACACAGTTAGGAAGGTTCAGAAGTCCCATAATGTGGTATCTGCCAGTTGGAGATCTAGGAAAAGTGGTGATGTGATTCAGTCAAGCCTGGAAGCCCAAGAACCAGGAGTGCCAGTGATTAAGGGCAGGAAGAGAGACAGCCCAGCTTTGGAAGAGTTTTTGTTCCACTCAGGTCTCAATAGCTGGGATGGTACCACCCATGTTGTGAGAGGTCTTTACCCACCCACTACATCGAACGCGCTTCCAGAAACACCAGCACAGACACACCCAGGAACAATGTATTACCATTTATCTGGCACCTCTGACCATCAGCCTGACACCTAAATTAACCATCACAAGTACTGACTGAGGATGATCTTTAAGAGATGCACTGAGAGCATCTTGGAAGAGCCAGGGTCAGGTAGGGCGGCCGCTGTGTTTGTCCATCCTCCACAGAGGGGCCATCTCAGCTCATGAGAGCAAACTTCTGCCCTGGGAGGTGTGAGACTCCTTTCTTCCAGTGTCTTCCTACTAAGTCCTATATGGCATGCCAGTAACGGGATGGAGGTCTGGCCTGGACTTCTCACTGAGGTCGATCATTACTTTAACCTGCTGACAGCAGCTCCCTCTGCTTAAGTCCCGGACAAGCTTGGCCCCCAGTCCTGAGGCTGCAGGCAGATTCTGAGAGAAGCTGAGAGAAGAGACAGTCAGTGCGAACAGGTGGGCATGCACTTTCCATATGGAAATTCCTTCCGATCCTCTGCAGCCAGCCAGTGGCCCCACCACGGACATACAAGTGGCTTCTCCACAGTTTCTCTGCTCCCGTGACAGTGCTATTCACCTGTGGGGACCCCCTCTTGCTACTGGTGGCTGTGGATCTCAGGAACTTTACAGGGCTGTGCTGTTTCCTTGCCCTATCAAACCTTCATAGACTTGTCCATATCACAGCACACACCTCCATGATGCTGTGTTCAGGTGCACCAGTTCCTTCCTGCCAGAAACCTAATTGATTCACTTGTCAATATTTACCAAATGAGATTAGCAAGCAATTAAGTAAGGAAAGTTGGAGTTTCTTCAAAGTGATTTTGTTTATGCAAATATAACACTTTTCCAAACCCTTTAGCTCAAATTAAAATTCAACAGTAAAATAGTAAGACATTAAGTTTAGAATAAAAAGGATCTTGGTTATGGGGCTATTTTTCATAGTCTTTTTCCACTTCTGCTTTTTAACGGGTTAGGAAGGGGCGATGACCTGTTAAACAGCGCCAAGGAGAGGAGGGGCTGGTGCACCCTGTACTTGGTCACCCATTCGTATTCCAATTCTTGTACCCCTTGTGTTTAAACCACTCTCTCCTGTCTATTGATTTTCCTAGGTTAGTGGGCACCTCCTGTGAACACAGGGGCTTGTACCAGTCCTTGTGGGAACACGCTGAGCTCTTTGGGGACTGATCGCTGGTGGAGAAAGAGATCCTTCGTCATTTGGACCAAAAGGAGATAGATGCAGACAGTAGCTTCACTTAAATCACATTTGTGTCTCAGATGCAGGCTATTGGAATGCAATTTCTTAAGTTCTATAACTTGCTGATGATAGAGGGGAAGTGCTAGGCCTGAACATGGAACAGGGGGCAGACGGGGATGGAACAGCTGTGTTTAGCCGTGTCTCATCTTTTGCAGGGTTCTCAGAGTTTGAGCCCATTAGTATGCAACAATACATTTGAATTTGAGTTCCTCTTCTCTTCCCTCTTCCTAGAAAGGGTTTAGCATATAAAGGAAGCAAATCAAAATAGCAAAAGGACGATTCACTTCTAGTAAGAAAATCAGCATTTTAAACTTTTTCCTCAACGGGCCTTGAGTAAACAGAACCACCTGACATGGAGTCAGAAATTCTGATATAACTTGCCTACAAATTTGTTATGTGGGGAGAGAACTGCTGTAGCATCTCAGCTTCATTCATCATATTACAAAGGGCAATCGTATTTATCCTTTATCACAGCTTACAGAAAATTAATTCTAGAAGAATGATTTTTCTATCAATGAACCATAAATATTATGAAGACAGAGTGTCCCTGAATTCAGACTATTAAGTCCTATTAGTGTTCATATTTCCTAGTCGAGGTTGGGAAGCAACGCTATTATTAATTTTGGTCAGGGGGCATGATAACACCGGCAACAGCAGTCATTTACTGAGAGCTCAGGATATTAACTCACGGCATTCTTTTAAACAGCCTTCAGGTGATTTCATCTTATCTTTATAGTTGGGAAAATCAGGGCTCCCACAGGGAGGGGGTGGCTGGCCGGTGTGGAACTCTGCAGCGCCGGCGCCTAGCCCTGGACTAGCTGGAAAATTTGTGCCTGTCACCTGATCTCTAATGATGCAATGCATTCATTTGTGACAAGAAGAATTTGACTGAGTGACTTTGAGGTGTCATTTCATCTTTAACATTCTCATACTTTAATTGTCACTGTGCCTACGTTGGGATATTTCTCTCTCTCGTGGCTGCATTTATGATCACGGGCATGTTCATCACAAGTACAATATCATCATGCCATTATTAATTAATTAATTAATTAATCAATTAATTAATCTTCATTATGCATTATGCTCACATACAGGCTAACAGTAGAGTCTTTGTTCTGTAGTAACTTTTCCAACTAAAATACTTGTGAACTATTTATTTTATAACATTATTTTTTTTTTAACTAAGGGAAACAAAGAGGCAAATAAATAGCTTTAAATAGCATACCAATTTAATGTAATTCCTTCCACCACAGCAATAAAGACATGGTCTAAAGTCACTAAAGAAAATTGTTGTGTATTTTGAGAGCGAGCAAATGATTCTGCTAACTCATGGAAGAGTAGGCGATTCTTCCAACAGGCCAGTTAAGGTGCCTACCCTCCAGCAACTCTAAATAACTGCTGACTGCAAACGTGGAATTGTTGCGATGGTCTGTTCTTTAACGATATATTTAGAATTTTCATTGATTATATTACATCAGGAGGCCTTGCTTTTCTACACTATATGTGTGCATTTTATTAAGTTTATAAAATTTCAACCCAAGATCTGTCTCCAAGACAAGTACTGTTTCTATTGATATTGGTCCATATTCCATTCCACTGTTCCCTGAAACACGGAGCATGTGGTTGATCCTATATCTTTTGTTGGAGAAATAAAAGACACAAGGAGGGAATATGCATTTCTGAGCACTTGTCATATGTCATATAGTCCTGTGCCTATTGATAGTGAGATTCTCAAACAATTTACCAAGTATTTTCCAGGTAACATTTCACTTTGATATTGGATTAAATTAGACAATATTTCTAAAGATGAAGCTATGTATAGAAAATACAACACACTCTCTCTCTCTATAGTATATATAGTATAGACTATATAACGATGCGATTCAAATCAGCAAACATGCATTGAGACCTTCTAATACACTGAGTCCCACATGTGGTCATTTGGAATTCCAGGGCATGTTAAGGAAGGACTGTCACACAAATCTTTTGTATACTTATTTAAGAAGCTTACATTTCCATCATAAGTGTAATTTTTCTTCTAATAGGCAGATGAAGTCACCTCCTTTGCAAAGCTTAGCCATGAGCTCAACCTCACTTCAGTTTCTATTCCAGGAGCCCTTTTCTCTACCAATGGTTGTCTTCCATCCAAAGAGAAAGCAGGTGTCCCTGTCCTAAGCCAAACCTCTCCTCAAAGTCCTCTAGCATGCTTGCTTCTGAAGCCAGGAACTCTTGAGCATACACTTGTTATTTTTGTGTGGGCCTAGGAATCTCTCTGCATGTCCTAGAGTCCCCTGCAATGATTGTGGCCCTATTAAGTTACATTCCACTCCCAGCTCAGTTTTCCTTTTCCTTGCTTCTGTTTTATTTTGCTCAAATCCTGCAACTCCTATAGCTTCACATTGTGTTTTCCGAACAGAAACCCTGGGTCTCTCTTCTGTGACCCACAGTTCCCGCCTCAAAACACACCTTTCATCTCCACCTGCACGCACTGTGGTTTTCACCAGCCCACCTCCCCATTCCTATGGCCCTTACCTTTTATCAGCAGGGTCAGTGGAGACACTGAAGACTCAAATACGAAGAAGACACAGCCATGGCCTTCTATGTACATGTGGCACACTGGCACACAAAGAAAGAAAATCAGCTAGAGATACCACTTTGGAAATTCACTCTAGAATAATCCACAGGAAGCAACAATTCACTGCACTTGGAACATCAGGGGAACCACAAAGATAGGTGACATCGGAGCAACATCTTGAAGGATTTTGCCATAGAGAGAGAGTTGGAAATGGAACTTTGAGGCAAGAAGAACATGAACTAAGAAAATTAATTAATGGGATAAAGATCTATTCATTCAGTTAAATTATAAATCTTGATTTCAGGTTTGAAAATTCCTCTAGCTCATCTTTTGCATTCAACCTGTGATCAGATATAGTGCTGCTCTCTTAAAACATCCCTTCTCTAGTCTGTAGTCTGTTCTCTGCCTTGTCCCAGAAGAAACCTTTCTAAATTAGCTGATTTTTAAAAAAATTTTTTGCTCAAAAATATTGGATGACACATTGCCTAATTATAGAATTCTAACTCTTCAGCATGTGGTTTGATATTTTCTGGTCTCATTCCTGTCAAAGCATAAATTACACCGAAGTTGAACAGACCATGGAACACTTCATTGAAGATCATGGAATTAGGTGAGAAGACCAGAGCCCTCTGAGCTCAACTCCACAGAAGCCACAGCTGTACTTGTAAGAGTGGGTGGGGAGTCACAGTCCTTCTGTGTTCACTAATTGACATTGTCCAAAGAAAACGACTTGGAGCAAGTCCTCCTATGTCTCCTCCCAACAGCACAGGAGACACAGGTGTGGTTTTCCCCATGGCCATCGAAGGGCCCTCTCAGGTACTTGAGAAAGAAACTCCTGGGTTGAAAACTAGAAAGGAACTTTGAAAAATACATACTTTCAGAGAAAGACTTTACAAGGACAAGTTTCTAAAGTGAAAACTCTAAGATAAGAGAGTCAGGAAGCAGCCAAGGGAGGGAGTGTAAGATTCCCAGACCCCAATCATCAGGCAAGCGGCTCACTACCTTTTCTGATTACAGGCTTATTTAGCATTTGGATTGTGCAAAACCCTCTGCTCTGGGTGGTGGAGCTCTACGGAGACATGTTCACTGGTTTTGCTGCTCGTAGATACACAGCCTTTGTCAAGCCGAGGGTCCTGTCTGTCCTGCCAAGCATCTCAGATCGTCCCCAGCACTAGGCCCACTCTGAAGATGTGGAGTTGTGTTTTGCAAATCACTCTTTAAGTGTCCTACTCCTTTTGATGCATGACATTTGCATACACAGCGCTATTTCTTGATCTCATCCTTCGCTCCGCCTCCTAACTACACCAGGTTGCAGCAACATTTCCTGAGGGTAAATTGAGGGGTGTCTTAGATGGTTTTACAGATCCTCTTTCTTGGTTTTTATGGACTACACTTCAGTTTGTGACTATTTATCCATTAAGGGCATTTGTTAAATCATTTTTTTCTCCTATATTAGGCTACAACAGACCAGGAATTGAATATGTTGAGAATGATTTTATCCCTAGTTCAGTGCCTGGAACATTGGGGTTCATAAGAAAAGAATGGGTGAATCAATAAAAAGTTATGAATTCTTCAAGAGTCAATGTGGATATGATTTCCCTGGTTCATCTGTCCAGATGGCGGAGTTAAATGAGCCTTCTTCTATGTTGCCACTGATCACTGTCCATGATGCAGCGCAGTGTTCACGCATGCCCTGTAACCCACGACAGCACGGGGGAAGCAGACTTGACTGTTTGACTCATTCATATTCATATGTTCTCGTCGCTTAGATCGTCGCCTGGTCGTAGCTTAAGCAGGAAAAATGTTCAGTGAATTAATAAGCATTTATTAAGCAATTAGAGTTTTGTAGGTCAGAGAAGAAATTTCCCCTCCCCTCTGGGTTCTTCTCAGGATAGTCAGTGATCAAATTAACATCAGAAAAGTTAGCAGGAGAAAAGAACAAATGCAATGACAACAGTCTGGAGAATTGACACGGATGTGGACTCCAAAGTAAGTGGAACATAATGGGGGTATGTATCCTGAGCCAAGAAATGGCACCCTGCTCCCCATTCTTGTGTCATACAAAGACCCACAAGGAGAGACACTGAAGCAAGGTTATTACACATCCATGAATGGGGAGTTATGATTTTGAAAATTGTCAGTTTTCACAGATGGAAAATGAGGCTAACAGTGAGAGGTCAGAAAAGCGTGCTCCACAGAAAAGGCTGGCAACTGCTGGAACCTCAGGGAGAGGGATGGTCGGAGTTCTGCAAGCGTGCACTCTTTCCAAGATGGGTTTCTCAGACCTGCTGGTCTGGCTTCAGGGCCTGCAGAGAGCACAACCCCTGTCCCGTCTGCCCACCCAGTTGGAGTCAGTCAGATGGGAGGAGACACGGCTAAGCGTGAGATGGAGAGCGCCCGTGAGGTCGCTGGGAGTCCCAGGACATCTCTGAGAGATGTGCCGGCAAACACGCCCGGTGGACTGGAGGGACAGAAGGGGCGAACACAAGGAGAGGACTGCACCCCAAAGGGCAAACAGACAACAGGCTTCTCTGCAAACACTCTTGTTTCTGTAAAGGGAATGCTGCAGTGGGCACAGCTGAGTCCGAGGGAGGGATGGGGGCCGGAGCTGAACAGAGCCCTTTCCACCTTCCTGCTCTAGCATATGCGAGTGGCCATACTGCTCCCTCGGCTGTCACACTGGGCGTGTTAGGTGTGTTTCAGGAAGATGATTTTTTCTTTAGTTTTACAGTTGCCCCCATGGAGAGGGAGAGAACAGAAAGCAAATTGGAGGATTAGGCTCACGTGGACCTGGACAGGACACATCTATAGGGTCCCAGAGAAAGTGTTGCAGTCAGGACGCTGTTAGGATTAAAGGTGTTTCACATGGGGTCGTGAGTCACGGGCAGGAGGCAGATGAAGCAAAGCCTTCAGATGCCGGAAATCTCCACCCCGGGTCCCACCTGGGTTTGCTGGGGTGGGTGTGGGGTGGGGGGCCATGCAGGACTACATTTGTGAATGTAAGAGGCCCCCACTGAAACCCCAGAAGGCAATGAGACCTCAAGTACAGCTCTGGGACGGAATCTCATGCCCTCTGCCAGGTATGGACAGGCCTCCTAAGGACCACCAGGTGGCCAGCGACTCAGAGCAGTGCGAGGAGCTGACTCAACTGACCCGGCTGCGTTATAATGAGGTGGCACATTTCTGCTTGCTTTGTTTCTTCTTTCCACTCTCCCTGAGTGTCAGTTTATTCGGCTTATTTGCTGTAACCTAATTCCTTAATGAGTTGAAGGTAATTTCCACTGTAGACACAGGACGCTCTGATTGACCTTTTTCTTAGTCAACTTGGAGAGTTGGAGACGAGGCTTTTTTTTTTTTTTTTGCCTATTAGGCTTCTCAACTCTTGGGAGGATAAACAAGAGATGAACAGAGTAATTTACCGGAAGGATGGCGGGGGCAGTGTTTGCAATAAAAATGCACTAGAGAAAATAGTTGTTTCTTTAAGTGACTTTTCTGACTCCATAAATTTGTACTTTTTTTTAAGTAGTAAGTTTCTAAACACATTTTTTTTATGGCAACTCTATGAATCCAGACAACAGCATGTGGATTGAGGAGGGATGGGAGAGTGCAAAGGCTGAAATCCTGGGGTAAGAGAAATGAAATCAACATATTGTACAGCGATTACCCACAGATGAAATGACACAGATCTTCTTATCTGCATATTTGGAAATAAATGTCAGAAAAAAATAGCTAAAATTATTAAAAATGATTGGCTTCAGAGATCAGAGTGGGTGTTAGGTGGTCTATTTAGGGCTGATGGTTGTTATTTATTGTAAGACTTACTCTTCATTTCTTTAATTTTTAAATGGAGTACAATCACAGCAAAAACTTTCTGGAAATATATTACTAGAGGCTATCTCTCAGTATTTTAGATACTTTAGTGGCTTTCTTTTCAGAATATGCTGATATACTTTAAAGTCTTAAAAAATGTATAATTACTTTCCTAATTAGGAAACGTTCTTAAAATTTCTAGTGCTCAAATTGGTCAGTCACACTTGAACATTATATCACATTTATTTCTGTGTGAAAATACTATATATTACATACCTTTTAATTGTGATATAGTCTCTTTACCAGAATTTCTGGTGATAGTCATTATCTGACACAGGTAGTAGAGTGATTTCTTAGCAAATGTTCACTGGGTAGTATTCATCACATCATTACCACTTGAAGCACCCTCACATACAATGAGAGCTTGTGCTGAATTTATCTGAAGCACGGCTTTAAGGTACTTTTCATGTTTGCCTATAGTCTTTTCCTACTGACCTGTCTCCTGTGTAAGGAGACATTCTTGCTGGGGGTCACACTAGAGCTAATGAGCTGAAAAGTTCAGATCCAACCCCCATCATCTGACTGCTGTCGTAGAGCTTTATGCCTTAACATGTGGAGCGCCATTTTGTTCAGGTTTGTATCATTACTACATTCTATTTTACTTTAAGTCATAAAATATTTTATACAAAAATAATTGAAAATCTAGTCCACCCTTACATTATGGTGCTTGTATTTCCACATAACCCTTGTCATAAATTATATAATCAACTTAGCAGACTATTAAGTGCAGCGATCTCTCCTTCAGTCCTCCAAGTATTTCCATCCTGGATTCATTAATAATCGTGATTTTTTTTTACAGCAGGCTGTGAACCAGCAAACTATCAGGGGCACTAAAGTCAGACTTTTTTTTTTCTTGGCTATCTTTTATTACATTTCCTCATTTCTTTTTTATGAGATTGGTTTATGTTATTTGATTTCTCATTAAATTTTATATTTGTGGGTTTATTTTATGATTTCTCAGATATGCCAAGACTCCCTTGCTCCAAGTGATAACAAAAAGATGGATAACTCTGAGGAGATGGTTTATTTGATAACAAATATTGTCTATATGCTTTTCTACCAAGAGCATGCCGGTATATTTATTGTTGGAAGAATAACCTAAGGATAGCTATGCTCTAAATTTTGTTGGAGCTCTTTTAAAACCATTCTTTATGTCATCTATGTACCAGCAAATACAATTCAGACTTAGAAATGCCTTTCGCTTCACATTGGCTGTTTATGACCAGAACGCGCAGTAGGGACCACAGCTGCAGGGGGTGGACACCAACTGGGTCCCCTGAGACACAGTGTCTATGATGGAAGTTACCATCAACTCATCGAGGAATTAGGTTATAGTGAATAAACTCTCAGGGAGATTTAAAATAAAAGACAGAAATGTACCATCTTACTGTAATATAGCCCAAGTCTGTGGGGTCAGCTACTCTTGCTGCTCTGAATCTCTTGTCACCTAGGGCCCCTGAGAAGACCCCAACCATACCTGGCAGAGGGCATGAGATTCTGTCCCGGAGCAGTACTTGAAGTCTCATTTCCTTTAATCAAAAATTAAAGCCAGGACAACAATATTAACCTTCCATCTTTTACAACGCTGCTGTGAGATTCCAATGTGCAGGTCTTAATGAACACGTAGGGACAGCCTGGCCACTGGACCATGTCCCTGCTCTGGGCACACTGTGGCGACAGGACATGGGCTGTGGCCCAGCCGATGGGAGCCTGGCCTTCCCTTCACAAGGTGCCAGCTGGAGCTGCTGGCCTTCACTTTGACGGTGAGTGTGGTTCATGTAGTGAACTCGATATTTTAGCAACACGAGAGGAATTTAATAGAGGGTGTCAGTGATTCCGCTCACTTTACACGGCGGCCCTGTTATAGTGCAGACTCTGCTTCTGTGCCTCCCAGAGTCTGCAGGCAATCAAGTAACATGCCATGGACTTACACCCTTGCTGTTTTTACAGTTTGCATGGTGCCATGCGAAAATAGAATTTTAAAAAAGCATTTCTTATCTTAGAAATTTTGAAATTATTTTCTGAAAATAAATAAAATACATAACTACAATAATGGATGATGAAATAGTTTTGAATTAGCATGGTCATTCTGCTTATAAAATAAATTCTTGACCTGAAGTTCATGAAATTCTGCAAAACGATGTGTTGTAGATGCGGGGATGTGTATCTCTGTGTGTACATGTACATATGTGTGTGTGCTTCTGTGGAGAATGACAGCTGGGATTCTTTAAAGTATGAAGGTCATTGTTCTACAAATGTGGAACAGCTAAGTCACACAATACCTGCTTTTTTCCCTAAGGATGTGGGAATAGAGGGGGGAAATTATGAGGTTAGTTAAAAATGACAATAAAATAACTTCCAATACCACAATACTGAGAAAGTTATTTCTCCCATTCTCTCCATATTGAACTTTTATAGAATATAGTGGAAAGGTGGCAAATATTTAGGAACATGGAAACAAAGAAAAAGTGAGCTTGGAATCAAATGACCAAATGGATACACCAAACGCAGAGGTTTTCCAACAGCACTGGAACACAGGTTCTAGGGTATTAACAAGCCAATGGCCTTCAGGGCCTGGGGCCCTCATGTCCAGGGAGAGAGGCCGTTGCAATGGTGGATGCTGTTGGGTGATGCAGCCCATCTTTTTGTGGACCCAGTTCTTTAATGACACACATTACATTTTCTCTCCCCATTCTGAAACAGTCCTGGGAAGATGCAAACTCTCCAGGGAATCTCAAACAATGCACTATATGACATCCCTGCTGAAACTGCTACCCAGCTCTTTCGGGAACCTCACAGCGTATCTGAGAAAAGCTAGCTGTGGTAGTAACTGTCCTCACTTCTCACACAAACCAAGGCTGCTTGCACCCATCAACACTGCAGGGACTTCCAGCTCCTGGCCCAGTTCTCCACAGTCTCCACGGGACACAAGGGCTCCATCACTGAAAGGCCGCCCTGCTCCCTCCGCCCCACTGACCTCTCCTCGACCTGCTCACCAGTGGCTCTGGCTCAGGCTCCTTTCCTTCTTCTCCTGGAGGCCTCCGTCCAGTGGACCCAAGTTGCCCACACATCAGTCTTTCTTATGTGATTGCAAAGAGTGGTCATGTGAGGCCTCTCCAGTCTGTGACCTAACATACACTTCAGATTTAACACAGCCACGTGTCTCTCTACTCTTGTCTGGCTCAGCGAATGGAACTACCATGTATTTCTTTGTGCATGAAAAAATCAGACCTAGAGTTTTTCTAAATAACTGCTCCTCCTCCTGATTGTATGTGCAGAAGATACCTCCTCTCTATGTGATATTTTCATCTCCCCTGGGATGCTTAATCCAAGTCACCATGAGCACAGATGCACACAATGACAGCCTCCTCACACTGCTCTTTTGTCTCTCCATGTTTGACGTAAACATTTTCTTAAAATTGCTGCCCTGTGTGTGGTTAGCAAATGAGCACCTTTCCCGATGATTTTAGCAAATCTGTGTGGCAGTTTCATTCTAACCTTTTCCGACCCTGGTTTCATGTGTGCCTAGTGGACTCTAAAACCCACTTAGAATCAAGTTCCCCTTCCCAGCTGTCTCCACTGGAATGTGTCTGTGACTTGGAGCCTGTCCTGAGAAGCACCGAGAAACGCTCTTCCAGGTGCCCAGACGCCAGCATGTGTGGAACATTTTCCAACATCTGAGGACGACAGCGAACTCAGCTGTCTCAGACCACACTGCAGCTTTTGGGGGCTTTCAGATGTTCTCAGCAAGAAGGCGCCATGAAGCCCTTTCTTCTCTTGCTGACCACTTTGCTGCTCGTCTACTGGCAGCACAGCTTACCTGCCATCCTGCTTCACTGCCTTTTCCTAGACTCGGTCCAGTGCACGGAGGTGGGAGGAAGAGAGAGCATCTGACATCTCCCACAGTCAAAGTGGCCTCGCCAGGTATTTTTCTAAATAAGCCATTCACTCCGGATAGGGACTGTCCCCTCCTATGACCCAGAAGTGAGCATGTGCTCGCAGCATCCCTCCACGCCGTTCTGTCTAGGAATAGGTCCAGATTCCTGTCTCCATCTCATTGTCTCTGGGTCTCCTCACACACCTCATGCTCTGGCCAAGTCTGCAGGTCTCCACATCCTTCAAGGGGCCATCTTCACACTTCACATCTGTCATCTGCTGGAGCATCGTGTTTTCAGCACAGGTTCTTTTTGTCTCGTTAGCCCCAAGTGGATGAAGCCTGGGACAGCTGTCAGAGGGTCAGGAGCGGACATAAACTCAGGTTCCTCCTGGACACAGGGCACCTCGGCGAGCATCCATGACCGTTTTTCATGAGTTCTATGTTATTCTAGGGACTCACAGATGACCTTCAGACTTATGGGTGACCTCGATTAATCTGACCGCTGGCAATCTCCCCTTGACAGAAACATCTTCTCAATCTCAAATGGCATTTTAGGAGGGGTTAACTGCAGGTTCTTACTTACTTTTCTCTCTATTACTGCTTTATAAGCAAATCGTCCATCACTCTACTCCTCATTTGTTTCTCTGGAGAATGAGCACAGACAACAGCATGGTTATATTTCTTCTAAAAAGGAACTTAGATGATACAAGCATGAGATTATCTATTAAATAGAAGTTGACACTTATCCTTCTCTTAATGACTGGCTTCAGGATCCAATGGGAGATGGTGCTTAATAACAAAGGATATCATTGAGGGGGACCCCGAGAACAGCTGCCTGGGACCAGGTCCAGCACTGTGTGCCCCTCTCTCCTACCCCAAATCAGTGGGTGAGGAGTCTCCTTCCTCTTTGAATTCCCTTTGTTCTCAGATCAAGCTGTCACACTGTTACTTTTTCATGCTTTTTTCCTGAGCATGTGACACAGGTGTGGTCTTGGCCAGGTGTGGAGCCCTGCATCTTATTTTCCAATTATTGATGAGAGTAATATTTTAATATTGGGGTTCTATGGCAAGATATGTGTATGAGTTCCCTAGATGCCACGGCACGGCCATAGGGTTACGTCCTGTCAGCTGTTTTGCGCATTTTAGGGGTCTTTCTGGAGGATCACATATGGATGTTTACTTTTTCAAACTTCTTGTTTTTTATAACTTGAAATAGTAACTTCTATGATGAGAAACAATGGGCTTGAAATTCAACATTCTCTTGTCTGTTAAAGATTATTTTGTTCTTGGATTTTTCAGCTGTCACACACATCCATTCCAACTTTTCATCTTCTGAATGAAAATTGTTAAATTATTTCAAGCTGCTCAGTAATTAAAAATAATTTGTTTACCAATTTGGACACAGTTGATTCAGCCCAGAGCCTTCTTGAAATCAAATAATATAAATCACCAGTGTTTTAGGCAACGGAACAGGAAGGAAATCAAATTAAACTGTAAAATATTCAGAAATTCTAGCTGTGCTTCTGGAAGCTAAGAGAGTTGCGACGTGAGACAACTGGGTTTGTGAAGATTACAATAGGTATTTGAAATATGAACATTTGTATGGAAACAGTAACATCTGTCATGACAGTGTGAGAGAAAGCCCCCAAAGGAAGGTGAGGGCTTCAACTGTGCCTGGGGGGTGGCCCCATCCTGGATATACACCTCAAGAGAGAGCCTTCCTGGGCATGGCTGCTCCAAATGCTGTGCTTTGATGATGTCACTTAAGAGGGGCCTTGGGTCAGGTGGCACCCACTTAACCTTTGGGGTTGGAGTTCATGGTTGGGATAGACCATGCTCATGTGATGACCCATGAAGCCCTCCTAGGGGCTACACCATGGTGACCCTGTGTGGACCTGCCACCTGTCACAGCTGGAGAAGACTGAGCTGTGTCCAGGCAGCTGCCCTGACCCTCCTGGGTCCCTTGCTGGTTTTAGCCTCCATTCTGGTGCTTATTGAACCGGGGCCACAGTGTAATGGCTCTCCTGAGTTCAGTGAGTCCTGAGAGAGAGTTCTTGACCATGAAGTCGGAGGGCCTAGGACAGATGCCTCCGCTTCTTCCTTCCTTCATCTCGACAGCCTGGCACGAGAGTAAGGGCTTATCTGGCACCCACGTGGGTTCTCAGAAGCCCTGGTGGAGGGTCTCTACAGAACAGGGCCCCCCCAAGGATGGTCACTGGGGTGACTGCCAACCAGCTGAGCAAGTGGCTGATAGGGTACTCGGCCCCTACGAACTGCTCAGTCTCATAATGACAGCATGTATCTAGAAAGAAGACACCCTTGCTGCATGGAGTGAGGGCAATGCCCCAGGACACATGGAGGTATTTGTCCTGTGATCATCAGGCCTGGTGAGCTGGCTAGGACATTCTTCAGTTTTGGCTATTTTTTAAGTGGGAGGAAATAAGAAGTATTACAGCTCATTGCTGACTGCCTTGGAAATGGTACACAGGAAATCTTCTCTTTTGTACTCAGTGGTGTCATGTCTGGGTGGGGAAGCTTATTGTCCAAGTAAAATCGGTGTGGGCTGAGGGCTTTGTGGAAGTCACACTTAGGGATCTGAAAGTATTTCACAAGATCACTTATCTCCTTTCAGTGAAGAATAACCCTTTTTCTGAGTCAGTGATATCCACAGATTGCGTATATATTCATAACTGGGCTACGAGTCTCTTAAAGTCTTCATACACTTAACATGAGATCGAGAAAGCCGCCATCACCACCAGAATGCACTTTTTAGAGCTCCTGCAGTGTTTCCTTCACAGCCACACCCAGGGACACTTGAGGGAGAAGTCAAGAAAATCACACACAGCTGGAGCGAGTCATTAATTTCCAGGTGGATTCTTGGATGTGGAGAAAGGGAGTTACGTAAATTCACCAAGCAAACCACACATCTTTTTTAGGCAGCAAGGGCAGAGATAAAGCTGCTCTGAGTGAAGCCTGCTTAGCTGTGATTGCGTGCATCTCTATTCCTTAGGATAATTTGGTTACCCCTTCTTGCAAAGAGGGGAAAAAAGGAGAAATAAAATGTAGCAGTGATTATGTTATCTCATTTCTGGCAATGAACTTTCAAGTGTTTCTATAATCTCATTGTTTTTAGCAACAACTAATCCCAGCGAGAAGGGCCCTTGGATGCCCACTCCGGAAGCTCAGAGGTGGTCAGTGTGATTAAGGATAGTGCAGAGGGAGCTTGCCAGGCTAGACATGTCCACCCCTGGCCCTGCCCTTCCCTGTGAGGTTGTCTCCCTCCTGTGATTACCGGATGCAGTGAGTCCTTGGGGACCCAACCAATCCAGGTGTAAATTAGCCTGTCTTGATATAAGCCACTGCTTCAGACCTTTGTGCTGGGTGTGGTCATCCCACCCCATACAGAGCTGCGTCAGCTTTGGGGCAAAGGAGGCAGCCAGAGGAACGCGAGATCATCCTATGAATATGTACTATTGTTTTCTGTGGACTTCAATGTACAAAAAAAAAATATTTCTTTTCATTCCTCAAGAAAATTTCGAATCAATAACCTATCAAGTTGTGCAATGAAAGATCAGACTCTAAACTCTAATTCTGTCCCACATTTGCTGTTTGAATTTTGGCAAGTGATGGCTGAAGATCATCAAGTCTCAGTTTCCTGAGCTGTAAAACAGGGATCGCTATGTCTTGAAGAGAAGTTAAAATAACTGAAAGACAATGGTGTGAAAGCGCTAGAATTATGTCTATATATAGAAGATAATAGGTGCCTTTTCCTGCTTCTAGGACAGGTAGAGATTACAGCTGGAAAGACAGCAAGGTCACAGGATGCAGAGGAATAACTATTCCACTAACTTCCATAGTGCTTAAGGAGGAAACGGCTTCTTTCTCTCACTGGGACACGAAAGGGCCCCCCTAATGATGAACAGTGTAGGTGACATCCGCAGCGACTGAATCACTGCAATGTGAGGCGTGGCTGTAGGGATCTGCTTGATTAGGGCCAGTGACTAAGGCAGAGCACATTCCCATTTTTCAGGTTCCTTTGGCGACCGCCTTTCTCATGCCATTAGTTTAATCTCACTGAGGAAAATCTACTGTCTTAAATTTGTTTAAACGAGCAAATGATTTGTCAGATTATTTGCAATGGCTCAAACTAGTCCTTCCAGAAAGGTAGGTGGCATCTCAGTCCATCATCCGTCAGCGGCTGTGGCTGTAATCGCACGAATGGTGGCATCGCAGACCAGAAATGCTACAGGTTGCATGCTCACTGGGCAAAGGTACCAGTGAATCCTCCCCAATAGTCATTCAACTACAAGGTCATCTCCACCTCCTTCCATAGTTACTTGACTGCTCACAAAATGACATCCAGTCATGAAGACATTTATGGCTCAGATTTTTTTCATTGAAGGGTAAGTTGCTCGTTCATACAATCTGGTGGTGTTTTTACTCTATTTTTGCTTAGTCTACCTGCTGATTTGCATCTTACTTCCCCACCCCAACCCCAAAGCATCTCAGCTGGGATATGAATGCTGGTTACAGAGAGCAAGGGGATGTTTGTGGGGGGAGTTAGGGCTGGGAAAGTGGTGGATGCCCTAAGACTGGCTGCCCTTTGCCAGCCCTCCCTGGCGGGAGCCCCCAAGTGGAAGGTATGTTATGTGCATTCCACAGACCTTGCTGACTCATGACAAATGCTTCGTGTATTTTTGAGAATTTGGCTGCTAAGTGTGCCTAGTTCTGCCCGAGTTTGTGGTTATAATGACAAATATTTTGTAAGAAAAATAGAGCACCATTCTGTACTTAGTGAGCACATGTCCAAGGGGAAGGCCCACAGCACAGGGAAGAGAATCCCTGAAAATGATCCTCTTTCTTCAGCGCAGAGGGGATGGGGAAGGGCTTTGGAGCTGGCTTTGGTGAGGGAGAAGTATTTGCATCCAAAGCCAGATAAAACTGAAATTAAGGAAATAGGCAGAGCTGAGTTACCTTGAGAAAGGAGTACACGTTAATCTCTAGACCAAGCGGAGAGACAGGGACAGAGAATGGGGCACAGAGCTCAAGAGCAGAATTGTTCCTCTGGCAGCTTTTCGAGACAGGTATCTTTGAACACAGCAATCCCAGAGGTCACCAGCAGAGACCTGACGAAGAGTCAGGAGGGTTAAGAGTCAGTGACAGTAGGGGCCCATGCAGGCCCACGCTTACACATTAGGTCAATGTCCCCACCAGTTCCTGGTGAGAGGAAGGGGCCACTGTACACTTCTCACCCTCACCGGCACCGCTGGGCCTCCGACGTGCTGCTGTTCACTGGGTCTCTCTAGACAAACTTTTAGCAGTCCCCACCCATGGCTGTGGAAGCCAAGCCGCCTTGTCAATCTCCTGGCGCATTTAGGGACTGCTGCCACCCGGCTTCATGCTTTCCCTGAATTCTCTACTTATATGGTTTATATCCCTAAGCACAGAAGGCTTCCTCTTTCCTTCGGATCCCAGAGCCACTGATGAATCTGATTTGGAGAAAAACGTTTCACTAACTATTTTTTAAAAAGAAAAAAAGAGAATTTGGGCACAGAAAGGATGGGCCATGACTTAAAATTGAATTTTCAAGTGCCTGCCACAAGTAAGCTCTTTCGCAGCTAAGTTCCTCATAGCCCTGTTGGGTGTGTTGCTGCTTAATCCTCCCTCCCTGTATCCTTTCTTTCAAATCCCTGATACTTGCCACTTTCTCCCCTTCTGAACTTCTGGGAAGATTCCCAATAGCCAAACCCGAAGTGGAGTTATGGGCCCACGGATGTGATTCTGTCTCCTAAGGCAGGGCTTGCCTGACTGTTAATTTGCCCATGGACAAGCTAACAAGCACAATGGCTTCAAAGGCTGCTGCTTAGAAAAGTCTGCAACAATCCACTGTCATCTGCCACAACCCACCGGTGTCGGCAGGGCCCATGCTGCTATGTCAGGTTTTGCCCTGATAGGACTGTACCAGGCGCCAGCAGTCACTATGACCCGGGAGGTAGGCGTGCCTGTGGTTTTCTGCCCATGGGAGGGCATTTTCAGAATGACTTGTCCTTCATCGAGGACAAGTAGCATTTCAACTGCAGGGTGGGGGACACACCAAGAGCCTGTCACCACAGGCACACCATCTGACGGTGTGCTCAGTGTCAGGATGTAGCTCTGTTGGCCCAGCACATCCCCCTTTGTAGGAAGCTTGTCCATCCTTATATTGTGTTCTTTAGATGCTGTTCATTCTCAAGTTGATGAGATCCCAGTTCCTTGCTCAGAAATAGTCACTTGGCAGGAGTGGGAGTTGGAGTTTCTGGTCCTAATTTAACCTGGGTCGTCTAATGACGTCCACTTGGCCCATCTGGCCACTTAACCAAAGGTTGCAGGGGACATAGGGGGGACTGATCCCAGGTCACCTGTCTAATGTGTGTGTCTTCTACCTCTTGATGCCTTTTATCATGTAGATCAAGTGTAGATCTGCTGAGGGAAGGGAAGTGCGGGCAGACAAGGCTGCCTGTGCAAAGTTACGCAAATGTGGACCCACACTGGGCCCCGAAGTGCTGATATGACATCACTTCTCCCTGGCTTTGTCTCCAACTGGGAAGTCCTGTCTCCCAAACCAGAGATTTTCCTGCTTGTCCTGAGAGCCAGACTTCTTCCCACAATCCCCTCAGAATTCTGTCAACCGTGCGGGGATGCAGGAGGAGGATGGGAGGGTGAAGACAACTGGGGAGATGCAGCAGCTTTGAGGTGAAGGGTCTTGTTACGTTCTTTCCGGTCCTTATTTGTTTGGAGTTTATATTGGGTCGCTGCCTCATTCCAATGTGCTGTAGAAGCTTTGTGATTTTAAATAGATCTCCTAACTTCCTAATAGTTAGCATTCTTTGCACTCTTTTAAAGAGCTACAATACTAAACATATTTTTTGGTCTTTTCTGCAGAGAACTATGAACTACGGATGGGAATGATGAGTTCGGTGAATAGTAACATTCTGATTAGACTTCTTCTAGGTAGCAGGGAAGGAATGCTTTAGAATCAACATTTTATTTAAGTAGCATTCTTTTTTCCTTAAATATATATATATATTTTCTTTCAAATGATTGCAAATTATTAAGACATCTTATTAAGCTTTTGAACCTAATTACTTAATAAGTGGAGATAATTGGTGTTTCTCTCGATCTAGCAATGTCATGGAAATAGTGCTGAGATGAATTGCTGTGAAGTGAGATGTAGGATCTCTGGGTCAGTCTTTTATAGTCTTTCGTTCAATGTCCTTTAGATAGTGCCTCAATCATCTTTTTAAAAAAATTAATGTTTCATTAGCTTATGATACTATATAAGTTTTAGTAGAATAGATTCACAGTTCAGTCAATGTGTATATCACACTGCACCCAACATCAGATTTATTATATGTCTCACCACTACCATTTCAATTTCCTCAATCCAGCTTCCCTGCCTCCCACCCTGTGCCATTCTGGTGACCACAGTCTTGATTTCAGAGCCTCAGTAGCAATCTTTTAAAAGTGGCCTGCATATACCTCTGCTTCTTAAGTGGAGTTTACCAACATACTTCACATTTATAGTAATAAGTTAAAATGAACATACAGCCATTACAATGGTGATGTAAATTATACATTATTTTATGACAATGATTGCAGAACTCAGATCTGAATGGATATTAATCACAGCAAGGATTCTGGAAGCAAATTCTTGAAAGTAAAGTTCCTCATTTAATTATTTGTGGCAAAATTAATTATGTTATTTTATGAAATTGAAAAAATAAATGCTGATTAATTATATTCAGGCTTTGTTATTATAAACTTCTAATGAGGTGCATTTTTTTCTTTACTTGTTAATTGTCACTTAGGAGAGAAAACACTTCACTCTGAGTTACTTCAAATGCTTATGATTACTGAAGGACTAGTTTGATGAGTCCCTGCTGAGCCTATATTATATCTCTCTGCCAAGGGCACCAGCACCCAGCCTCTACTGTCACGGAGTTAATGGAGCAGACTATGGGCATTCAGAGGGTTACCTACACAGGGCTGCACCATGTGGGGGGTTGGACTGTGACCCACTCTGCTGTTACTTATAAGGGAGCAGCAAAGCCATCTCACAAAACCCGTTTGAGCAGAAGTCCAAGGAATTTGTGAGGGTTTTCCATGTAAATGCAGGAGTCAAGAGTCTCCTGGGGGAGAGATCTGCAGGCAGATTGAAACGGCATGAAGCTGAGACCAAATGGACAATGGAGGGCAGGAGACAAAGACAGGGATATATGGGGATGCCAGGGAGCACCACTAAAGTCACAGAGTGTGATGTCATCCCAAGAGCATTGCCTTTTTAGCTCAGTGAATCCTATATAATCTCAATTATTAAAGTTTTATACATGGGGAAATTTAGAAAGGTGAGTTAAAATTTAGAAAAGGTCACAGGGAAGACAAATGAAGAGTGGTTTTTGCTCACTGGAGGACTATCCCTAACTTTTTGCTTGTCTGTGTGCCTGACTAACAGATGTGACTGGGGTGAGCAAGAGAGGCAGCATCAAAAAGCTGACACTAGATTTCCCAGCACCGTTTACTGAAAAACTGCCCTCATCAAACTTAGTCAATCATATAAGCACAGGTTTCTTTCTGGAGTTTGTGTTCTTCCTGCTGGTCTAAATGCTGTTTTGTGCCAGTGCCATGCTGTTTCATTACTATAACTTTGTAATGTAGCTTGAATCAGGTAGTGTGAAATCTCCAGATTGAATATACACATACGAGAGTGACTGGACTGTCATCTCATGCTACTTAGAAAAATTAACTTGAAATTGATCAAAAGCTTTAATCTCGTAGGAGAAAACATGGAGAAAAAGATCTTTGACATCAGTCTTGGCAAGATTTCCCAGATAACATGCCAATAGTACAGGCAACACACACAGACCAGACACACACACACTCACACACAAACACACTGCTTTCATCATCATGCACCTTGCTGTCATGGACATTACACAGAAGGTGCCTGATGTGTTATGCAGACATATGCTTTCATGAACCCCTCCCCCAGTATATACATATTGTCTTTAAAAAAAATCATGATTTTTTTTGAAATTCAAGTGAGGTATTAACTTTTAAGGTGAGTGACAGATCACTCTGGCTGCATAAGGATGTGGACCAGGAAGCACTTTCTTGGGGCCTGCAGGAAGGCAGCACCTGGCCTTCCTGCTGCCAGCCTGTGGGCAGAAGATGCTCAGCTTCAGGAGCAAGGTCGGACTGGTTGTGGAGAGACACCAGGATGAGTTCAGTGGCACGTCTAACTGGGTGGGAGGTGGGCTTTTCTTGTGTTTTCTGTGGTGATGGCCATGAGCTTTATGAAAATAAACAGAACACCAAAATCCCCAGTCACTCAAAGGGGTGGAAAGAACTCCAGATGCTGCTGATTGTGGTGATATTTCAAGGTGTCCAAGGCCAACACAGGATGGCAGCATGCGAGATCATCAAGCAAGCAAACACATTAGCAGACCAAGATTTCCATATGGTGCATGTACAAAATTAGATCTAAGAATCCTGAGGTCTATGTGTCTAGAATCCAGAATGAAATACAAACCAAGTGGTTGTGACTGTGTTTTCCCACTGCCCAGGCGAAGTGGGTATATTTTAATCCAGGTGGCATTTGTTCTGTTCACATAAAACATAGCTCGTATCCACTGACCCCTTTGACAGAAATGTTTCCACGAGCAAATGAAGTGCAGGATGACGTCAGTGGGTACAGGTGAAGGGACTGCGTCCCACAGACGTTCATGCGACCTTCTCTCTACTTCCATCCCACCTCCCTCCAAATACAATTAGCATTCCTGAAATATAGCTTCTATTTGGGCTGACAAGTCCTTTGTATATCATACTGCAGAGAATCACAGGGAAGCAAGGAAGAAGTATTTACTGTGAACAGCTGTGTGAATGCCAGTTTTTGCCTGTATGGGGATAAGCCCTGGTCTCGAAGGACTCCACACAGCTCTTAACAGATCAATGTTCTGCCGAGAAACTTAAAATCTTGGCATTTTGTTCTGAAAAACAAGGAGGACAGGATTATTTTTCTTATTTTGTATCAGACGGTCTTGGAGGAGTCCACTTGGTACAGGGTTCATGCCTTTATCATCAAACACACACCATCAACCACAAAGAGAATCACCCCAGTGAAGGTAGACTGTGCGCGGGGATAGAACCAGCATCCCTGAATCTCAAAGGTCATTAAATTTGTTGATGCAGAAGGTGCAGCCTGGGAATTGCAGGCGGGGGTGTCACCTGATGTTCAGGTTGTGCTGTTCTCTGAGAACCTCCTTTGTGTTGACCATGGTATGAATTTTCTAAATGCACATCTCATACGGCCCTCAAGTCTACCTAATGGGACAGGTTTTATTGATCCCCTTTCTGAATGATGAGGGAGACGGAGAGTGCTAGTAATTGGTCACATTCAGGAAGTCATGACCCCAGAGATGGGGTCAAACCTCAGATGTCTCCTCCCAGAGCCTCCTTCCTGGTACCATTTTCCAGGTTTAGGGAGGTTATTTATATACCTCTTTAGAGACACTTGATTTTAAGAATGTTTGTCATGGTGAGTTTTCTGCTCTTACTGGACAGTCAGACCCACAGGCACATGAGTGATTGCTATTGAGACAAGACAAAGGAAAGTGCAGGCTTGACAAGCAGGCAGGGGGACAGGATCATCAGTGGGAGACAGAGTTGTGTTCCCAGAACATTGCCTAGATAATAAAAACAGAGGTAGAGACAGTGAAAAAGAAGCATTAGATAACCACCAAAAACATTCAAGGGTTGGCATCCAAAATGGCAGCAAAACTGTCCATTGCATCAAAGGTCTTGTCATATTTCTTCCATGGCATACGGTTAAGGCATATGTTGATGTGGGGACTGAATACAGATTAGTGAAAAGAGATTTCTGTGGGTTCAGATGCAGAGTCTGTATGTCTACTGCATGTGGTCCTAGATGGGGTCACACTGGTGAAGCATAGGGTGTTACACAATTCTTTCCTTAGTTGCACACAGGATGTACTCATGCACACACACACACACACACCATATTCAGAACACTATCCAGTGATAGAATTGATTGAGGTCTTGTTACATGACACATAGAGGGTTACGAGGTATATACATCAGGATGTGTCCATCTCTTACTCAGGACCATGTAGAAGCTGTGCTCTTTCCTTCTGGTCCTTCCCCATGGCATGTGTTTACCTGCAGAATCTTTCTGCCTCCAGCAAAGCACTGAATTGCCAAAGCACTAAATTGCAATACTGACTGGATCTGAGAGTCTCTGACAGCATCTGACTTTGCAGACAGGAGCTCGGGGAGCAGTCCTTTGCTAACTGCCCAGTTGGCTCACAGGGTTCTTAGTAGGATGAATAGAAACAGCAGGGAAGAACCCTAATCTGCTGTAGGAATCATGACGTAAGAAACTAGTCTTCACACGATGCATATGCATCACAAGGCAGTCCATTCATTCATGCCGGCAAATCAGCTCTCCTGTGTGTCTGAGAGAAGAGCTCCTGGTGACACATGCACGATCCTCACTAGAACACATTCCATCACAGTCACCATGTTTAAAGTGTCATTTGAGATAATAAAGTCAAAGATGCTGAGTGTGAACCAAAAGGAAAACTCAACACTCAAGTTATAGGATTACCCTGATGTCTATTCTGAATGCTGGAATCCTAGTCTATTTTGTTGTTTTGTATTGCTCTGGTTCCTGAGGGTGACCTTGAAGGTTGGTTATATTTACCCACACTAAGGCCGACTCCACTGACGCTCAGAAAGATTAAGTACTTAGTCCAAGATCATCGAGTTAGTAATAAGGTAATAAGCAGGATCCTTATCTGTTGTGTCAGGGATCACAGACTGCAACTTTCTGTCATTTCATATTACATCATCGCTGGAAAGAGGAAGGGAACTACTAATTAAGCTGACTATATTTCCTTGAGACAAAGATGGGACATTGGGAAGGCAAAAACATGATGGTCCTAGGTGTTGGCAACTAAGGGGAGGAAGAAGGAACAATCTGAGCAGGAACAGAGCAGCCAGGCCAGCAACAAGGAAATACTATGAATGCCAATTGGTGATCACATAGTAATGACATATGGTCTGGTGGGACTTCATACAAACGGCCAAGACAGTGCAAGAATTTTGGCACCTTAAGCAAAACCCATATTTTGTGTCACTCTAAGGCCTGCTCTAAATGCCTGCCTAAAACACATGCCACTTTAACCACCTCATTGCCAGAAATGCCCAATAACCCCCAAGTGCGGAGATAACCCCCATGTTACCTCCCGCAGCTTGCCGCGCGCAGTGGTGTTCTGCTCCTTTTGGAGAGACAGATGGGTGTGTGGGGTCCTCCTCCTCTTTCCTCAGAGGGGGCAGAACAGCAGCAGCAGCCATTGGCTGCTGCAGTCAGCGCCTGCAAGGTCTGTCTTTAACACAGGGCAAAAGAGGCACCTGCTTTTGAGGCCCCTGAACAGACTAAGTCTGGGGCAACTCAATTGCCCCATTTTACCTGAGTTAAAAATGGCCCTGGACATTAGAAATGGGATGAAATTGGCTTTTATTTTAAAATTAAAAGCTGGTTGGGAAATACGAAGGAAAGGTACAGTCACATTTAAAATGGTGCGCCTGAGTTGCTTGCTTTTCCTGTTAAAACTTGGTGGTATGTTTCCTCTCCTGCTACTCTTCACAGCGGCATCAATAAGTGCTTTCCGTTCTGAGTAGGCATCCACCACGCTTGTACTAGTCCTGCTCTGGGGACCTACTGAAGGAATCTTGAGTGTGTGCTGTTTGGGACTGAAATACCCCCGGTCCCTTGAGACGTCTCATCAGCAGTGCCTACGGTGACCCTGAGGACACTCACTGTTGTGTGTGCAACAGAGAACCACTTCTTTCTCCATTCGGCACTGGAACGGTTAATCTTGTTGTGAATAGGTCTCTTCCTGCCACCTCAGCGGTCACATACTCTTTGACACTTTCCATTGTTGATGTCCTTAGAGCAGCATTTACAAGAGCACGGAAAGCATGGAGCCCTTAGATGTACTCTGTCAGAGGACACATGGCTGTGGACTGAATACAGAGAGCATTGCTGAGAGAGACTAGAGAAGACCTAGGTAAATGTAGAGCTCTGCCCCGTTTAGGAGTAGGAGGCTCAACAGAATGATGTCAGTTCTCTCCAAACTGATCATTCGATTCAAGACAATGTCAATCAAAACCCAGAATTTTTTAATACAAGAAAATGTAAAGGACTAGAATTGCCAAACAACATTGAAAATGAAGAATGTGTTTTGAAGACTTAGAAGATGTGAAGTTAAGACCCTCTGGAGCTGCAGTGATTAGCTGATTCACAATGGACCAGGAGACAGACACGGGTGGTGTGGATAAAGCACAAGTCACCAGAAGCTGTGAGAGGTGACTCCACATCTATCAAAAAGGCTCAGATTAGAAAGGGCCAACCCTACTAAATGCTGCACAGGGGACATCAGCAGGAGCTCACACACTGCTCACAGAATGTTAAGTGGACTGGTTACTTTCTAAACCTGTTCGAAATTTATTAAAAAAAATCAAACATACATCTACTCTAAGACCCAACTATTACTCTCATAACTGTTCACCCAAGAGAAAGAAAAGTATATTTCCAAACAACTTGCATAGCAATGTATATTGAGTTTTATTTGTAATAGTCAAAACCTGTGAACATTGCCAGCGCCCTGCAGCTGGTGAACTGATAAGCCATGATGCTGTGATATCACGGAGAGTATCAGTGATAAAACACAACAAACTACTGAAAAGATATATGGAAATATTTTGAAATTTAGAGTACCTTTCTGCAAAATCTGAATAAATGAAGCAAGCACAGAAAATATTTTTAATATGATTTAAAGACGAGAGCAAAATAGTAGATGCAGCCTGAGTTGTGCAGAGGTGACCTGCAGCTTTAAAACTTATATTAGCGGAGAAGGAGGTCTGAAAACTAGCACCTACACCTTAGTAGAAAATGACATTCACCCAAAGGCTCAAGAATGTAGGAGAGAAAGCAATGTGCTAAAATGAAAGCAGTAAAGTAGTAAAATGACAGAGAAAAAAGAATGAACAAACAGTAAAACAAAGCTGTTTTCATAAAAGAAAGAAAATCTATACATTTGATAAGTTCCTTCCTAACTGATAAAGAGGGTGGAAGCTAGTAATAATACAATATCATCAAAATGAGAACGGGTAACATAGAAGATTATTTATAAAAAAATGGTCTTTGTTAACAAATAAAGATGAACTACTGCTGTACAGGACATATATGAGATAGTCAGGCGATAACAAGCAAAATAATATGTACATAGAAATGACATAGGTGGTGATGCAATCTTTTAATTCTAGGTCACGGAAAAGTACTCTGCGGGGACATCAGTCGAACACCACCTAGAGGGTATGTGATGGGCTGGGGTATGAGGGGCGGTTTCTCATGACTAAATGCTCTCTATCTTGATCTGAAAGTTGCATCTTCAAAACTTAGCAAACCTCAACTATGCGTTGTGCATTAGGCTAAGTATAAATGAGACTTTAGGGAAACGGGACAATTTTCAAATGCTATATGTTTCTCCTCATATGAGAAAAGCAATCTCAGTTGAGTTTTTTAAATCAGGCATAAGGAACCCATGTCCTTGCTTCTGCATCCAACATATCTGCATCAGTCAGTTTTACTTGCATATAATGTGAATCTTCCTAATTAGAATCTGTACATTATTGGAGTTGTAAACAAATCGTTTGAAGGTTGATTTTAAGACTGTTGAAGCTGGCCTGTGTCACCAGAAACGTCTCCTTTTTCTTTAAATAGAATTGAAATGTAACTGAGCAGAAGTTTTGATTATCTGCTTTGTTTTTGTCTTTTTGTTGACTTATTATTCCATAACACACACCTACATTTACAGAATTCACAGACGGAGAGACTTCTATGAAAAGCAGCAGCGTCTGTTGCTGTCTCACAAATGACACCAGCGCTCTCCCTCAGTGTCTTCTCTGGTCGACTCCACTGTCACCATCTTCCTTTGAGGTGGGCGATGGCGCTTCTTCACACACCAGCCCCTCTATTCTCTGTATGTTCTGTACGCTTTTATTTAATAAAGTGACAGTCATGCCTTAGGCTATTAACATTATGCATCTATTTGTCACCACTGATAAGTGAATTCTTTTGGTTTATTCTACAGTGAGTATACTTTTTTGCTTCATTTTTCTACAATGGCTGTTACTACCCCCAAGAGCTTTCAAAATATCTTTCAACAGAGAGCAATGCTGAGAACGTCTAAGGTAGTGTTTCAAGTTCTTTAGGTTTTAAGTTCTTAGGCCTTTGCCCGCTGCTGCCCTGTTGGAATGTCACTGAAATCCGGAGTCCAGCTGTCCTGGAGCCCCCAGCCTCTTCTGCTGGCCCCCATGTCATGACCTCAGGCCTCCATCTTCTTTTAGTCCATGTGAGTTGACACTTTACTCCTGTCATTTCAGCCAGGTGTGGGTGGGTGAGGGTGGGATATGGTGCTCACCACGAGGGTCCCTGAATTCCCCGAGCTCTGTGCACTCCCGCCTTGCTCTCACAAAACGTGTGAGAAGAGTCAGTGGCAATCCACTCCATGTCTTGGCAGAAGACCCGATCTCTGCATGTGAAAAATCAGGTCAGAGACCCAACCACTCCCATGCCCCACCAATCAGGCAGGGTCATTGCACCCACGCTCATTGCAGGTCAGTCTGACATCATGTGGAAGGCAATGACCCTCCACACAGATGAGGAGTGCAGGACCGGCCACCTATTTCTGTAGAGGAACATCAGACATTGTTAGGCGCCTCCTAGACACGTGAACATAGGTGCTCTGTTCGACATGCATAAAACGGAACCTGACCTTCTTATCTTGGTATTTTAAAAGAAGGTGAAATTGTGTATGTAAAATAATTTTGAATTATACAGTGTTATAAAAATGTATGTTTGTTGATGTTTCATATTAAGAAAAAATAATAATGTCATTAATTGTGTTCATCAAAGGGATAAGGCTTGGCAGGCAGATACTGGAGCTGCTATGCAGAGGGGGGTAAGATTAAAAAATCTAAAATAAACATTGAGGGTGCCAGCTTCTAGCTTTAAGGAACAGAGCAGATGCCTAGTTGCCGCAGGATGTCAGTCAGACTTTTGGTAGCTCAAATTGCAATGAGTGTCAAACATATTTCACTCATATTTGCAAATACAATTAAATCACTGAGCAAAGGTAGTTTTACAATATGGAGCATTGTCTGGAATATGCAGATGAGTCACTCTTGGTTGCATGTGGACACATGCCTTTTAGGATTTAAGTAGTTAAACCATGAAACCCACCAGCTGGTGCTACCTCCTGGAACATTCATAGGCAGGGCGAAGGAAGTGCTAGAGAATCCATGTGTTTTTATTTTTCAGGAGTGGAACTGACTTCAGCTCAGACCCCAGAACAAGGAGACTCGCTCTGCCTTCTACAAACTTAAAACAGAAGAGAAGAGACTGAAGAAGAGGGGCTAGAGCTCCATGGGTGGGACAGCCACTCCAGAACTCAGGATGTGGACATCAGGAGAATCAGGTATATTTGTTAGAGGCTCAACGGTAAAATGAAAAACTGCAATTTCACATAGTGTGTTTGAAACAAATAGTGAGAATTGCTATGGCACAGACAGCATGGAGTTTTGCAGAGCAAATTTACCAGCAATACGGACAAGCACAAAGAACAGCACCAACTAATGAGGGCGACGTAAGAGAAGGTAAAACTGGACCAATACCTAAGAAGATTATCTTACTCTAAGGGTCTCACAAGTTCCTTGGAGAAAGGACAGAAATTGATCTAAAAATTCCCCTTAGATACACTCACTTCGTATAATTTTGTCTAAGCTTATTATATGGAAAGCTAGAAGTAATGGTCACATCTTGGAGAGGACATCCTCTCTGCAGGCTCACATGCATCTGCCTCCATCCTGAGGTGCTGTCATCACCAGGCCTGTCTGGATGGTGGCTCCGTTGGCACACACGGTCTCACACCCCAGTGGGCAGAGCCAATGAGGGCCCCACCCTGCACCGTAGGCAGCAGTTCCTTGGTGAGATGTAATTCTCCTGGACAGGTCTTCTGTTACCCCGACAAAACCAGTGTTTGTTTTTAGAGCTAGAGCTGCCCTAGAAGCCAGAACACTGAGGGCTGGCCCAGAGTATCAGGTGTGGGGCTGCCCCACAGGTGTTAAGTGCCCTTTTTTCTTTTATGATCAGAGTGCTAAGCTCAAGACGAGTCATGAATTCCCAGCTGAGTCAGAGACGGGCAAAGCCTAATGTAGAAGACAGTGTTGGGCTAGGTCTGAAACAGAAAACTGAAAATTCAAAGTATAAATGTATCTGGAGGAGCTAGATGAGAGTTCAGAAAGTCACAGCGTTGAGAAACTGGGAGGTCACAGAGAGAGCTGTGTAGAATTAGGGCAGGAACAGGAGACAGGGTTTTTGAATGAGTGTGTTAATCCTGCCTGGAAACCCAGAGTTTTCTCACGTGGGCCGGCAAGTAAGTTTTACAGGTATTTCAAAATGACTGCAAAACTACCACTTCACATCTGTCTGGATGGATATGATAAAAAAACAAACAAACAAACAAACCAAAAAACGAAACACATATAGAAAATAATCAGTGCCGGGGGTAGGTGGGGAAATTGGAATCCTAGGACATTGCTAATGGGAATGTAAATGGTGTATTTACAGAAAAATATTAAAGATGGAATTACCACAAGATCTAGTAATTCTATTTCTGGATATAAGCCCAAAAGAAATGAGGGCAGGGGTTGCAGCTATTTGTACACCGTTTTCCTAGCAGCATTATTCACTACAGCCTGGAGGCGGAAACAACTGTCCATCCCAGGGAAGTAGATGAACAGAGTGTGTTCTATAGTACGTGAGAGGGCATTCGAGCACAGGCATGGCCTTTGGAGGTTCCTCACTGGCTGCTCCACTTTGAAATGTCCACACCCGAACACCTCTGTCTATGTGGAAGAAGGAGGCAGGAGAGGCTGAGTGAGCTGCTCAAGGTCTCACCACTAGGCAGTGACAGCAGCAATGTCAGATGCCTCCTGCTTCCAAACTCAGTGCTCTCTGTCTACTGAACGCTCCCAAGAAGACTCTCAATTTTTATTGAAATTGCACGTCCTCTCCTTATCTCAGTCCTTTGGATGAAAGCCGAGGTTCATGCAGGTGAACCACTCGCCCAGTTCACACTGATGGTGACTGAAAACTCAGGGCGTGTGTCACAGCAAAAATTCTCTTTCAACGCCCCTGAGTGTATTTGAAAGTTGCCTGTTAGAAAATTATTTGATTTTGGAAAAAGACTTAATCTTCACTGCCATTGTCTGGGTACGATGATGATTCTGACCTCACGAGTGCAGCACTCTAATTAAATGACATGATCAATGAGGAATTTCATTGATCAGGGCTGGAGTGAAGCTGACATCAATGTTATATTGAGCCCAGTCAGTCACAGGGCTGCTTATTAGTAGGGTGGCCGTATAATTTATCACCTCACCAAGACCTTCTGAGAGCAAACGTGGTTCTTTTCACAAAGATTCTGGGCCAGCAGGGTTAACTGGGCATGAGGTCACTTTCATGTTTCTGAGCACCACCATTGGCTTTCATTACACATGTGGTCATTCCAGGACAAAAAGTGAGAAGGACTCCTTATGGGAGGACACTCCCAGCTGTTTCATTAAATAAGTTTGTTGACAGAAAGAGCAAGCTTTGTATTTTCATCCTAGTGCTTACTTTCATCATTAATCCTCTAAGGACAGAGAGCTCCTGAAACATATTTAATGGCAAACACTCCCTGTGGCTGCATTACCCAGCCCATGGAATCATGGTGCTCGTTGGATCTCAGTAGACAGGCTCTTCTAGCTCATCTCCAGAAAGCCTGCTAAGTTCTGTTCCTTGGTGGCCTGCAGCGCTGAGCCCAGACTTCAAACACTGTCTCCAACCCAAATGTCGGCAGGAGGCCAGAGGAATCTCCCCAAGAAAGCACATCTGCAGGGTGTTTAAACAAAGTGTGATGGCCTGTCTTGATTTTGATGCTAATTTCATATTCAACCCTATAGTGTTTCTTGAAAATAACAGCATGAAAATGAGCTAAAGGATTTCACTCTCCCCAGGACCTTTCCTTCCTTGTTAATATATTTATTAATACTGCACATTTAGGATTTATTAAACGGTTATAAAATATTAAGTTGGAAAGATGGGTCTATCAATTAACTGAAAGTCTGAACAGCAGACAGCTGTTCCTCCAGTGTCCATGTCACTGTCTCTTCCCTCAGTTCAGCCTGGGCCCAGCTGTGGACTCGGCAAGAGCATCCTTGTGGCCCACAGCCCCTCTCAGAGCCTGTCTCCCCATTTGTATCTTCCAGGCCTTTCCTCCCAGGGGTCCGGGTCCCTCTGACAGATAGTGCCAGCTGTCAGTCTGACATCATACACCTCCCCATTTTATTGTGGGTTCTTCATGCCTGTGAGGTGCTCTGGGCTGCAGAGTTCTAACACATCCATGAGTAGAGCTGGCATCTTGGGAAGTTCTGTAGGCATCCCCATGTCACACCATGGAGACACTATTGCTTGTTAAAGGCATCTGTGTCATTTCTGAGCCCTGGTGTTTTTCAGATCAGAAGAGAAATGGTAACGGGCAGGGGTAGCAGGCTTTCCACCGGTCCGGATACGCACCCTCCCCACCCCGTGGAAGCTGGAACCAGCCTGTCCTCCCAGAGTGGGTGGGGGCTTCCACCTGCTGGTGCCACCACCGCAGCAGGTACCGTGGGCACATGACACTCGCTCAACCTCATTTGTTTTTTTTGTGGAAATCAGGAATTAAAAAAGCAGCGCTGAACCCAAACTGTGCTCCTTTGCAGCGAAACTTCCTTCTAAGTTGATTATGCAGGTGGATTGCTTTGTGGTGTCCTCCTCCATGTCGTTAGACAAGGGACAGCAGCAGAATGGCTGACTTCTTGAAGAACACCCATAACACCAGTGTCACTTACCCCGCAGAGAGCCAAGGTGTTTCCATCTTGCGTCTCAGTCTTAGATGGGCTTGTGTGTTTGTGCATCGAGTGTCCACTGAGAGAAATCTGAGACAGAAGAGAAGAGGGAAGGAAACTCTGATGCACACATCTGCTAATTTCATTAAGAACTGCTGTAGTTGATTCTTCACTCTTTGCTGATGGATGAAGGAACAGACACACCACAGAGATGGAGATCAAGTTGTGAACACACCTCCTGTTCTCATCTGCTTGTTACCTGCTGGGAGACGTGACCACGATGTGTGAGCTCAGATGATGCGTGTCCTTGGGGCACAGGTAACTTCAGACTGTTTCTTCCCATGAAAACAGCACAGAGCACATGGTGGAGAATCAGTTCATGATGCCAAGTAGGACCACCAACTAGCAGAAGTGTGTTGTGAATGAGAGGGAAGTTCTGTAAATTCGGGCCAATATGATTCAGGAGACGCCTGTCATTGCAGGGTAACCTGGTGTTGTTCCGAAAACACTATGGGCCCAACTGAACAGCGACCAGGTCATCTCTCCCTAAATCGGGAGGAGGAAATTATTGACATGATGGGATGCCTTAGCTGAGTTCCAGTTGTTTCAAGTCCCACATAAACCATCTCCCTATATGGCCATCACAAAAGGAACATCAACTGCATTGCACTTTACTTATCTTCTTCAGCAACAGCAGAGATTCATCTAGCAGGTGTCTTTTAAATAAACACTTTATTTTAGAGGAGTTCTAGATTTGCATAAACTCCTTCCAGGAGTATAGAACATGTTACAATTAATAGCCCAGTTCTGACACATTATGGCACTTTATTCAGATTCCATTGTTTATTTTACTGAATGTGACCTTCTTTTTTCTAGGGCTCCACCCAGTATGTTTTACCTGTCAGCTCCTTAGCGTCTCGTAGAAGTCAGTCTCTCAAACTCTCGTTTTTGACATTCTTGGCAGCTTTGGGGAGTGCTGTTTAAATATCCTGTGAGTGTCCCAGGTCCAGAATGTTCCCGACAGCCTGATGGTCTTCTCACAATGACCGAATGATATGTCTGGGAGATCCCTGAAGTGACATCTCCATGACATCACTCAAGCGCTCATTCTGCAACCTGGCTAATCACAGTGACTGCTGATGTTGATGGCTTCTGGGTGGTGTCAGAGCCTTCTCCACTAAAAGGAACTTACCCTCTCCTTACCCAGCTGTACTCTCGGGAGCACGGTCCCCAGGCATAGGTGCAGTTAGGGTGAGGCATCCACATGGATTCTCTGGGTTTTGTCTGCATGGAAAAATGGTCTATTCTCCAATTATTAATTTAGTGATACTTGATTTATGCTAGTATAATGCACCAGAGTAACACCAGGGTAAAGGCCCAGTATTACTGCTTGTGCTGAAGTCATCCAGTCAGGACGCTGGCACTGTCCACCAGCCCATGCCCTCCACATGCACCCTCACACGGGCCATGCACTCTTGACTGTTTTGAGCGCTTACTTCCCTGCATCTGCAGGATGATCTACAGGCATCTTGGTGTTTCCTGCCCTAGTCCTGTTAGTGCTATAATCCGTCCAAGCAGCCCTTTACTTGGAGGATGGTGTGAGGAAGTGGGGTCCACACCTGGTGCTGTTGCTTCCAGTGGTCAAGGGGGAACCATCTCGGCCTATGAACCTGTGTGCACACACATCTACATGCATTTCTATAACTACCTGTGTCTCCCTTAGGTTAAAATAACTTCACTTTAGCACAGTATTATTCCAGATGTCCCCACTCGGTCTCATCCTGGTATAATCTTCCACCCAACCTGTGAAACCTGGCTGCCCCCCCAGTGGATATTTTCAGTCTCATATGTAGATTTGGACCCTGAAGATAGAGAAGTGTTTTGACTCCCAAGATAGATCTCAAGCAGACAACAGTACGGACCCAAATGTGACCAGACTGACTCCAGATGTGGTGGTTTGCAACCCTTTACAGTCTGTGGGGCTGTGTGTGGACTGGGACATGCCTTCCTGTTACCTCTGAAAACCTGAAGGCCATTTGAAAATCATATGGAAGGATGCACTGTGGGCTCGCTCCCAAACCCTTGGGTACATTTGAGCAAAGCAACTACAGTGTCCAAGTCCTCGTGCTCAGTTAAACGTGTAACCTAGGTGGCATGTGCTAGATGGCAGACAGACTGATGGACTTCATACAGATCTTATTAGGCTACTTTGTGCTTAGCATTTCTTAGTTCTTAGAAAAAGGACCTCACTGCATTATTTTTTTCTATTTTAGTTGTCAGTAATAACATTCATGACATCAGACCCTCAATTGTCGATGCCTTGGGACTCTTTGATAAACACATTTTTGAAGGCTGATGTATGTGCTGTTTACACCTTTCTTCTCACTGAGACATATGTGGTGGGTTTCTCTGTCCTTCCTAATCCTTTAGCCCTGAAAACAGCATTCTGCAAATTAAGATATTTCAGCAATGAAAGGAAAGGTAAGAGAGAAAAATGTTCCCATGTTAAGATAAATACATAAAGTGTCAGACTGTGAGCGCACAGTTCACAGTCACCGAAAGTCAGTTTCCTCCCCTTCCCGACTGCACAGAGAGCATCTGCAGAATGCACGGCAGGCGAACACATCTCTATTCATGGAGAGTCGTTTCTCCAAAGTCTTTAGCCTCAGTGAAGATTTGTTCAATCCAAGTGACCTCAGAAACAGCTAAGGCTGCAGACATATGGCTGAGGAGCAGTGTGGCACATCACAGTGGGCTCTCGGCCAGCTGGACGGTGTGGCCCGGACAAGGGATCATGTGGGGAGGGGTCTGAGGTAAGGAGCCATGGGCTGGGGAACCGAGTAAGAATGACACACATGGAGCAGGGTTTCTGGACACAACGTTTGCTTTAGTTGTGGATTAAGAAGCTCCCAGTTAATTCCAGGGACTCTGCACAGGAGGACATATCAGGGGAGGGCTTGGCAGGAAGATTCTTGTTCCAGCTGAAGCTAGTGTAGAAACCAGGACCCACCATGGAGGTGTCCCTCGCATGACACCATCACTGAAACTCAGTGGGTGCTTCTCCTACACTCTGTCATTCCAGATCCTCTTACCAGTGTAAGACAACGCCAGTGTCACCACCAAGCACTTTTCTCACTGACATGAGTGCCTGAGTCCACCTGCCACTGAAGGTGCTGCCTTGCAGGGTAGTCTCTGGTTTGAGACTCACAACGCCTGGAACAGAGTTAAACTGTAGGGCACAGCACACTGGCAGATCCCAAAACAAGCTTCTCATAGAACATCTGATCAGTAGGTTTGGGGAATGACTAACAGGTCTAACAAATTCTTGAGGGGTGTTACAGATTCAGGAAATAAAAATGCAGTTAAAATTGAACTTCAGATAAATAAAAATAACTTTCTTGTATGTTTCATGCAGGATTTAGGACATTTTTACACCAGACATTATTTGCTATTTATCTAAGTTCTGATTTGCCTGCTTCTGTACTACATTGCTACTAAGATACGGGAACCAGCATTGCTCACAGCAGGTAAGAGCTTGCAGGAAGGACTCTTCAGATTTGACTTCCTCTCCCTTTGACTCACACAGACGACGGCAGTCAGGGCCGATGCGTTTCACCCTGGGACTGAACCAGGGCAGCCTCAAGCACTGCTAATTAAGAACCTTGAGTTGGATGAGCCCATGCAGGCATTGTTAAGAAGAGGCATTTCTCATTCAGTCCATGCTCTACGATCCCTGGATCCCTCGGATTCAACTTCCCTACTGACCACCAAGCCCCCGTGCTCTCCTGCTGTTCACATTCCTGCAACTGCCTGACATTTTTACACTTAACTATTGTGTGGTGTTAGGCTTACAGCAAAGTTGCAAGTAAAGTCCCAGGGCTCCCACGTACCTGCATCCAGTTTTGCAATAATTAGTATCATCTGCTCCTTAGGGCCTATTTGTCACAATTAACGAACTGGTATTTCTATGTTATCACTAAGTATTCCAGTCGTCTCAGCTTTTCCCCCACATCCTTTCTGTTGTTTCCCCAGTTACCATTTGGCTTCTTGGATGTGATGCTTCTCAGACTCACATTGTTTTTAGTGACCTTGCCAGTTGTGAGGTTATTAGTCAAACATTTTAGAAAATCTCTCACTTGGGCCTTAGTTGGTATTTTTACGATTGTTTAAGGTTATGTATGTGGGAAGGAGGAACACAGAGAGCAAGCTGCTTTCTGATCACCCCCTCCCTCCCCTGTCCGATGGCTTCATGGCTGTCCGTGCAGGTCACCGGCCAGAGGTGTGTGGTCAGATTTCTCTTGGACATCTCCCGTCTCTTCTTCACACCAAGCAGTCTCCTCCTGTCAGAGACCCCGCGCGCTTCCCACAGCCCAGGGTGTGTGCGGGACTGGGTGCTCCCTTTACAAGCTCTCCCTGGGAGTATAATGAGTGAGTCTCCCACACAAACACAGCCAGCATCACGGCATCCTGTGAGGGGGCTCCAGGGGCCTCTGCAGTGTAAGAGCTGTGTTCTCATGTTCTGTGAAGCACACCAGGTCATCCTACAGGCCCATCCATGTATTCAAACACAGATGTTCACCAGGGTTTACTTATTAGACTGCCAAGGGTTTCCCTGTGTTTAAGAGTAAAATCGATCTCCTGAAATTAATTGCTTCCCTAGAGGGTATTTAGTAATTAGCAAAGCTTTTAGCAACTCATGGTTCATGTGCTCTAATTCTTACTTCTAAATATTTAAACGTTCACCTAAGGTGGGTTTTATAGTGCATTAGCAGCTGTCACTGATGATGCTGCTGATGAGCAAACTTAGGGAAGGCTCCTGCTACCCAAATGCCTCCATCTGCAGTTACCAACAACACTGGGTTTATTTCATCTTTAAAAATGTCTAAATTTCCTTCAGGACTCTTTGGAGCTGTCAGCAACTATAGCAGCAAACACCAGCAGGTACAATGTGAAACAAACATTGATTGTTAACAACATGAATCTGAAAGACAGAAACCTGCAAAGTTCAAGCTGAAGATGAGATTCTGAGTGGGGTGAACAGCATTCCATGACCTCTAACTGTCTGTACCTGTACACAGTGATTTTCACAATAACAGCACCTGTATCAAATCTTATGAATTTAAGAATCTTCATGAAGGTAAGTTAACATGGATTGTATGGGCTTCCTACAAAGCAAAGGCTTATTAAGTTTACTGATTTTTTTTTCTTTTTTTTACCAGATTTGCCAATTCTGAGCCCAGGATTATCTTTGGAGAAAAACGAGCTGCTTAACAATATCAGATCCCACCTGTTTTCTGAGATCAATACTTCATAATCATCTCTAATTAGGCGTGAGAAGGATGCTGGAAGGGATTAAACAGAATTTAGAGATGCTAAATGGAGTTTCTCTAATTTACTTATACCACAGTCAATATTATCATTTCTTTTTAATTTTTAGGAAAAAGGAAAAAGCATGGATGGAGCAAAAGGTTGTGTAAATCATAAAAATATGAGCTGAGTACACTGCGGAATGCGTATCTCACTAACTCATAAGCAATTTGGAAATTATAAAATATCACTGTCCTACTTTAGTTACCTTTTAAATGAATTGCATGTCTGTAATTGTATATTCATATATAACTTGAGGCTGAAATGATTATCTTCCCCTAACATACATTCTCACGTGTGTGTGTGTGTGTGTGACACAGAAAGAGAGAGATCTCTTCAAAGAAATTGTCTGAGAATGTGTGTTTAATCTCTGAGTACTTTAAACAAACTATAATCATGATTGCATCCTAGATAATTTCCCATACATCCCTAAGTCCACACAGGTCACCAGGGGAGCTTGAGTCCCCTAGAAGGAAGACTTGAAACAGCCAAGGGACTTTCCAATGGCTGGCCGATTCCAGGAACTAGACCTGACACACCAGCCAGCTAAACAATAAACTGTTAGGTGTCTCTTACCCCTCTAGTGAACACAAGACAATGAACTGTTCCATGTCCGCCCCCTCCTAACCCCTGAAAAACTCATAAAAATGCACCCCTTCCTCCCGGGCAGCGTGACTTCACTGGCCTCCATCTTGAGACCCTTGAACCTCATGAATCTTGCCCAGGAGCGCTCCCCCAATAAACGCTGCTTGTGTGCTGCTTTAGTCTATCTTTTCTTCTAGTCTCACTGCGGCCTTGGTTGTAACCTGACATTACCCAGTATCGAGCATTAGTAGATTATTGATGTTAGCTTTCTAAAATGACATTGTGACCCTAGAAGTTTGTTTTGTATGAGATATTATTCAACATCCATAAACACTCAACAACTATTTATCATATCTCCTATGTAGTAGGCACCATACTAGCCCTGGGGGAAAGGAATTTCCTAAAGGCCCCTCTGAGAATGCACAGTGACAATTAATAACAGAGGCCAGCACACAGACCAGGAGGGAGGGAGGCACCGAGAGGCTTCCATGTGTGGTATGTACGCTCTTTGACAGAGGAACTATGAGTTGCAGACAATGAGTTGGTGGCAAGAAAGTGATCCTTGGGGAAGTAACGTTTACCTCGAAAAAGTGAAACAAAATAAACAGCCTGCAGAAGGTGGGAGAACAGGAAAGTTCAGGGGCAAGCAGAAGCAAGAAGATACATGGCAGGTCCCAGTGAGGGGTGGTCTGGACATTCGGAGTCTGGTTCAGCTAGTCCTGAAAGCTGTGATTTCTTGGAACCCCATGGTCCCTGTGCCGAAGGGCTGAGGAATGTCCTGGGTGCGTGCTGGCACTGCGCAGGACCACTACGGATTCTCCGTTCTGCTGAGCATCCACACAGGCTGGAGGGCCAGGGTTCCTCCCCACGTTTCATTCACCTCACACTCACCTCAGTTGTCCTCTACGGAAGAAATGCACAAACCCAGACTTGATCAAGTGCTGGGCCTCTGTGCAAGCAGCTGTGGGTGAGCATGGTGAGGAGAGGTGCTCCCCGTCCTGAGACACCCTCCAAACATGTGATTGCAGAACTGCAACCTGCTCATTAGAGCAAGCGTTATGTCACATTTGTCAAAGAAGCTCCGCTAAGAATGACTGATAATTGTGCCTTTACACAAGTCTGGCTCTTCACTGTGACTTAGAATCAAAGGGGGTTCAGCAGGCTGCACACTGGTGAGCATACAAGCAAGAATACTAATGAATGATAACATTATTTTTAGTTCAGGCGATGCTACGCAGATTGCTTTGAGGACAGAGGAATGTTTTCATTTTCGATTTTATATCAGACTTCAAAAGAAAGGAAACCTGGCGTTTTTCACCCATGTGGATGAAATCTGAGGACATTATACTAAAGAAAATGAGTGAGCCATTCAAGTCTGTGGACATGAAATATCTAAAAGAGTCCAATCACAGGAGAAGGGTGTTGTTGGGGCGGGGGGTACAGGGAGCCGCACATCTCTGGGACAAAGCTGCTGTTCTCCCAGGAGAATAATAAATCCTAGAGACCCTGTGCAACACAAAGCTTGTACATAGCAAGACTGAGCTGTACACTTAAAATGTTGCTCTGAGTGTAGATCTCCTGGGAAGTATTATCACCACAATAAAATATTGCATACACTCTTCTAAAATGGAAAGAAAATTCAAATTACGCTGGGTTTGGAAACTAGGGGGAGAACATGGAGGCACTCCTGTTCATTCTGAACTTGTAAAGAGGTTCTGGGTCAGCGAGGGCTGGGCGCACACCACGTTCTGGGGCTGCAGACATTAACGACACCAACCCTTTACAACGTTTCCATGCTGAAGTGGACAAGGAGAAATTTCCCTGCACAGTAGCTTAATTTCAGGTCCCATATTTCAGATATAAAATCTGAGTCAGTTTAAAGGTCTCTGACAAACCATGAAACATTGTAAGTAACTATCTCAAGCTTAAATATAAAATTAGAAAGAGAAGAGGCAGTTTCTGAGCAACAGAAACAACAAATATTATGAACTCTTCCCATTGAACTTCTCACTGGGCCTACGCTTCTTTTGGGAGCTAGGGCATCAGTTTTTTTTTCCCGTGGCTCCAATTGGCAGGGGCCTCCCACCACATCCAAGCCTGAGCCAGTGGTTAGAGGCGTGACTTCAGGAGAGAGAATGCCACTGCGGTTAGAGGACAAAGGGCAACTGCCAAGCAGTGGTTCTCCAGGAGCTTTAGTCAACACCTCTGGCCCCAGAACTGTGAGCAGAGACCCCAATAAGCTGAATTGTTCAGAATCATGCATCAAGGAGCCACTTCAGCTATACTGATTCGCATTCTATGTTTTTTGTCTAGAATTCTTGCCCATTTATTAGCTATTAACTTGCCCACTTCCACTGGGTCAGTCTATGAAATTAACCAGCCAATGTGTCCAGCTCCGACTCTTCCTAGTTACTGTCTTTATTTCTCTAAGGATCTCTCATAAGTGAAAGCCAGTCTTAGAACATTAACACAGATGAAAAAAATGATGAAAAAGCATTTCCACCGACGGAGCACTTCCTATAGGAGAAGCACGTTTTATGAGGGAGCTCCAGTCTTCACTGCAATGAGAAAGACATCAGCGCTTCCATTTTCTTGCTAAGGAAGATGCTGCCCAGAGAAACTTCCAGACTCTGACCTCCATCACTCACAGGCTCTCTTTAATACAAGCTGTGATTCGGGGGCAGCAAGAAGCAGAGGGGGCCCCAGTTCTTGATCAGCACAAACATCAGGAAGACATTCTTTTTCTCTGAGAATGCAGCAGGACAAAGTCATGGAAGTTGTGTCAAGCATGGGACACTACGCTTTCTTCTCTTGGTTCATGTTCTCACCATTGCAGCCTCCATCATTCCAGGTGAATGAGGCTGGCTGATGGCCTGGAGTATAGGGTAGCCTGCTGCCCAGCATGCTCTGGCCTGTGTCGGGGTCGCGGGCTGTGTGAACCCCATGCCCCATCTGTACCCTGTCTCAGCCTCCCTGCCTATGAAGTGGACTTATTCAACAGATATTTCTACCTGCCAGATGACAATCTAGATGTTGGGAGTCCAGGGGTAACAAAGACCTTGCTCACAAACACACACATAACAGTATGTGATGCCAACACTAGCACCATAGTGATCAGAGAGGGGATCAGTGATATTTAAATCCAGGAGTCTCCAAGGTGTGACATCTGAACCAAGGACTAAATGATGTGACAGAGAGATGGAGAATGTTCCAGAACAGAGAGAACTGCAGGTATTTGAGAAGAGCAGGATTGGGATGCAGGATGAGGCCCTTGAAGACCAGAAGAACATACCCACATGTGATGACTACTCTGTTCCAGAAATGGTGACAGGTAGATGTGGGTGTTGGTGGTGACCTTAATGTACTATATACAGATGTCAAGTCACGATGATGTACAACAGAGCTTATATAATGTTAAAATGTAATGTTATTTCAATAAAAATTATTTTAAAAACCTAAAAAGTATTCTTTAAAGTTAAGTAATTTTCTCTCCTCACAATGCTACCATTTCTAAAGGAGGAAAGCTAATTTGGAAGATTAAATAAAATCAAAATAAATGTACATTGGACATGTAAGTATATGTCTAGATACCAAGTTAAAGCGACAGGTAGGCAGGAATTGGACTGGCGGAATTGTTGGCAGTTGAGCCTGCGGGGCTGCCTTACCGGCCCAGCCCCCACCCTATGTGTGGACCACTGCAGCCCCTGTAATGCCCCTCCCCTCCCCTCCCCTCCACTGCCCCTGCAGACATTCTGCCCTCAAAGGGGTTCCCCAGAACAAAGACAGTGCACATTCACACTCTTATTAGAGAAAACAACCCAAAGGAGTCACCATCATCCTAAGAATGAACAAAACACTGACATTTATGGGGTAGCAATTACTATTATGGACACAAGGCCCCGTCAACTGAGCCCCTAGAATACAGGGGAGCCCAACCTTTGCTCCTTGACGGGTATTCGACAGATGGGAAATTTGATTTTCAACAGATGATGCCCCAACATAAAATAATGTAAAATTCTCTGCACGTTTATACTTCGGGGCTACTTTTCATTCAACATTTAACCAAAGTGTTGTTGTTTTTGGTGGTAGCATCGTTTCATGTGATAACACAAATCAGGGCTGATAATACACAATTTACAATACTTAAAATATAATTTCTATTTTTATTATTATGAAAATAATATGTTTTCAGTGTTAAAATTTGAAAACAAAATGAAATGAAAATTGATAATTACTCCAATATTTTTGTGCTTTCAAATATATTCTTACAATAGATTATATAAAATTATAGTTGAAATGTACAAATTTAAAATATTATGTATGTCCTAAATGTGAATATGAAATAGAATCTGCATTGCAATGGGTCCCATAGGCTGAGTGAGGGGGGCAAAGAGTGGAAGGGAGCTGGAACAAAGGTGGGAGGGGGCGTCCTGTGATGTGGATGGGAGAAGGCTCTTACCAATGTGGTGGACTTTGTGAAAGGTTTTCAACAGCAATAATTTAAAAAACCCTGGCCCCCATGGAGACAAGGGTCAAATACGACTGTGGCATGAAGAACATGGATGGGACATTGTCTATATGACAGTATCCAAGCAATGCTGGCATTCAAAGATGTGATGGGTCACAGCGGATGGTGGGGTAGGTGGAGAACAGATTTTAACATGCTAAGTGAATGGCATGAAAAATCTTGGTGTTGGAGAAAGTATCTTGAACCCTCTGTGGAAACAGTAAAATAAAGGCTGGAAGAATGGAGGGACATGCACTGTTTTCCTTTTTTATATTATGTGAAGCTATGTAATGTTATTAAAGGAAACTGTGATAACTCTAACTTTTTCACAATGAACCTCAAATCAATAACTAAAAAACAATAACTAAACAAAACAGAGTTATACCTAATAAGCCAGGAACAAAGGTAAAATATAAGCATTAAAAATTTCTCAGAAAAAGAAGAAAAAAGTAGAAAGCAGCAAATCTGTCCTTATTTACAGACAACATTATGGTGTAAAGGATTTTATAGATTTGACCACAAAACCTTTAGAACTAATAAGTATAGGGTGTTTGTGATATATAAGGTCAATATTAAAAATTGATAAAATTACTGTAGGCCACCACTGACAACAGAAATTGACATAAAAATTCCTCTATAACAGCATTAAAAGTACGCCATCTGTAGAGATAGATTTGACAAACTATATGGATGATTTGTACATTGACAACTTCAAAACATTGGTGAGAGAAATTCAAGTATAGACAGCGATACATGATCTCATGGATTGGAAGACAACATTGTTAAGATAAGGTGCCAATATTCCACACACTGGTCCACAGATTTGATGCAAAAATCAGTCAAAACACAGCTGCTGTTTTGGTAGAAATTTGACAAAATGATTCTAAACTTTATATCAAAATGCAGAGTACTAGATTAGCCAAAATAAATTTGAAAAAGATGACTAGAGTGGAAAGACTCACACAACTGGATTTAAAACTATGAAGCTAGAGTGAGGAAAACAGAGAGGTATAAGCACATAGACACAAACCGATCTTTTAAACAGATTTAGATACAACAGATCTTCACAAACATGGCAAACTGACATTCAGCAAGAGTCCCAGGAATCTGATGTGGAAAGTTGAGCCTCACCTGAAACTGATCCTCAGTTCTTACCTCAAACCATAGACAAGGTCACAGACTTGAACATTAGAGTAAATTATAACTCCCTACAGGAAAGAAACCATAGAAGACAATAGTATTATTTGAATTTTGACTAATATTTATTAGGCCGGGTACAAAAATAGAAACTACCAAATAAATATGTATATATTAGACTTTATCAAAATTAAACTATTTCCTCTCCCCAAACAACCTGTTAATAACAAGAAAACACAAGTGCAGAATGCAAAAAAGAGATTTATAAAATGTCTGAGTGAGGACTTGTCTCTGGAATAAATTAAAGAAGACTCAACAAGAAGACAAAGATACCACTTACAAAATGGACACTCTACTTAAGGAGGTGCAGGAATGAGAAGTAAATGCTTGAACTAAACTGTGCTCAACTACAGAAACCATCAGGAAAATGAGAAACTGGCAGGAAATGCCACCTACCCTGCTGGAATCACAGAGCATAGGAACCTGGTCACGTCCCGTGCAGGCGTGGATGGCAGGATTCTCACGCAATGCTGGTACAAATGTGCAGTGAGTCACTGTGAGAAAAAGTCAACACTTAAAAATTAAACATATGTCCATACAAGATCTGGCTATTCCATATCTGGTATTTATCCAAAGGAAGTGAGAAAATGTCTTTGTCACCATCTTTCATGAATATTCATAGCAGCTTTATTTGGCCATGTCCACCTAAGGCAAACCAAACGCAGGGCACCCGAGGGTCCGCCACAGCTCTCTAATACACCTGCATGGGGAAAGCACCAAGAAGGACATCGTGGGGTCTGTGTCTGGGCACCTGAAGTCTAGAATTATGGTTATTTATAAATTAACAAGTGTATACAAAGTGTAGTTAATAAAGCCATACAGAGTGAATAATTCAGTGTCTGAATCAGGAACAGCTGGTAAATAGTGCAAGGTATATCCCATGACAGAAATAACTATGGTATTTAGGCTGTGGATAGAAGCACCCATGGGAACATCTTTCATGAGTCTAAGATCAAATACTATTAGTAACACTATGGAATACTTCCTTAAGTTTTTGTTTCTACATGGAGAACAGCTCAATTGTGCATTTTCACTTTACATGTGATATTTTACAGCTACTAGTTTATTCAGCAAATGTTTTTTCTAACATGTCCTAGTGATACAGGAGTTTGGATGACTGAATACTAGAATATAACAGATTCCATTTTTAGTTGGAGTTTTCACTGCCAGCATACTTTCAAAAAATGACCATACTTACAGATTCTTAAAATATGCAATGATTACTTAAACCTCTGCTCCCTAAGTTATTGTAAGAGAGATATATTTTTGGAAGAAAGAGGCATATTTGAGCAGCATGGAGGAAATGCTAACACTGGGTTAAGGTTTCCACCTACATTTTTTTCGGTCTGTTAATTGATTCTCCTTCATCTACTTTTCCTGTAATGCCCAGTGGTCACCACTAGCCACGAAACTGTCTTATGACTCTGTCCTGCTCTACAATATTTTACTGAGGTTGACCCCATCAAAGGAAAGAGGCGAGCAAACATTTCCAACACAGTTCTCCTCTGTGCTGCATTGTCTCTGAAAAGTGGGAACATGTTGGAAGTTTAGCTGCCACAGGATATTCTCTTAAAAGGGGAAAATGTCACCAAGAATATTAAATATATAACCGAACTCAATACGCATTCTGAATTTGTAAGGAGACAGATCTTGTCCCATTAGATACATGCTTCATTGTTCAAAGATGTATTTCATCATTTCCAGTTTTCTGAAATCTTTTTTATTCACTCAGATGAGCTCTGACATACATATATAATCTTGCTTTCATATATCATATTGTCCTTAAGTATTAGGTATGAGCAGAACATAATTTGAATGAAGTAGAAGCCACACTATAAAGGTATCTGGGTAAATCACTTTGGACACCACAGAATCCCTAAGAAAAAGCATACATTAAAAATAAAATTGGATGTTCATGCTATTTAGGAGAAAAAGATGTACATGTGATCACAGTAAAAAGCTCCATGATTTCTCACACTCCTCTTGGTTTAATGATGATTCTTGGTGATGGGCTTCCCCAGAAAGTATGTCAAGGCTGATTAATGATATCTGGTCACAGAAGAGAGACGATAGTTTTACAGATGTCATGACTAGGGAGATATTATAACACAGCTACTGGGGAGTGCTGAAGAGGTCAGCCCAGGAGAGATACTCTCTTATTCCAGAGAGGTTTCAACAACCCATAACGCTGAACTACAAGTTACTAAGCTGTTGCAGTCCCCACAACGTTGTTGGACTTTTAGGCTTCTTCTTTATTTAAACATATATTTTTCACACTTTAGAATGCTGACTAGTTTAAAAAAGGATCCTGCTCCGTCACTCCTTTTAAAGGAATTGGAAATGGCAATGCCTTCAGTTGGAAGTCAGTATTGACAGAAGTTACTGTGAGGGATTCTTCTCCAGATAAAGGTCTCCCACAGAGTTTTGACTGGAGAGACGCCAGGGGCTGGTCTCAGCCTCAGTTCTTTGGGAATACAGGCAAGGTACCCCTAGGAGCTCCTCACACCAGCAAGTGCTGTGCGGACTGGAAGGCCTCACGGGAGCCAGGGCAGAATGGCGGCTCAGAGCAGGGTGCCTTTCCTTCTCAGAGGAAATTCTCAGAACCTTGCTTAGAGCTGTGCAAACTGGAATATAGGTCTCCTGTGTTTCCTTAAAGACAAGCCATGACTCCAATTCCTTCTACTAGGAAGTAGGTTTGCCGCTCTCTGAGAAAGCCACACACCAGCAAGAAAACATGGCATCTTTAATCAGAAATGTTCTTCCGGGGCAGAAAAATGAACAGAAAACCTTACTCTGGTTTGAATACCTGCCCATGGTGTCTACCCTTATGCAGAGTCATCTCTAAAAGCCCTCACTGTGGAAAAGACAGACCATAGGCTCTTCTGGGGTCATGGAGGCCTCCGGTGAGGCCACAGAGATGAACTTCTGCTAACTAGGCATGGGGTGGCTCACAGAGGTGTTCAGATACTTTCAAACACATTTTCAGCACTCTGTCGCCCTACATTTCATCTGATACAAACACAGATGTGGCCTAGTTTCAACAAAAATACCACTGTTTTTTATTGTCATATTGCAATGCGCAGGCACACAGGACCTCCTCCAATTACCCCCAATTTCTAGGTGAGGAAATTGAGCCCCGTGATGTTTACATAAATTGTCAGAGGTTAGGCTGGACAGTAAGCTGTGGAGATAAGACTGAATACACCGAGGCCCAGAGCCCTCTGCACTCTTATGCAATGGCACTGCTCTATACAGAGCACAGGCCCCGGGTTCACAGAGACGCACGCGCTTGTTAGTTTAGTAAAACCACAACCTTGTCACAAAACTGGAGCCATTGCTATGAGAACCTGTTTGGATGTCCAGACGATGAGCGTCACTGTGATGCTGTGATTTCTCTAAAAATATGCTTCAAAGAGGATCTAAATGAAAATATGAAGTGCTAAAACTTCTACATAAAGTATTAATGAAATTCTAAAAATAAATTTATTCTAACTTATTCAGGAAAGTAAAACTTAATATAAATGTCTATAGGCACATAAAATATTTTCATTTACCTTTATTTTGAGATAGCAGTAGATTCACTTGTTTGCCCTAATGGTAACATTTCCAAAACTTCTAAAGCACAGTCAGGAGCGATCTAAGAATGGCCTCTATCAAAGTAAAAGCCGCAATGCAGTGACTTAAAGAAACACAAGTCTATGAACCCACAGTGCTGGATGCCAGAAGTTTGAAATGTGTCTCACTAAAAGCAGAAGTGCCGTTCTCAGGGCACGTCCTGGGGACAACCCCAGTTCCCGACCTCCCAGCCCTAGAGCCCGCCTGTGCTCCACTGCCCTCTGTCCTTTCCTCTTCAAAGCCAGCCAAGGCTTTGCTTTTTTAAAAATAAATTTGTGCTCTCAAAACGACCTTGTCAGACCATGATAACACAGTCTGCAGACTGAGAAGAAATATTGGCAAGACACATATGTACCAGAGGACTAATGTCTAGGAAACATAAAGAACAAATGAATAGCAATATTTTTGCTTTTGGTGAAGTTCTTTATCACATCTTTAGTTTCCTGAATCATGCTTTGCTGTGGTCTAGAAGTCTGTCTTAGAACACACCTTGAAGCTCTCCCTGTTGTCTCTGCATTTGATACTGAAATGAGTGATCAGTTTTGAGTGAATTTCTGAAGAGCTGTGAAGCTGGGTTAATTCTCCCCATGGGTACCAATGGCGTCAGAGCCACGTTGGAAGGCTGCCCATCAGTTCACTTCCACACTTTCACCAAAGCTTTGAGGAACGCTGAGGCCCTAGGTCCCCACTCTGTTCTGGGGTTCCTGTGTCTGTCCCTTCACAAGGACTTGGCTGATCGGCCTTGTGTTGATCTGCTATGTCCCCTCTACGCTTCAGCTTCTCACCTGTCACCGGCGGCAGGTCCTCCCTCTTTTCCTGTCTTGGTAGGTTTGTCCTTTCTATTAATTTTGCAAAGAGCCAGAGGTTTTGTTGATTTTCTACTATGATTTGTTTACTTTCATTAACTTCTGACTTTGAGCTGATTATTTCCTTCTTTTTGCTGCTTTGGCAGTTGGGTTTGTGACTTATTTTTTGCTCTTCTTTTTCGAGGTTCTAGGTAAAAATTCAAACTAGAGAGTAGTATTCCTGAACCACACACCCATTTTGTCAGGGCCCTGGCTGCAGGGAACTAAGGAGAAGCCTTCCTGGGGCGGTTGCAGCAGGGCGTCGGCCTGATCCACCAGAACCATGGCAGAACTGCACAGCAGTGATCTCTCCCTGGGAGAGTGCCTTCTCCTGCCCACCTGCTCTCAGGACCCTCACTCCCATGAACCTCGGACTCAGTTTGCCTAGCGCTTACCCCAACAGAACATCCCCCTGCCTCCCACTAAGTATCCCCCTCACAGAAACCAGGACAGCTCCTGCCCAAGACGTGAACTGAGTCTTCGATTTCTTGAGAAATGTTCCTTCTAACTGTCCTGACTTGTGTCCATGACCTGAGCTCATGCTTCTGATGTCTGGATAGGTGTTTGGGACTCCAAGAAGAAAGGCTGGGAGCAGGGCTTTGTGTGTATGTGAAAGAGAATGTGTGTGTGAAATGAGTCTGTGTGTGATGTGTGTCTAGATGTATGTATCGTGTGAATGTCAGGGATGTGTGTGTAAAATGAGAGAGTATGTGTGGTTGCAGGGGTAACAATCAAATCTGCACACATATGGGAAAGACTGTGATATATCTGGAGTCAAAATTAAAAAGAATTCATCAATTCATTCTTAAATGACTTGATTTTTCGATATGAAAGAATGAGTAACATTGTAAAGGGAAACTGTCAATATAGTAAAAAGGAAAATGCCTATTTTATTCATATAATTTTAAACTCGAGGCTAAAATGAGCACTGAATATTAAAATTGTATGGTTTTTTTCAATGCATTAATCATGCTGAGAGGTCTATGAAGTAACCAAAGTGCTGACAATAAAGATCAATGATGCATAAACAGAAAGCAAACAAGACTAATGATGAATTAGTGCATCTGCTACCTTATTTCACCCTGAAGTACTTACAACATAGATGTGGAAAGTAAGTCAAATAGATGAAGATTAGGATTTAAATGAATTACACACATGCATTATCAGTCTAAAATGAATCTGCAAACTTGCTAAGATGCAGCTGTTCTAGAGCTGCTTTGACCATAATGCAGAGTTTGATACAGTTAACTCACATTTTCAACATCCCTTTAGTTATTTTTAAAAATTATTTTACCTTGCTGAATTTTTTTTTTAAATACCTTAACTCTACAACGTTTGTATTTGTTTGCTCTCTGTCCAGTTTTGAATGTTCTATTTGTTCTTAACCCTCGAATTATGTTACCAATCATAACAACATTCCAAGCTGGTCAAATCTTAGAGCTTGTCAACTGAGTTTTATTGGTAATTAGAAGTGCTCAGTCTCCAAGTGCTGGGATTGCATTTGCCACTAACTCTTCACTGGTTATTGACATAGGGTCTCCATCTGGAACTAATTCCAGTCTACACTCCTCCCTGATACATCTGCTCATGTGCTTAAATCAAAATTAGAGATCTTGTTAATTTTCTCTATTTTCCTTTGTCATCAATTTTTAAAAATCTAAGTGGAATAGCATGGACTACTGGGGGCAGATTTTGGAGGAAACATGTTTTTAAACAAGTTTAGACGGAGAGAGATGCTTAATGGTACATTTTTCATGGCCTGTTTTCCTGAGCACATAGCTCAGAAGTAAATCTGTGAAAATGTTTTTGCCACGTAAGCTATAATGCCATTTTAAAAAGTCATCTTCCTAAAGTAGAAGTTCCTGCTGGGTGAGGTCACTCGCCACAAACATCGTGTCCCGGGGGGCCCAGCCACCCCGCACACCCCGTGATAAGTAGGATTCTGCACTTTGTCCCCTAGTGACACTTGATGTGCAGGGAGACCCACAGAGTAATGTGTGGGAGATCTATTCTCCACTGTGGCTCAAGTCAGGACCCTGCTTCTCCCCAAAGAAATCTGAACACTCTCTCAACACAGAAATCGACCCCAACAGCTGCTATACACATCAAATACAAACTCCCGAAAAGAAATGCAGCCGTATGATGACTTACAAAACTGGAACCCTTTGTGAGGCAGAAAGCTACAGCATGTAAAAAAGATGAAGGCCCCTGCTGCTCAGAAATGGTTGGGGTGCAGGGAAGACCCCTGGGGAGGAGTACTGCCCCCCTGAGAGAGGACCCCCTTCCTGCTGTTTCCAGTGACCAGATTAAGTGCCACTACCCCAAAACAGTGCTGGTACAAAGACTACAGTGTACTGAAATTTTTTCTTATCATTCAGTTTCTCTCTGTTGTCTTTGTGAATTACTGGTATAAAAATGTCTAAGAATTGCTATAGATGCTGGTGAAGAGCCAAATCCAGCCATTGGAGTCAAGATTTCTTTCTTATAGTATCTGGCCCCACCAGTAGCCCACTGTGTCCACACCAGTGAGTCCCACCTTGGGACTGGCCGTGGGAATTTACATGAACGCCCTCGTCACCCAGAGTTAACCAGGGTAGGCACCCTCTGCTCTGTTCCCAGGTGGGGCAGATCTTCAGCTTCATGTAGCAGGGAAGCGTGCCACGCTGTGTATTTCTCCAACTGTGGAAATGCACACTTCTGATGTTTGAAATTGATTTCAGTGTCAAGATGACTATAGCACTGGCCAAATAAACTGGTAGTTAAGCAATTCACATTTGGATCACATGCAGATTCAATTTCAAAGAACTGATGAAATCATGATATAGCCATGCTGTCTTCAAAGATAAATACATGACAATGAAGTGGGGAAAAATGAACCCAGAGCACTTTGACACAATATCTTTTCATTTACAGTTGATAGGCACATGTTTCTCAGCTGTGCTACGTCGCCAACAGAAGAGTAAGCACATTGAATTTACAGCATCTCACGTGGACAGCACCCAGGAACCTACTTGGTCAAACGCACTCAGGCTGAGAGACAAGAGTGGAAAAGACAGACTCAGAGGCTTGGTAATGATGCTCTTCAAATGGCAAAGAGCAGGTTCAGAAGATTCTGAGAGGAGAAGGGCTATGGCTTTAAAAAGTGGGCACAGTCAGTGGGGCTGGAGGTTACTGTCTGGAGGTGTGACCGTCCCATGTGCCTGATTTTACCCAAAGGTCTGAACTGGGAGGAAGAGATTTGTTTTGGGAAGGGCAGATCTAGTTCAAATCCCCCTTGTAGCATTGATTATGCAATTTGATACTAGTTACTTCTCTCGTGAAAAGTAAGGATAATAATTTCTGCCTCTTAAAACTGAGGTGAGGAGATCACATCATAAACAGTTGTGAAGGCCTGTGGAGGAGTGAGGGACACGGCACCATGCTGCTGGCTTATTTCCTGCATTTTTCCAGCTAAACAGCAAGTATCTCGGGCTCTCCAGTTTTCTATCTGAATGCTTTATGTCCTCATGAAATAATTGTTGGAAGAATCTGAACCCTCATGAGGTTGGGGCAAAGCTGCCCTGGTGTGACCGTCCTCTGTGAACCCTGCTGTAAACAGAACACTTTTGTCTGAAGCTGGGAAACAAAGATTAAGTTATGGAAAGATAATGGCATCTGTTGAAACAAACTCAGTTTGTTGAAAATGCACCATTCATGAAAATAAGTAAGAGAAGTAGTAAATAAATGTTTAGAGGCCACTTTGAGTCAATCCAATAAGTTCATCAAGCATCTGGTATGAATAACACACTATAATAAATTGCATAAAGAAGATTTTAACATTTTTGTCTTCAAGGAGCTTAAAATCTGCTAAGGACAAGAGGGTTCGCATGTTGCTGATCTGTTACTTGCTTGGGGAATGGATCCTGAGAAGGCTGATCTGCATCCCGTTCCCTCAGTCTCAGAATTTGGAGGTCAAATGGCAACACAGAAAAGGCAAAGCATACTTCAGACCTTTATGAAAATAGTCCACCCTTGCATGTCCCTTGAAGGGTTTTGGTGTCACCAGGGGTTTTCTACATTTTAAAATGAGACAAAAATGAAACTCCAGAGAAGAAACATAGTTTGGTGGTGCCAAATCGCAAATCACTCGTTTGGTGTGGAATCAAGCCAAGGACCCGAGTCTCTCTGTGGTTGATGCCAGCCCCCGCCCTGCCCCAGCTGTCTCCCCTGCCACCAGCCCAACCCCGCTGGCCCTTTTGTAGTCCCTCTGCTGCCCTGCTCTGTGCACGTGCTCTGACCTGGGGCGCTCCTGCCGGATTAGTAAGGGGAAGGGTCATTGAGAACTTCAAAGGTTCTGATACAGAATCATTCTATTGTCTGCTTGATTCTTTTACCACTCTGGGAAAGCTTTGGTGCTTTGAAAAGTAAAATTGTTGTTTTAACAGTGACACTGTACCACTATAACTTTAACATTGATTTTTCTAAATATAAAAAAAATCCTCATAAATATTCTAACACAAGGAAAAGGCATAAAAGACTATGTATAATCCACCATCACAAACATTACCTTTGTGTGTTTTCCTCAGACATTTTTTTTACCTATTGTAATTCAAACATTATGCCATTTGCCTACACATTTCCTTCATTATTGTATCATGAACACAGACTTGCTAACCACCAGCATTAATAGATCGACCAGGCAGAGACACCACAATTTTAACATCCAATTTTACATTTTTCAAATGGGAATTGGCCTCTTTGAAAAAAAAAAAAAATGGGGGAACTGGGAAGTGGAGCATAAGTGCTATGAAACAAGTTAGAATATGTATTTATTTAATCTGATTCTGCAACAGAAGGTGCACAACATAAGCAAGACATATATTTGTGACCAATGATGGTAACAAGACAGACTCTCTTTGTGTGAACCACAGTTGCAGAGGCTCGTGGGAGCCCATTCTTATTTGCAAATTCAATTTGATTCCAAATAAAGTAAAAAAAATAATGAGGGCCATAAATCTGTTTGCTCAACAAATATGTACTGCGTACCAGTGAAGTTTGAACTCAAATATTGAGCTGTCGCTAGTTTGTATCTCATGAAAGGGAATATGGATGGCAGATCATGCCTTAGAGTGGATCCCTGAGAGACAGCACTAGCCAAGGCCACTCCCGAAGGTGGACTCGTGTGTGACCAGCTGATCCTGGTTACAGAGGCGCTCCCAGTGGATGGAGTCTTCGGACGAAGGTTAGTTTACACTTATATGAAACCTTTGAGGATTTTCAGAATTTGGACTGGGGGAGATCTGTCATTCAGACAGAAAAAGAATAAATAAAGACAAGGGAGGAGGGAAGTTACAGGAGATGCCAGCCAGAAAGTGAGAATGAAAGGTGTGATTATGAGACGCTCAAAGATGAGGGATGACATTACTGATTGCATGAAGGAATGAAAACAGGAGCTGCAGAGAAGAAGCAGGATGCTCAGCAAGTGTGAGAAGCAAGTCAAGAGGCAGGAGGGCAGAGAGCTTTGAACAGTGATGCTGGTTCCCTGATGAGGCTCAGCAGCTTTGGGGCACAAAATAGCCCCGTCTCCTGCTCACACTTACTGTTCAGTATTTGTGAATGAGCACCTACCCAGGACAGCTTATACAACATGCCAGGTACCCTCCACTCAGAAGAAACAGGAGATGCAGACGGAGGAACACAGCTGGAGAGAGACCTGGGTGGAGGCTGCCTGCGATGGCTCTGGGAACCAGGCAGTCCCACTGAGTCCTGCAGGAGACGACCAGCATAGGTCGTTCTGAGGAGACCCTAAGGTCTCTGATCTTGAGGAATTTACAGCTTGTTGCTATATTGTCATAAAATCCTGATGACAACTGTCAGGTGGAAAGCTGTCCCCTAGCTCTGTAAAATCTACTTTATGTTTCCTGAAACTGCCCTGTGTGAGATCAAAGATCCGTCTGTAACTTTCCACCTCTCTCCCAAGAACTCTTCACGTTAAAGAGCATTTACTATTATTGCATCTCTGCCAAGTCTTATGGGTATTTTATAGAAGTTAATGTTGGTTTCCTGAATATCACCTGAGCACCATTCAAAAACAAATAAAGGAGCACCATCTCTGGATGCTTCTGGTGAGTGGCTACTTCCACATGTGGTTTCTGTGAAGACACCGACTTGCTGTCCTGACAGCCTGGCTACAGGGTGCTGACCCACATCAGCACAGTGGCCTGCAGACCCCAAACACCGGACACCCCATTCCATGCCAACGGACATGGATTGACTGCTGATCTGGACAGTATTATTATTGCTCCTGATAACTGTTTTGTCTCTGTTCCTTTCCATGATTGACGTATTAGTGAAATGTGACCTTGTATGATGAGAACTAAAAGCACGGTGTGTGCAGAGAGAACAAGTATAGGACTCACGGGTCTAACCCCATGGAAGGCTACTGTGTAGAGAACACCTAATGAAGGATGCTAGAGGAAGACCATCGTCTTCACTCAGGAATGACGGGAACGCTGTTCTCCTGAGCTTATTGGAGGAACACATGTGATCCCCACTGCTATCAGAACTGTGACCATCAGTCAGGAGACACCATGTTGAGAGTCAAGGCGAAACATCCAGCATTTGCATGAATGTAACATCTTTCCTGGTATTTATGCCACCCACCATCTGTCATTATCAGTCACACTTAGATTCTGTTAACTTCCAGATACAGACTGAGAGCATCATGGGGAGGGGAACTTGCTTTTCTAAATAAGCTTGTTGGGGGGGCCCTTCCCATCTGATGCATAGCCTGCCTACACATAAACTTGAGACAAGCTCAAGTTCAAATTGGGAGCTATCATAAGGGTTTTAGAGTAATTTTAGAAAGTGAATATTTGCTTCTATTTACAATGTCACAGGTCACTGTCCCCACCCAAACCCCGTGGAGTTGCTTAATAATTTACAAGAATCTAAGTGGATTCTAAAAGAGGGAGTAAAATTCCAGACATGTCAGTCAGACTTTATTTCTGAACAGGCTGCACAACCAGCTCTGCATTCAGCTGAATCAGTGGCTGTTACAGCCATCACTGCAGGCAGCCAGCCTCCCTTCTCCTCCTGCACCCTTCATCACCAAGGGGCTGCTCCTCAGGGCATCTCCCAAATTCTTGCACACAGCGAGTTCTAGAACTGGGATTCCTGCAAGACCCAGTCTTTGGGTAAGAGCTGTCCTAGTTTGGGAGACTGCTGGGCAAGTGCAGTTCTGGACACAATCTGGGCCCTCAGCCAATGTCCCCTCCTCGACCTGGGCAGGTCAGGGTGGCAGTGGAGCCTGCAGATATGTCAGCAGGTCTAATCCACAGTCTATAGCTATATAACCAAGTGCTACTGGAAATGTCTTAAGAAGGTATTTTGTAGGTGTGATTAAAGTTCATAATCAGTTGACTTTAAGGAGGTCTTGCTCAATATTCCAGACCAGCCTGTTTCAACAACTTAGAGTTTCAAAATCAAGTGGAGGCTTTATCGAAGAAGAATTTTCACCTATGAGGGTGGCTTCAGCCTATATCTAGACATTCAACTATTCATTCCTGGCAGCACCCTGTAGATTGGGGTCTTTCCTATTGAGTCACCTATTGGTACTGTCTGACAAGGTGACAAGCATGCTCACGCTTCATACCAGCACTGTGCCCGCTGTCATCAGTCATCTCTGAGGCCAGAATGCTACCTCTCATCCTCCTCTCCTTGCAGGTGTCTTTGCATGGAGTTGGACATGGCCTGAGGGATAGAAGCCTGCAGTTCAATGGACTCCTGCTCTGTCCCCAGGTGAGGGTGCTTCATTTCTGGGCATAGAACCTGGAGCTGTGCTGGAGCAAAGCCGGAATTCCCAGGTCCCTGGAAATGAGGATCCCAGTGACTATTCTATTGTTACTCTGACTGTGACCCAGAACAGGGGTCTTGCTCATTGTGGTTGACACTATGTCACTATTGGCTCAGAGTGTTTTGTGCATCCCAGGACCTCTTCCTCCTAGGAAACTTGTCCTGGAAATAATTCACTGTTCTTTAGGTTGGCATCCTTGAGTTGGGCCATCTGTGTGGACAGGTCAGACCTTATGGCCCTCAGTCTGACACAAGCACACTGGATGGTGTGCCTGTGGATTAACAATGTGGTTCATCACTGGCTGAGTGAGCTCAGAAAGTTAAGCACTGTCTATTGAATAGTGAGATGCATAGGTGAAGCCTCCATTCCGACCTCAGCCCAGGAGGCCAGTTCCTAAGGATGGGCCCTTTGGAGATTCAGCATTATTCCTCTTTACTGGAAATCTGCATGCTCAGCAGCAGAGTAGCGAAAGAAATCTTGGTCTGACTGTGGGGGGTTATTTTTACAAAGCTCTGATTTTGTGATTAACAAGTCTGTTCTGAAATGAAGCCTCACTCAGCAATGATTTGGGCAAGATTCTAAGCATGGAGATGCCTTCCAGCACTCTTGGCTCTGGAGGGGGTGGGGTGGGGGTGGGGGCTGTTTTGACCCCACAATGGCCTCAGTGTAACTGATCTCTGATCTAACATTTGTCATCATGGGGTCAAGTGCATGTCAGAGGCCCTGGCCTGTCATGCTATCTGTAGGGCCCATGTCTGTGTGTCTGACACCCCAGAGGTCAGCCTGTCCTTCATTTATCTGACTGGACACCAGACTTGCTTCTGTCAGTGACCACCACCACCCAGCTTCCACAATTTGAAATCCCCAAGCCCGTGGCTGTGTGAGCCCAGCGGTCCAGCTAGAGCATTCAGAGGATGGAAGAAGATGCTTGCCCGCACTTCAGGGCAACGAACAGGCCCATGGAAAGTCTCGTGACCCCTCATCTGCCCACACTGTCTGCTGTGGGTACACAGACACATGCACACAGAGCACAGCTGTCTGCTGTGCTCAAGTGTGCGAGCCTCTCTCCCAGCCCCAGAGCATTCTCTGTCCTCCATGATAGCGCTGGGACCCTCTTTACTTTGTGCCTTTGTTTTAACCAGCAATGTGTGAAGGCAATGTCGTTTGAATCTCCCTTAGATGTTAAAGTGCTCAGCCCATCTCTCCATGCTCTCTGGCTCCCTCATGGCCCCAGCTGGGTCAGCCCCACCAGCCCGACTGCCCACCAGGCTCCTGCAACATCACTGCTCCTGTCCGGCTGCCCATAAGAGCCTTGCATGGGTTCCTGTCACCGGGTCTGGTGTCAGAGCCAGTCTGTTCGTGTCAGACATTCTGGGATTTTGCAAAACATTCCGTGTGTTCACATCATTCAAATGAGCAGATTCACTTCATTGATTGTCTTCTTGGACTTCTGTTAAAATTTAGACTGCACTGGAGTCAGCAAGAAGTGAGGGCTCAGAGTCTCAGAGGATTCAAAGGAATCAGGTTGGACATGTCTGTGTATTCACCCACCCAGCACCTAACTCTTGTTGGGATCTGACCTTGGGCCATGTGATCTGGGAGGTTGGGTACCTTGCCCCTCCTGTGAGTCTTCTTCTTCTGTAAAGAAATCCTGGCCTAGTTTGAAGCTTTTATGTCATTTCATTTCAGATATAAAATATGCATTTGCTGTCAGGGAAGACAAGAGCATTGGGTGATGGTCAGTCAACCTCTGTCTTTGTCCTTCTTTCTGTGTCCATTGCTTGCATGAGCCCACAATCGTAGGCTCCTTGTCTTTTTGGCAGGGTTCCCTTCATCATCTGAGACATCACATCAGCATCTGCATTTCCTTCCTACTGTCCCATCCAAGTTCAGGCTTCAAGAGTCTAGACAATTCCACTCCCTTATTGTTACCAGCTCCAAGTGTCTTATGGGTCATCGGGCATAGGCATTCGAGGCTGGGTCTTGGGGGGACACCCCTGAGCTTGGTGGGCAGCAGGTCTTTGGGCTTATCCCGGGTCCTCTCTGGAGTGATGGGAGGGGGGCCTGGCAGAGACTTGGACGTATATCCCTGCACTCGCTTGCTCCATGGGGAACCCTGACAGCGCTAGTTCTACACTCCTGTCCTGGTCCAGCAAGGACTGGCCCTTCAATGGCCCAGCTCTCAGGTTGTGGGTAAGAGGCTTTCCTAGCAAAGGGCTCAGGAGTGACACCAACCACTATCACTCTGACCGCAAACATTCTCAGCCTTGAGTTGGCCATCGGGCTTCCTCCTGGCCCATCACAGAGCTGGTCACCAAAGACACTGAATGAGGAACTTGTTTCAGAACTGCTTGTCCCTCATCTTTATTCACCATGAGAATTTGGGACTTCAGACTTAGGAGGTTTGAAAATAGCACTTCCTTTTGAGCACTCAAAAGAGCCATGCTGTTAGTTTGCAAGGAAAGAAAATGGAGCTCTTTGTCCCAGTAGTTCCTAGGGTATGAGCGACGGAACTCACAACACGCCCACGCTCTGAAGAAAATGAAAGAGCTGCAGCCTCTTCGCAGATCCAGACAGAAGCTGCTCACTTAGAACGAAGAGCTTGGAACGTGTTAGTTCTGAGGAGAAATGGGCTCATAGCCTATCCAACTCCTCACATGAGGAGTCAGAGTTGTCCAGGAATAAGAGCTCTGAACAAAGGTTTTGAACCGTTACCACAATTTATCTTTCTGTTATGCATTTAACCATTATGTAAGTCTGCAAGAGAACTCACTCTCTAAGCCAGCATTTTCACAAATCAGGAGTCAAACTCCAGTGAAAAGAAGCTTTCCAGCCTTTTTTCACCACCAAACTATCAAAATAAGATTAATTTTTCTCTGGAAATTCTAGGCATTTCTATCCCCAAAGCCAATAACATTTTTATTTGCCATTTACATATAGTTAGGCTTAAATGAGTATTTAATTTAAAAAGGCAGTTGCTGTCGTTTGCTATATGGGTAGAAAAATATCATTTATGTATTTTCTATTGTGAAATTTTTATATAAAAACATCTATGTGAGGAAAGTCCTATTTAGTTTTATATATAAAGTGTGCTCTGGCTCATTAAACTATGATGAAATTATTTAGAAAGGTGTGCATCTTTCAAGGAAATTCATTTTTTACATATACTTATTATTTTTAAATGTAAAAATGTATAGTCTCAAGAAAATTGATTTTTACATATGCTTATTATGTTTAAACGTGAAAAATTTCTAATTCCCAAGAAAATTCATTTTTAACAGAAGGTTAAGATCTGTAGGTTAAAGCTTGTCTGCAAGTTGCTAACACGGAGAGAAGACATATTGCAGCAGATCGTGAGAAAGGTCCTCCTCACTTCACCTGGCCAACCTCGTTCCTGGGCAGAACATAACCCTTATAAACACGGACAACCTTAGCATGTTTTTGCAAGTATGTATGTGATAAAAATATACAAACCTTCTCTAAAGGTCTATATTAATAGCTAAATGAATACAGAAATGATTTTCCATCCACAGCTAACATCACCTGATTGGACTGAGTTGGTCCACAGCTTTAGAGACCCCGGGAGGAAGACCAGAAGCAGCTTTTTTTTTCTAAGTTTTTTTAAATAGGACAAAGGGCAGGGGTAGAGGTTGGAGGCCTGCAACAGGATACAGAATGAGATGAAGAGGGATGAGAGCATCGCTTAGGGAGGCCCAAGGTGCTGGTGCTGGACCTGGAGCCAACTGCAGAAACGCCCAGAGGCCTGAAGGGCCCACCTGGGGTACACAGGGGTTTTCTCCCCCGCAGCATGGCTGCCAGGGGCCCAGGAGCCAACAGAAGCAGCTCCGTATACAGGTGGGCTTAGGAGGCGAGGAGTGTCCTCTGCCTTCTCCATAAACACAGGCGACTCTATCTGCCCATTTGAGGGAGATGATGGTGGGAAGTGTGGAGGGTGAGGGCATGGCAAGAAGAGACTGCCCTGTAAGCGACAATAATCATGCATCCTAGCCATCATCACAATGAATGTACAACAACCAGTTGCAGCAAGGGCATTCAGCTGGACCCCACGGACAGATGCTGACAGCAGGTCAGGCTCAGCACAGGCGAGAACTCTGAACAAACCCCAAGACACTGAGGTCACAGGTGAGAAGCCAACTTGGGCCATGCAGATCGCTATGGGACAGCTACAAGCAAGGTGAGGAATGAGTAGCACTGGCCTGGACAATAATATGTCCCATTTGAAGAAATGGTCTATGAACGTTCAAAAATGAATGTTTTCACTTCACTTTTAGCATGAAGTGCTGAAACATGCAGCCAGTCAGGTATGTGCGCTATAACCAAGGGCTGGCCCAAAAGTTCAACACAGACTACTGTACTCGCTGACCAGTCTAGACAAACAGCATTTGACTGATACCTCTGATCAGGTACACAGTTCAGAGACCAAAGCAAACCCTCAATTTCTTTCCACAACCTGCATCCTGGAACTCTTGCGCTCACAGTGCTTCATATACCAGAGTGCAGTTCATGCGAAAGCAGAATAAGTAAAAGACAACTCACATCCAAACCCCAAGTACAATCCTGATGATGTCTGCTTGAGTGTGTTTCACTCATCACCAGTCCCTGTCCTCGGCTTTCAAGTACTTTCTAGCTCAAAGGCATTTATTTCTCTCATGCAGGTGATGTTGATGAGCAAACCCTCTGTGAAATGATGGCTTATCTGTGGTTCTACCTCATGCTATTCTCTTTGCTATAGTAATAATAATAATAGTAATGACATTTGTTAAGTAGCCAGTGTGTGGCAGACAGAGTGCCTGGCATGTAAGTATTGTATCTCATTTATACCTCATATGGCGTTTCTTATTATATGCTTAATTTTCACATGAGGTAGGTTCCTGTATTTGCTGCTGAGCCACACTCCTCTTCTCTGAACAGGTCTATGTGGACCTAGAACCAAGACACTAACTCTGCCATCTACCCTGTGTCCCACTCCTCGAGGTTCAGAAGCTTGGCTTCTGAGTCACAATTTCCAGGCGTGATTCCCCAAATTTGTGTAAAACAATGGACTCCTTGGTGTTTGTACCAAGTCTGCCAAAACTTGACCTTCTGACCTGTGTCTCCTCCATCTAGATTTGGTAGAACTTCTCAGTCCCTCAAAGATGCAGCTGAAGTGGGGCCATGGATGTTATGGGCAGCATTCACCTCACATCTCTGTCAAATTAAATTGTGTCCTAAATACAGTGATCACCTTTTACCCTGGAGATGCAAAGTGACGAGACATCAGTCAAGGGTGCTGGTGAACTATGGACTTAGCTTTATTCCTTGTGGTTCCATTTCCCTTTGCAATAAAAGTGCCCCTCCCTCCCCCCATCTAGGACACTGCTGCTGGCCAGGGTCAATTCAGATGCCACCCTAAATGACCTGCAGCCCACAGGTGCAGGGTTGGTTGCTGACAGCGTGGCCGGTGACCCGGGTTATGTGGAGGACATGTTTCGGAGTGGCGGCTGTAGGGCTCCTGCTAACGTTGGTTCAGGAGTTTAAATGATGAAGCTTGGGGAGTGATCTCAGAGGAGCAGGGATGTGACAAGAAAGGAGAGCTGTGGGTGTCACTGTCCTGAGAGGAGGTATCCCTACTCCAGACCTAATGGGCTCATTCCCCAGTTTTGTGACATACATGATACATGGATGTTTTCACATGTGCTCAAGAACAGGAATAAAGGCACATAAGATTAAGTGGTCTGGCAGCTCAAGATTTGAGATAGTATCTTGAGATGTTAGAAGGATCTGAGTGGGACATCTGGCTGCTGACCCCTTACCGACTACAAGTCAAAAAACAGGTGTGTGAAACCTTCTCTTTACGATCAGGTTGTGGGATCTCTGTGCTCATGTTGCTGGAATGTTCTGTGGGGACCCAGGCCGTGGTGCCTCTGTGCCCACACCCATCCCCACCCTGGAGGAGGGAACTTGGGGCCTCCAACCACCTGCATTCCCGGTCCTGTAGTCTTTGTGGACAGACAGGGTGTGAATAGAAGAATTCAGGAAGCATCTAGCTACTTCCATTCTTTTCATCTGGAGAAACTTGGGGCCAGACATTGTCGGCAGTGCTGACCTGTGGGGCCCTCATGACATGACGTGGCTGCCTCGCCCAAGACCACTGGGTGAACCCAGCCTCCCATCTCAGCCTCCTGAGACCCTTGCCCATGATCAGGACATTGTGACAGACTGGGTGAGGCTTTATAGGCTGACTGGTGGCTGTTTTTGCTCAGAATAAGTGTGACTTGTCAGTTGTGAGGACCATACGGAAGTTCAACCCGCCTTCCCTGGGTCGCACGTTTTAGAGGTCACATTTATTGAATCCAATGTAGAGTTCAATAAACAAATAGAAATGGAGATATTTTTTATTGAGGATTGACTGCTTTAACCATGGATAGTTCTAGAAAGACCTGCTATGAACTTGAGCACAAAATCTTCTAAAAAAGATAAAGAGGTCCTTGCAAAGAGAGGTCACCCCTTGTGGAATTTTTAAATTTTATTTTATAATATATTTTCAATATTTTTTTTGAGTTTACAATACTAAATTCCATATAAGATACTGAAATTGCCTCTCAGTCTATATTTCACACCACACCCACTGCTGGAGTTCCAGTGTCCCTTACCACTTTTCCCTCATCCCTCTGCCCCCATAACCAGTCCTGATTCCTGTTATTTTCATTGGAATTTGTATGTCCATCTGTTTCATTTAATTATACTCCACATATGAGTGAAGCCATCCTATATTTCTTTTTCTTCTTGATTTATTTCACTCAACACGATCCTCATCCAGATTGTAGCAAAGGGCACAATGTCATTTTTCTTAATATTGGCATAGAATTCCATTGAGTATATGCCCTATCAACAGATGACTAAAGAAATTATATACTCAATGGGATTCTATACCTTGTAGAATCTTTCTGTAATCTTTACTAGGGTGCTGGTAGAGAGCAGAGGGGAGGATGTGGTATGTGATTCTGAGTACACATGCATACATGCATGTTCAGGAATTTGGGTCTGGAACTCACTTATTCAAAGGCCCTGTTTTCAAGGTGAGTGGATATGATGCTTCAGAACAGTTTAGTGTCCGAAGGAAAATCCTCTGTAGAGTCTTTGGATAAATGAAATTTTCTGCTCTCTGTATTGTCTTACTTCTCGCAGTGGGTATTTCAAAGGAGTCTCAGTGATGGTAACACACGTGTCAGGAAGCCAGGATGGTGGCCACACTCTTGGTATCTGGTCTGTGCTGAGTGACACCCAGATCAGACTCTAGAGTCACTGATGTTTAGAGCTGTGGGCAATCTCAGACCTACCACTCGACTACTCAATAAGAAACTGGAGGCCACGGGGCTAGACAAAGTGACGAGGTGGACCAGGGTCACGGAGGTAATTAGGGCCACAGTCAGGACCCTGATCTCATTCCTGCTTTCCAGGGAGGCTCCTCTACAGAGCCACATTGTCCTGGTGGCTTCACTGGAATACCGTCTGGGTCCATGGAACCCAGAAGGCCAGTGGCAGAGGTGTGGGAGGGCGCAGAAATTGAACTCACTGGGCGGGATTCGGGCACAGTCTGAACTGCTGGGAAGAGGGAGGAGTTAAGCCTCAAATGCAGCCTAAATGCAGAACGAATCTGTAAATGGAGCCATTACTGTGTCCTCTGTGAGCGGCCTCCTCAAGGACCTGCAGATGGGCCTCCCGGGCCTCTTCCTCTGACTGCCTATCAGCAACAAAGTATTTGTCCAATTACCAGATAATCCCCCTCAAATCCATCAACAGAAGCCTCTCAGTCCTTTCAAAGTCTCATTATGTTTTCTTTGGCCTCCTACACCTAAATCTGTTTCTACAGGTCAGGAAGTACAAATTGCAGATTCAATATTCGCAGAAGGAGTTGCAGGGTGACCTTTAACCCACCTTTCAAGTCCTGCAGGTGACTTGGAGAGTGATTTCACAGAGCCAGCAGAAGGCTTAGCGGCTTAACCCCTTGGTGACAGCTGCTCAGCGGGGCTGTCCCTCTGGAAACTTCTCTGAGATAGATGGCTCCATTGTGTCCCCCCCACCTAGGTCTTTGCAACAAAACAAAACCCTGCACAGATTACTGCAGTGGTAATTTGCACAAAGAAAACCTCTCCCTTCTCACCACAAGCACCCAACACCAGGCGGGTTCAGTTTGAAGGGTGGCCCCAGAGACCTGCTCTCGTTTGATGGTGGAACTAACAGGTACTGCTGGAGTCCATTTCTCTCAATGTTCTTGGAGCAGCAAACTGAACAGCAAGTAAAACAGACAGTGTCCAGTTATACCTGGACTTCAGTTAAACAATGAATCACTTTTAGTGTAACTATGTCCTGAGTATTTCATAAACATACAAAAATTACTTTTTCTCTGAAGTCCAAATGTACCTGTCATCTGTAGCTCTATATTTTATCTGGAACAGAATAGCAAGGCTCTTGAACACATCAGTTCTTGGTGGTGTGGTTTCCAAACAACAGGTGGGTGGCACTGAGACTCAGCCTGATTTTGGAGGACAGTGTTCCAAGTCCTCAGCCAAGCAGGACAGCTGAGCACAGGACAGAGCCAGAAAATGGACAGGACATGGCGGGTGGCGCTGGCCTCCTACCTGAACCAAAAGGAAATTTACTTTTAGGATGATCCCCTTGAAGCAAGTCATGTCTCTGAGATTGACCAGACAGCCTGCAGGACCCAGGTCACAGCACTCTGGCCCGCCCTGCCGCCCTGCTGCCCTGCACTCAAACCGCATGCACTTCCTTGCACTGAACTAGTTTGCTCGCCCATCCCCAAGTTCAGTCCGTTTCAGACCCACAGACTCTGAGGAAACACACCTGCCCTGAGTTTTCCCGAGGATCATCAGAGGAAGGATTTGTGGAGATTTGGGGTAAGTATCCTTCTTCACACCTGAAAATATGCCCCCCACTTCTTTCTCAACTGTGCCCCCAGGTCTGTGGGGGTCCATTAACTCGAAGCTCGTCAGCACCTCCTGTATCATCAGGGCCCACCCAGAGTCCAGCACATGTGGGAGCACCTGTTCTACCCTCAGCTCCGCTCAGCAGATGGCTGGTCTTCTGAATCCCTGCTGAGATTGTACCTGTGGACAGGGACCACTCTAACGGTGACCCATCCAGGAAACTCTAAGTTAGGAAAGCAATCACAGTGTCTGTCTACACGGCTGTCTTGAGTCGATGGCACCTGTGAGCTCCCCTGGACCCCACACTCTTCTAGCAGAAGTCACAAGATTCTTAAAATTTGAACTTATTTTTCCTGAAGAAAGTATGTGTGGTCTCCTGATGCATGTTTCTGTATAAAATTCTACCATCATTAGGCTTCTCTTTATAGCCCAGCCTCAAGGTTAAATAATGTTAATAAAACTCGAAGTAAGCTGAACTCACTTAGAGTTTCATGACAATTACACACTTTGATTTGCAACAATTGCCTTCTAAATGCAAATACCACTTTTACTGCAAATGTACACCCTGAGTTAATTTAGCACAGCTCATAAAAGCCCATCAAAAGTGATGAGAACAGGTGGCTAAGTAGCCGCCGACCTTCACAAAGAGTCACATCTAAGCTGCCTGGCAGTTGAGGTGCCCTGTCCTATGAGCCTGGTACCCACAGCCACACCCCTGAAGAGGTGCCTCCTACCCCAGCAGCATTACTGAGAGAGAGCACCTACTGCGGGCTGCGATGGCCCAGGCTGGGAACACACCCTCACGGCTAGTCTGTGGGTGAGAAGGTGCAGGCACAGACGCATAATGCAGATGTCTGCCAGGGGAGTTTGTGGAGGTAAACAGGACTGCAGATAAGAACGGGGACACATGGCAGGAGCTTGCAGATGGGTGACGAGATCGGCCCCAGAGGTAAGGAATGAATATGGGGCGCAGGGTTGTCCCCACGGTCACACTCAGGTGTAGACAGGGAGTTTAAAGATCTGACAGAACAGAAGGTGTGGGAGGCCAGGTCACGGGCAGGGGACCTGCTGGTTGCCATGAAGACTTTCCCAGTGAAATAAGAAGCAACTTTTTGACTATAGAACTGACATGACTATATTTTGATTTGAAAAAATGCATTTGTCTTGGGGTGGACAGTGGCCTGCAGGTGAGGGCAGAGGAGCGGTGGAGGTGTCTCAGAAGGTGACTATCAAAGTGAGGTGAGGTGCCCCGATGATGCTGGTGCTGCTGAGATACAGATCTGGGATCTGAGTGTTTGGGTGGCTGGAAAACCATAACTGTTGGTAAGCTGGCTATGAGTGTGAGTTTGGGTCCAGGATGACCACACGGCTTGAGAAGGCGGTAACAGGAAAATGCAGAACCAAGATGTGGAAATGGGGGAGAAGGTGCTTTTTGAGAGGGTCTATTTCAGAGGTCTGATTTTCAGGCATGCTGATTTTGAGACATCATTTAAACACAGTTAGAAATGCCTTGTCTGGACCTCATCTCTGGAGTTACTGATTATGGGGTGAGAAATACTTGGGTATATTGTTAGCACATCCATGGTGTTTAAGGCACAAGACTCAGTGTGGTCGCTTAGATAGTGACAGATGGTAGGTAAGACATGTTATTTGTTGCTTAATAGAAAAAGGAGAGTCAATTTCTGTCTCACCTCATGCTTCTTTTCTGTTATTTGTTCTTTTCTACATTTCAAATAATCTTAAGGACAGATGAGTCAGTGAATTGGGTTCAAAGATCCAGACATAAAAGGAAGAGATGATTAAGAGAAGTCATGATGCAGATAAACTGATGACGAGGGATCACAGAATTAGAGGAAGGGATTCAATTCCCTGAATGCCCACTGAAGCTTCTTTTCTCACGGGCACCAGACTGACTGCAGGAAGCTGAGGACCATGGCATCCACGCAGCAGGCAGATGAGGGAACATGGTGGCAGAGCTGACTGCACCTCATCCGTGTGCGAGTGGTGTTACTCAGGCGAGTCACTGAAATTCCAAGTTCAGATAATTTATCATAAAACGTCTACAGTTATTTCTGCCTTGAGTACCTCAGACAATAATTTTTGAGGGTCAACAAGGTGACCCAAGGTGAAACAAGGTCTGTGCATGTTGTCATCGTCACTGAGGATCCGCAGCAGGCCCCCGACCAGGACATAGGGCGGCTCTGATCTGTGTGTGCAGATCTCATCAGTCGGGATGAGAAAAGGGCTTCCAGGAGGAGCACTGTACAATGTAATTAGTGAGTGGCGAGACCATTGTTTTGACTATTAACTGTAGTTGCAGTGAACCACTCACAAGTTTTCATTAAGTCAATTGTGACAGGCTAAGTAAATATAAATCAACAAGAAAACATTTGTGTGAATTCAATGAAGAACAATTTTTGTGTCAATTTTTTTCTCTGGAAACTTGAATTAAAGGAAAAGGAAGAGTATTTTAAATATTTTTGCTATTTATCAATTGAAAAACTAAAATACTTGGAAATTCAGGGTAATGGTTTTCCAAAATAATAATGTATCTGAAGAATACACCTCTCATTAACTGAAAGATCTTCCAATGTCAAAATAACAAACGATTTTGGTAAAAAAAAAACACCCCGCTTTATCTGTTTTTTTGAACTATTCTTACCATTTTTATGGAAAAGACATTAGCCCAGCAAAGTTAACCTATATAAGTCAACTATGTAGAAGAGACAAACAGAAAAGTTCAGAATTTCAGGTATAAATTTAAACTTGGGAGTGTGGATAAAGAAACATTTTGAGGAAACTTAAACAAATGTTAGAATAGCATTGGAAATAGTGTGACTTTAATCCACATTTCTTTGCATATTGAAATTATACATTCATGTATTTAAAAGGTAAAAGTACATTAGTGAGATAAGATTTGAAATTATTTTAATCAAAAATTATTTCCTTAAAAATCCCTTTTTACTATAGTACAGTTTTCAGGCCATTTGAAGGCTCTGGATTTCTGTTAAGTGAATAGCTGGAGGAATTTTTAGCAGAAGGGTGTCAGAAATTGATTTTCATTTAACTAACATCCTTCTGGCTTCTCAGTGGAGATATTCCTGAGCATGTAGGGACCGAGGCAGGAAGAAGCAGCAGGTCTTTCGCAACGAGCCAGGTGAGAAAGACCGACACAGCAGTTTATGATTGTATTTTCCAGGTAGGGTCACGTCATGTGATGGGTTCAGTATGGGATAGAGGAAAGAAAGATCTGTGGCCTTAAAAGGACTCATTAGCATATTATCCTCAACTGACCTGAACTGACAATGTGAAAAAACGAAGACAGATCACAAGGACAGTGCATATTTAGCTAAAGAGATGGGTTCTTGGGTGCAGCTGAAAGGTAAGAGGTTAAGAGAGAAGGTGAATGCATACCTCTCCCCTCCCCCATGAGGGTTTGGCAACTATAAACTGTTAATAATTCATTTGGTCATTTGAGATACTTTACATAAGAAGCCTGCATCTAGTGCACTGATTAAATCACATTATGCATAGCTGGGTGAACATATTATTAAACAAATTGCCTCTTTCTATAATCATGAACTGTACTTCTGTAGCAAATGAGTGAACATTTCAATAAGGAGGAGTGTAATTATATTACGGTCATTGCTTTTCGCAGGAGAATGGACCACATTTTGGGGGTGAATATCTTCCAATGAAGATATTTATTGTAAAGGAAGGATTTTCAAGTTAGAATCAGCATTATTACTCACTGACAATCTCCCTGCTTAGAAACACAGGAGCAGGAGTGTGGAGCTTTTGCAGGATGTATTGAACTTAATAAATCACCATTGGTTTTGCCCCAGTGTTCACCCGTATTCTATGCATGTAGTTGCTCTGGGCTGAGAGCAAGACAATGCAAAACAAATAAACAAAACAAAAATCTTTTTTGTAAAACTATTAGATCAAAAGAAAATGCTCCAGCAAGTGGAAGACTTACTTGGAATTCTCTTGCCTTTACGTTGTTATGTACTCAACACTCATCCAAGATGAGGCTCTTAGTTCAGAAACTTGCTAAGGGACTTTTCTAATAATGGAAATAAGTTTAATAATAATGGAAAATAAGTTTAGTCATCCACAGTCTAACTGATGAAGACTAAACAAGTACCCACTGGTGAGAAGTTTGGGTGTTGCCCATGCAGCATTTGAGGATGTTCTTTAGCAAATCAACCCACCAGGTCTGAGAACAGAGTGACATCTTATTAAACAGAGGCTCTGCCTCTGAATAACTGGCCCATGATGGTGGGGCCTGGACACTCAGTGAAGACAATGGTTTTGTTATTCAGCTAATCAGAGCTAGGGGCATTGAACTGGTTTGCTCAAGCTCCTTTCTCTGATGGCATCCAGTTTTGTGTCTGGAGGGGTTCAGAACTGGGCTGTGTTAACAACCACCTGGTCACTCTGGTCAAACCTTCACTCAGTCCCACACAAGACCATGCGTGGCCATGGCTGGAATGCTCACGGGACATCAGGAAATCCGTTTCAAAGGAGTGCCCTGCCTTCCACAGTTGGGCTTGGAGGGTACTCGGCCTAACAGATCTTCTCTTAAGATTTGCAAGGTTTGGAAGCTCTGTCACAATTCCAGATCTGTGCATTCAATTAGAAGTAGAGCTCTTGAGTGGAGATGGATGTGGGATTCAGTTGGGCCATGGGGGCCCAGATGTTTAGTCAAGCACTACTCTGGATGTTTCTGATGAATGAATACTTAACCAGGACTGTGTGAGTACAGCAGACTGCCCTCCCTATGGGGGGCCTCCCCCAGTCAGCCGAAGGTCTGGATCCAACAAAAAGGCTGACTATTCCCTGACTGGAAAAGGGAAAGTTCCTCCGCCTGGCAGACTTCGAAGGGGCAGGCAGCCTCCTGCCTTTGGATATGAAGCGTCAGCTCCTTGGGGTCTCACCATCTGCTGTCCCTGGATGGGTCTCACCAGAGACCCCCAGCCTCCATGATCATGTGAGCCTGTCCACACATTCCATCCCTCTTATAGGAATGTACCACTGGCTCACAAAACATAAACTTTCAGTAGAACGAGTCCCACTTCAGTCACGTGCACATCCCTCCCACTGCCCACCACCCACCATCGCCATCTGACCCTCCAGCTGGACCCCACTCCACCCTACCCACTGCAACCACTGCTTGGGTTTCAGAGGCTGAGTGTTTATCTTATTCTCCATCAGTGTGTCTGCTTTATTTATATATATTTCACTCATGGGCGAACTATTTAGTATTTATTTTCTGACCTATCTCAGCATAATCACCTCTAGTTCCATTCAAGTTGTCACAAATGGCCAGATTTTTTTCTTTTTTATAGCTGAGCAGATATCCCAACTCATAATCAATCTCTCATATATATGTGTGACCCTATATTATATATACATACATATTACACATATATATGTACAAAGACACATATGAGACAGCGACTATATTCAGAAGGGGAAATGTAAGAAGGAAATAAGTACTTAATAGTACCCATGACCAGATATAATGTCTGTTAATATGTAATGCATATAGACAGACACACAGACATAATACACCAATATATAAGTACCTAATTTATCAAGAGTAGAGATTATTTTGTTTTCTCTCTCCCATTTCCCTACTAACATGTGTTCCTAACAATCAAGCTCACATTTAGTATTTACGTTACCAAATGCCAGGAGGATTTTCAGCCAGGAGAGGAGAGCATGCAAAGATAGAAAAGTTGGGCTTTAGTGGATCATGTTTAGGGAGAGCATCAGTATGTTCGAGTTGATTAGAAAGCAGGGATTGCTGTTTTAGATTAAAAAGAGGCGGGGCTTAGTGGCAGGGACAGAAAAAGCAGCACCTGAGTGTTTGGTTGTGGATGAGAGACAGTGAAATCTAAATGCATTTTCCAGGTTCCTCCTTTCTCCTGCTGTTTGTAACTCTGTGAGCCCGGCCCTGCCCACAAAGTGACCTAGAGCCTCCTCCACAGCTGCTGAAAACCGTGCCCCATGCTGGACCTGCCAATGACCTATCTGACCCACACTGGTACTGCCTGCTAGTTAAATAGCTTCCTTTTTGATTAGCATTTTTCTGTACAGAGAATTTTAATGAGACTGTGGCTTTTGCGTCTTATGTCCACATCTGCTATCTTTCCTCTCGGAGAGTCTAGGCCTGCGCATCAGAGGCCAGAGTTTGGACGTGGCCATCCCTCCCTGCTGGCTGATGGTTGGGGTGACTTTTGTCCCACCCGGCCAGCATCTCACTCCAACACAGTCAGCTGGAGAGACTTGGGCTGCAGAGATGATGATGTACTTTTACATTTGCAGAAGGGTTGAGTGGGAGGGAGCTCTTCCCACACATTTTAGGCTTGTGAAGTGATTATCACAGCCTACTTGAAATTGTACCAGAATGGAGAAAATAACTCCCAAACTGCTCAAGCCCAGCCACTCAGAGATCTACGCAGCATTAACAACAAATCATTTGAAATAAAGGAGACATGATGACTGATTTCTCCTTTCCTGGTGGATAGAGGCTTGAGGATAAGAGACTCAGAATCATTATTCCTAGAAGTAAAATAAAATTTAATAACAAAGTAAGACGCAAAGTCTTAAGACTTCTAATTATCTCTGGGAGAAAAAAGCCTTTTGCCATTTTAAAAGCAAGGGCATGGGTGTTTGTACTAAGTGATTTAGGGGTTGATGGGGGGCAGCTCTGTGGACTCCAGACCCAATCCTGAACCTCCTAACTGCTGGATCTCCCTGTGACTATCTTTTTGGTCTTTTAGGGAGAGTAGTGATTTGGCATTAAAAAATAAAGTTCATAACCTCTGGGAATTCTGAAGATTTCAATGTGACATCTTTTGCTGAAACTGTAAAACAGTGTTTTGATGTTACTTCTTACTGGGAGAGAAAGTAGAAACCTGCAAACAGATAGCAACACAGGCAGATTTAAAGATATTCTTTTCTCCCCACAGAGTCAAAATAAAAGCAGGGGGAGCATACTTAATACCTAGCATATATGGTAGGACAAGGATAAAAGAGAGGAGAGAAGAGGATTGTAGAATTCACCTCTTCCCTACAGTTATCTCTACAGGAAAAGATATCTCAAATCCACAAACGATTCGGTGTCCTCTGCAATTCACAGACCGTTTGCTTTTTTTTTTTTTTTTTTTTTTAATGGCTACTTTATGCTTTTATTTCAGTTTTCAGAAGCAGATTAGTAAGTAAAATCCCCCTGAATTTTACAAATAGGTTAGCATTTCGCCATCTGGTGTCTCACCTCCAGGACGTCATTTTGTACTGGTAACAATGAGCAGAAATACACTGACTTTTACTTTCTAATTGGGGTTTAAACAGAAGGCAAGTTCCCAAATATGATTGTTAACATCTGCTGAAAAGGCATTTGTTGTTTTGCTCTGGGAGTATCATGATCAATGTTTGCACAGAAACCAAATACAAATGGATGAAGTGATCAACAATCACTCTGCTTCTCTGATCTAAAATCACAATGTAAATTATGGGTCTTTAAGGAGTCCCATGGAAGGCCGTGTGAATTCCACGTTGTGTGCGGGACACAGGTATCTGTCCATCAGCCCTGCCAACATGGGAGCCCTCCACTTGGGGAATACTGAATTGAGAGAAATAGGTGAGTGATGGATGATATGTTTTTGTAATTAAAATTTTCTATGACAGTAAACCTTAAAGAACAAAGTATCTAGGGAAATTACTGCTGTATAGAAGGCGATTTATCATGATGCACACTTTAAACCTTTGTTATAATGCAATGCTACTTCAATAAAAATCATTTTAAAAAGTGCTGCAAACCATATTTAATTTTCAAATATAATAACCATATATAATAACTGGTGGAGCAGCAGTTGGATCAATCGCCTCTGAAGGAGCAAGTCACACGACTCTGGGGGAAAAACAACCAGTGTGAACAACTGAATAAAACTAAAGATGCTTCCTCCTCCTTTCTCTTCCTGCCTGCCTGCCTGCTCACCTTCCTTCTTGCCTGTACCTTTCTTTTAAGGAAAAAATAAGTGCACATGAAATTCATGTATCTGGGCCCTGGAGTCAGTAAATCCCTGGGTCTTTCAGCGCACCACTCCTGGCTCAGTAAAGCAGCCTCACTCAGAAGCAGAGGAAGCCTGGCCAGGCGTCAGGAAAACGCAAAGGAGAAAGAGATCCTGAGCTTGCCATCCAGGCCCTCACCCTTCAGGTGCATTCTGAATCTGCTAGAAATCAAAGTGGAAACCTGAAATACAGCCCTGGCCAACCCAGGGGCATACACAGCCTTGTATGCATATGGGTCTCTCAGTGTAGACCCTCTCTTCTGTTTCTGACAAGATGTGCTACTAGACGATGGCCACTTCCCTCTGCTGCTCCATTTCTGTAGAACCTGCTGAAAGGAGACAGCAGGTCAGCCCTGAATTAGCAGGACTCTCCAGCATGAAGCTTGAATTCTTAACAAAGAGAGTCTCAGGGTGTGGCTGCCTTTTGGGAGTTTAATTAGCAAGAGATCCTCAGTAGGGTGGGAGAAAGGTCCAAATTATGTCTAGTGTATGTCCAGAGGCTACATCATATATACCCATGGGCAATCCTATACTAAGGAGATGCCATGTGTGTGACATTATCAATGGTCAGCTTGGGTTTCTGCTTCTGACAACAACTGAAGGGGACTGAAATTACTGTGGAAAAATGTATCAAAGTACCAAAATTGCAGTGCATTCCATCAATCTGTTGTCCTCCGGGGTCTGTGATTATCAATTCCCACCTAAATTTGGTCTCTGCTAACATGTGGAATTGCAAGCAAGTCCTTTGAATTTTCCTACCTCTTTCCCAGGCCTCATGTGTGAGATTTTTGGAATGCTTTTAAAACATAATTTTCTGGGCATCGCTGGGTAATCCTTGTATTTTATTTAATTAATTATTTTTTGTTTTTTAAAGATCATTTATATACTTAAAATTACATGCATTTCAAAACAGGTAAAACTGAACAATATGGTGGATATATGGATAGTCATTATATCATTTTATACATATGTTTATATATTATATACTGTATATATTTATTTTATTTTATTTTAATTTTTTTCAGGTCAATAAAAGAACATTATTTATCACATTAAATACTTATTTCAAAAGAAACTCAGGAGAGTACAATATATTAGATAGTTCCAAAACAATTAAACTTTAAAATGAATCTAGTAGAATATATGAAAATTGAGAATGTGAGCTTGAGTCAGAACTCCCTAATTTAGAAAAGTTAAAACATTGGAATTATAAAGAAGAATAGGGTAACTTAAAAAAAACTCAGCACAATGAAAGTAAAATTGAAAAATTTTAGATAGTGTTATCTTCCCAAACAAAACAATATCAACAATAAAACTAAACAGGATAAAATATTAAGCACACTGAATTTGGGCTTAAAAGATAAATTTGAACCTTAACTCTGACACTTGTATACTAAATAGACTTAGGCAGATTTCTTAGCTTCAGTTTTCTCATCTATAAAATGGGAATAATAAAACTGACATCACAAACTTATCTTAAATAAGATAATATATGCTAAGTTCTTGAATAGGCCCAAGAGAACAATCAAAAGCAAAGAAATTGAAGAGGTAATCAAAAATCTCCTTCAGTTCTTAACGGCAATCTCACAGGGTATAGTATTCTGGGTTGAAAATTCTTTTCTTTCAGTCTTTTGAATATATCAAGCCATTCCCTCCTGCCCTATAGAGTTTCAGATGAAAAATCTGCTGACGATATTATGGGGACTCCTTTGTATGTAACTTGTTTTTCTCTGGATGATTTTAAGATTTTTTTTTCTTTATCTTGTATTTTTGACATTTTGATGACAATGTGTCCAGGTGTAGGTCTGCTTGCATGTCTTTTATTAGGGACTCTTTGAGCTTCCTGCGTCTGGAGGCTTGCTTCATTTTTCAGGTTATGGAAATTCTATTTCTTCAAATATAGTTTCTGCTCCCCTTTCTCTCTCTACTCCTTCTGGGACCCCTATAGTGTCAATGCTGTTTCTTTTGATGTTATCTCATAGGTCTCAAATGCTCTCTTCATTTCTTTGCATTCTTTTATCTGTTTACTGGTTAGCTTGAGTGCATCCTCTGCTCTATCTTCTAGCTCACTGATCCTATTGGAGGCTTCATCCATCCCATTCTTGAGACTCTACTGAATTATTTAGGTCAGAAATTGTGTTCTTTATTTCTTTGACATCTGTTTGAGCTGCTTCATTTCTTTTTTGTTGTTCTGTTTCATTTCCTCTACTGTCTTCTTGATTTCCATGAGTATGTTTATCACCGTTGCCCTAAATTCAGCCTTGGGTAGTGTGTAGACATCAGTTGTATTCAGTTTCCCCCTGAATTTTTGATTGGATTCATCAGTTCATGTATATTGCTCTGTTTGGAATTCTGTTTATGTTTCAGTGGATTAGGTTTTCCTGCAGTGATGGCCTTGTGTAGGGTACTGACACACCAAGTAAGCCTGGATCCTGATTTGGACACTGGGATTTCTTGAGTTTTGTGTTGTCACCACTGGTTGGATTTGTTGAAGTTCTTATGTGGGCCCTCGTTACTGGCCAAAAGTTCAGTCTATGGAGTTGGAGTTTATGTGGGGGATTAGGGGCTCCTCCCCCCGCCCCCCCAACCCCACCAGTGTCGCAGCTCCCAACTGGAGTGACCACCTTGCTGTTGTTCCATAATTGGCAATCAGCCTGTGGCTTCACCTACACCCACAAGGTGGCACTAGTGAGTAGTGTTGACAGTTTCTCCCTCTGTGAGACTCTTCTTTCTGTAAGCCTGAAGCAGGATTTCCCAGAGCCAGTCACACAGCTCTGGGGCAATACGGTGGGAGCAGTGTGGGTAGATGATTTCCCTAGCTTCTGGTTAAGGTACCTCCAAGTGTTATTTTCTCACCAGGCTTCCTGTCAAACCACTGGGGCACTGGTGCCTCTTATGCCCTGTGCCTAGACCCTCTCTCCTAGCTCCATGCCCTGGTCTTGCTGGGCAGACTCTCAGTTGCTTTCGCAATTTCTCTAAGGGCTGGTTCTTCCCATAGTACCATCCCTTCTGCTGCGGCCAGAATCCCGAGTCAGAGTATACTGTGGAGCTCTGACCTCGGGCGTTTTTGCCTACCCTTTGTTGTCATGATTGCTGGTATGTCCCTACAGCCTCTCTGCCTGCTTTTTCTCAGTGCTTGTTTCTAACTAGGTGAATTCCTAGTTGCTATGTGGGGAGGATATGAGTCTTGTTCCTACCAGGTCACCATTTTGACTGGAAGTCCATGTTCCTTTACTTTAAAAGAAGATCAAACTAAGCAGTGTTCCTGGCATCACAGCTAGTACTTTAAAAGCTAAAACATTTCTATAAATGATGAAACGTGGGAACAATGCTTTCTGGAAGTACTAATAATTAGATGTCAGTGTTTAGAATTATAAATAACTATAAAGGTGATTATTTTTCCTAATGTAGGTGCAATTAAACATTGGTCCTTAATCCTGTTTCTTGGTAATATAAGTATTTATAATATAAAACTAGTCTTATGTTAGTTAAACAGAAGTCTCAGAAGAACATTTACTTTTATAGTAATACAAATCTAAATGCTAAACGTAGTTTGTTTAACTAAACAAACTATCTTCCATGTTTGTACTCCAACAATTCATGGAAGCATTTTCTTGAATTCTGATAAAATAGACAACACAAAAACAAATATTGAGAAGCAAAAGTAGTGCACAAACTGAATTTAAATGGATTTGGAAAAATGAATCTATTTTTCTATGTTCTAGGACATATGGAAAGTAAAATGTAGAAAAATGCAAATAATAATTGAAAAGAACTTATACGGTTATAACGTAAAATTAATTTTAAGGAAAATTACTCTAAGGATAGAAAAGTTACTTCATAATTTAAAAAACTAAAAGTAAACAAATGGCATGATAATTTACATGTTTGTCTAATATTATGGCATATCAGCACATAAAGCAAAACTAGGGACCATAAGGAGACACTGTTAGTATCTCTGCAGTTTTCAAAAGCCTCTCATTTCTGGGAGTATGAGGTGGGAATTGAAAAGATGATATTTTAGGATATAAAGCTACAACAAGTAGATAACAAGTCTGGAGGTCTAATGCACAGAATAGAGATTATAGCTATGAATAGTGATTTAGAAACTGCATAGCTGCTAAGAGAATAGATCGCAATTATTCTCACCACAAAAATTAAGTGATGATGATGTGACATGATGAAGTGTCAGCTAATGCTACAGTGGAACTCACACTGTAATACAGGAATGTATCTCATCCATGCATTTGCACTTTATACTTCCATAAAATTATGTTAATTATATCTCAATTTAAAAAAGGATAAAGCAGACAAGAATCTGCAAGGAAATAGATGAGAGAACACTGAACAATCATCAACTGGTAGAAGTTATTGAATATATAATACAAAGCTCAAATTATACATTCTCTCACAGCATGCGTGGTACATCTTAAAAATCAACTATGTTGTGGGTTTCAAAACAAATGTCACAAATTTTTAATGATTAATATGGTCAGTTTGTATTATCTGACCACAATGCTATTAAGCTAGAAACCAACAACAAAAAAAATTACCTGATATTCTGATATTAAAAAAAAACTCAAGGTTCAAACATACAATAAGAAAGGAAATTATAGGCCAAATTGAACATAATGATGAAACATTTTTAATACATTTAAAAAGCTGTGGAATGTAGCTAACGCAGTTTTAGGGAGAAAAGAGGTCAAAAACCAAAAGTAGAAGAGACGGCTGATGAATACCTCATGTTGTTGTGCTACCCTCATGTTGTTATGTGGTGCAGTGAGATGGACCCAGCACCCATGTCAGCAAGAAGGAAAGAGTAAAAACAGGAGAGGCCAGCAAAAGGAAAGACACACAACAGCTCAGATATCTAAACATAGATTAATCAGATGAAAATGAAAAAGGTGAAAATGTCCAACCATAATTGACACAGAATTGAAAAAGGGACATATTATGAAAACACAGACATTGAAACAATAATGAACACTCACATGAATTTATACTTTTAGTAAACATATGTGAAAAGAAGCTTTAACCTGCACGCACTGGTAGAGTAGCAAATTAGTCAGTTGCATTCAGCGGATGCAGTCTACATAAATACCAGGGTCCAGGGTTCACATCCTGGGGTCAGCAAGAACCAAGATAGTAATTAAATAAAATTAAAAAAAAAAATTCTTATTCCTCCTCTCTTTCTGCCTGCCTGCCTGCCTACTCACCTTCATTCCTACATGCATCTTTTCTTTAAAAAGAAAACTTTAACCTTCAAAACACAAACTCTGAGAATAACTCAACTGTCTATCAAAAGAAAATGGATAAATAATAGTTTTTCACAAAACAGAATTATATTCAATAACTGAAAAAGAAAACTGTCTACACACACCATGGATAAGTCTCCCAGATATATATGTAAAATAAGTCAGGCTAATAAAACTGATACCATATTATTATTTTTTATATGAAATTTGAAGTCAGGCAAACCAATCTCTGAAGATAGAAGTCAGCAAGAATGGGGATCCCATGGTCTGTCATTTCTTTTTGTCTCTGTCTGTGTATAATCACAGGGACATGTGCCGGAGAAATAATCCATCTGGCGATACACATAATATTTGTGTACTTTAAGAACAGACAACTCAAAAATAAGATATGTTATGAACAGATTTATGTCAACAAATCTGAACACTATATGATAAAGTGTACAAATTCCCAGAAAAAATATCTTACCAAAATTGATCCCAGAAGAAATGAAGAAACTATCTTGTAACCAATAAATCACTGGAATAAACAGCAAACACACCTTGCAGCCAAGTGCAGGAAGCCTACAGGCTCAGATGACATTGGCAAGCCCTGCCCAGATCCACAGGAGACAACTGACGAAGAGCTAGAGGAGCCAGCAGATCTGAGAAAGTTTGACAAGTAAAGGTGACATTGAAATTTACTGGTGTCGAATGGCCAAGTGGTATAAGAATTTGTTCTATTAATGTTACTATTTCTTTTTCTCTAAAATCTTAGTAATGGATGCTAACTAGTTTATGAAGTTTTTGTAATTTGTGCTTTAAGTATATATACGAAAATTTCAAGTCGAAAAATTTTGTGTCTAGTGTTAATACCAACAACTAAGACGGTGGCCGGAAGCCACAGACTCACAATGATGTGTGCCCACTTGGGGGCTTGTGGGGGCTCTGTGTCAGAGGGACAGTTTTGTGGGGGCTCTGGGGAGCCATTTACTGAAGATCACAGACACTATGAAGAAGCACAGATGTGGTTGTGGGACCTGGGGAGGCATCTTGTAGGCCCTTAGTAAACACTGCTTTGCTTTAAACAGCACAACGGAATGGGGCCTGAGGGTCCATCATGGAGCAGAAGAAACGAAGCGCCCTGTCTTCTATCATTTCTTCTTTGATGCTGAAGTCAGGTTTTCCTTGGCTGTGAATTCTACAAGGCAGGACTGTGTTGGTTCCCTGACATATGTTCACCCTTGAGGACCTTATTTCATGATGCTCAGATCCCTTTGTGTGTCTGGGTGAGTCCATGGAAATTACAAAACTCCAATTGAGACATGTTTAATTTGCTGTCATGACTAAAACTGTGCACAAAATTCAATGGCTATGCTTATGTTACACTTAATTTTTATATATTTTGAATTTAGAAACGATAATGCTATATGAAATCCTATTTTATGAATACTGTTGGGTATTTTTCAGTTATACATGAATCTCTCTTAGTTCGAACTCCGACTTTTCTCAACGTATTACTCAGACTTGAAATGGTTCGGTTGTATTTGTTTGTGTGTCTGTGTGTGTGTGTGTGTGTGTGTGTGTGTGTGTGTGTGTGTGTGAATACATCCTATGTGAATGACTCTTTAGAAGGGACGGTTTTTTAGTCATTTGTTAATTCTGACTTGTGTCACGAATGCTCAGCAGCTGAGATCTGGAGATTGTGCAGTGGGGTTTTCTGTAAATCGGAGCATTTTAGGTGAGAGGACTGTGATCTAATGGGAAATCCACCGCTTCCCTCACAGAAGGTTAATCAGATAAAGTGAAAGGAGGGGAACTGTTGATTAAGGCCTGACTCATGTCTATCGGCTTGGGGACACGGACTGCTTTATGAGCTCGATGCTCAGTACTGGAATGGACATGTGTGTTTGCATTCTTACCACCTAGGCCTTGCCTTCATCTTTTAATTTTTCTTGTCGATTGTAATTTTCTCTTTCATTTTGCCTGGGCTGTGGGGTCTATATAAGATGTGATTTCTTAACATCTGTGATTCACTCTAGCTCCTCTGTCTGTGATCTTCAGTTTTCATTGAGCTTCCAAGTACCATTCCAGAAACCCACTCAGTAGGATATCATGTAGCAACTTTAGAAAAGAAACCCAGATTATTTCTTATACGAAGCTGTGAGAGAAATAGGTTATAGGAGGTGACAACTGGCAGGTCTGATGTATCAGAGCTGGAAGCAGAGTTAGTGCAGAGGGATTCATGCTCTGAATTCTCTGAACTCCCCACCACACCTCCCTGTCACCAAACTTGCTAAAAAGAAAAGGCAGGGTACACCAAGGCTTGTCTGTGTGTCTCTTAGGTGGCACCAAGAAATGCTGTCCTCAGAGGGGAGAGGAGTGCTTTTGGAACCTGTTCCCTGTCCACAGTTCTCCAGAATCCAGGAGGACGTGTGTTGTTTGCTGTATTTCCTTCCCCCAAATCAAGTTTTCCTTTCTGACTCTGAATTTCTGGCTAAGCCTAAACAGAAAAACAGCTCCTTAAAATAGGTATTAAAGGACTACATAAGTTGAAGACTAGAGCACTGAAACACACTTTTTCAAACCAATAGCTTGACTATTCTCTTATTCCAAATTTTATTTTTGAATGTTAGTAGCTAAGCACAATTTATTTCTCTTTTCATATGTCTGTGACACATTTTAATCCACACTCCAGGGAGGGGTATTCCAGTTAATGAAGACAAAGGTCATGTCCCCAGAAGGATTAAAAAAAAAAGTATATCTAAATAGCTTTTTAAAAATTGCTTCTGTTTCACTGGAAACTGGAAAACGCCTCATGAAACTTGTCTATTTCGCAGCACCAATCTGCTCGCAATATAGTATGGGCCATATATATTATATCTCCTGACCAGTAGGAAAAACAGCCCAGGAGAGGTGCACAGAGACACTTCTTTTTTACTGCAAATCCACAGAGAGGAAATCCAATGACGTAAGAGGGTGGTTACTAGTGGGACTTGGGTGATTTAAACAAACATCTCAAATCTTTCCCTGAAAGAACAGCGGCATAAAATTCAAAGTTTTCAAGGCTTTCCCAGCTGTTTTCATTGCCTTTTTGTCAACAGAGATCATTTACTAGTGGACATAAAAAGTTACTTAATGTATATAACTTAGCAAGAATTTTTATAGAGCCACAAAATAGAAAAATATTCTGTTTCCCGATTTTGGACTCACTACAACAGATCTGGAAATATATTCATGTTTTTCCTTAATAGTCCGTCTACTCTAAATAACTGTAAACAAATGTATATGTTTCTTATTATCTACCCTTAATGTCAGACAAATGTGCAGCTATTTAACTATAAAAATAGGATGTGTAAAATATTATCTATATATATAACACATATTCAAGAACACACACATGTATGTGATGTACACAGTGAGCACAGAATGTAATGAAAAAAAGGAGTCAAAACAGAAAAAAATTGGAGTTTTAACTTGTATTCTTTTTGTCACGTTTCTGAATATCTGGGGAATCATGAATATGTGCATGGTTACTGAATAATGCTTATGTATGTATCTGACGCATACTCTTACACACTGGGAAACAAGACACCTATGCAAGAGGAGGAGGAAAAGGAAACAAGCATAAGTTGAAGGGAAAGAGGAAAAGCACGCATGACGCTTTGAGGCACAGCTTCTGACGACTGGTCAATGTGGAAATTGGACCTATGCCTTGGGCTCAACTAGCTACTTGCCTGAAACAATGCAGCAATGTGCACTCCTACCACATGAATTAAAGAGAAGAGTTCTGAGCCTGAGGCACAGCAGATGCTGAATTGAGAAGTAGACCAGTAGGTATACAAAGCATACATATATGAAGTATTTTTCTTGATTAGTATTCTGCGGTTTTATGAAAGCTTATTAAAGAAAATTCATTTAATTTCATAAAAGAAATTCTTCATGAAAAGGAACAAATTAAATTATAAAAAGCGAAATACTGACAGCATGGCCAAATAAAATGTCCCTGAATTTTATCACTCGGCTTCTATTCATGGACAGAGCGTCTTCTGAGATATGTTGGATCTGGCACCACACACGAGAAGCTGGGAGGAATCCACCCACATGTGTACCAGGTAATAGATAGAGACTGGTCTCTGATGCAAACTCTGAAAGAGCCTGTGAACCTGCTCCATTCCCTTGGTCGTAGTTCAAGAGCCTCGAGGACACAAACTGAGATGATCCCCTTGGCCCAGAAAGTCCTTATGGATGTCTGGAATCCAGCAGAGAAGTGCTCGCACACCACTGGAATAACAGCACTGCAGACATTATATGCAATTCCAAGGTAAGAGGAATGGTTTGTCTCACCTGTCCCTCCCCCAAGAAGGCCCCCAAGGATGCTCAGATGCAGGAAGAATCTTGATCCATGATTGCTGAGGGTGGGGGAAACAAAAAGGTGAATGAAAACTCCACTTCCCCACCCACACAGACCTTTTTCTCTATCTGAAGAACTAGATGGGAGCTGGAAAATTGGTGGCGAGCGTTAAGTGGCTAGGAGAAGAACAATCAGGAGTTGGGAGCTGACCCCGAGTAGAGTCCATTGTGAGTTTGGACTCTACTGGGGGCCAGCACATACAGCACTGTGGTGCCTGGCAGTGGGGTCACACAGCTGGTCTCCGGGTACCTCCATGCTGTGTATGTCTCAGCCACACACCCTTCATCCATTACTAGCTCCCTATATCCAGATGGCAAAGACTGAGAATCACAAATGTGGGCTTGATTACCACCCCTGGGAAAGCAAAAAGAAGGCTGCCAGAGCCAACCTGGAAACACCACTATCAGAACCTATGGGAAACTTCAAAAGCATTTCTAAGAGAGAAATTGATAGCAATACATGCCTATCTTAATAAAAAGAAAGATCTCAGATAAACAACCTGACTCTATACTTCAAGATCAAGCAAGAGAAAAGTAAACTAAGTGCAAATTTAGCAGAAAGAAGGAAATAGGAAAGATTGGAGAAGACATAAATGATACAGAAACTAAATAGATAATAATAATAGATCAATAAAACTAAGGACTGTTTAAAAACAAAACAAAACTGACAAACACTTAGCTTTAAAAAAACAGAGAAGACTCAAAATCATAAATGAAAAAGCGGGCATGCCAAGTGACAGCACAGAAATCAAGAGTCACAAAGACAAGCCAAAAAACTGGGCAATCTCGAAGAAAGGGAAAATTGTTAGAAATAACTCCCAAGACCAAATTACGATAAAACAGAAAATCTGAACAGATCAATATCAGGTAAGGAGACTGAATCAGTCTCCTTTCTTCTCAGCGAAGAAAAAGCCCAGAACCAGAGGGCTTCATGGATGAACATTCAATGAAGAATTAACATCAATTGATTCTTCTCAAACTCTTTCCAAAAACTGAAGGAAAGGGAATACTCTCAAATGAATCTTAAAAGGTCAGCATAACTTACCATTAGCCCAAAGCTTGACAGGGCCACTACAAGAAAAGAAAACTAAAAGCCAATACCACTGATGAACACAGATGTGAAAATTCTCAACAGAATGTTAGCAAACAATATAAGAACTCATTAAGAGAATCATACACTATGATCATGTGGGATTTAACACTGGGATACAAAGTATATACACTGGCTCCACAGTATATAAATCAATGAATGTGATATATCAAATTAACAGAATTATAAAAGTTATATGATCATCTCAATAAATGCAGAAAAAGTACCTGACAAAATACAAGATCATTTCATGATAAAAACTTGACAAACTGGGTAAAGAAAAAACATAGTTCAATATAATAAAGATCATAAATAATAATCACACAATAACAGACTCAAGTGAAGCATGGAAAGCTTATCCTCTAAGGTTAAGAAGAGGGTACCCACTCCCACCATTTCTATCCAACATGGAACTGGAAGTCCTAAATGGGGCAATAAGACAAAAATACATAAAATTATCCCAAAATGGAAAAGAAGTGAAGTTGTCTATGTGCAGACAATAAGATCTTAAATATAGAAAATTATAAATACTTCACCAAAAAATATTAGAACTAATCAGTGAACTCAGTAAAATTCCAGGACTCAAAATCCTCATGTGCCTATTTGTTGTCTTTCTATACACTAATAATGAATTATGATAAGTCCTCAATGCTGATGACAGATTCGTGAAAACTGTGGCTTTAAGCAAAACAATGTATCATAAAATCAGGTCCCTGAATAACACCATTTGACTCAATGTTGGCCATGATTGTTATCTTCCCATCAATGTTATAATGAAATGAATTTTGATAAAAAGATATTATTCAAGAACCTGCTTATCTGAGAAAAATAAAGAAAACAGTCCTATTTATAATGGTATCGAAATCAATAAAAATGCTTATAAACAAATTTAACCAAGTAAGTGAAAACTTTAAGACATTGATGAAAGAAGTGAAAGAAAACACAAATAAATGGAACTATATTCTGTGTACATGTGTAAGAAATTACTCTTATTAAAATGTCTAGAGTTCCCAAAGCATCTATAGAGTCAATGCAATCCAACAGACATAATAGTACAAAACTGAGAGCCCAGAGGAAAACACACACACATATGGACAACTAATTGATGAGAAAGGAGCCATGAACATACTGTGGGGAAATGCCATTCTCTTAAAAAAATTGTGTTAAGAAAACAGCACAGACACGTACAAAAGAATGACCTAGATCACTAATACTAAAAACAAAAAAAGTCAAAATGGATTAAAGACTTGGATGTAAGAACTGAAATCATAAAATACATAGTAAAAACAAAGGCAATACACTCTTTGACATCAGCCTCGGAGATATCTTTGGAGACTCAAATTCAGTGGCAAGGGAAATGAAAACAAATTAAACAAAAAAGACTATATTAAACTAAAAAGCTTCTTCACAGTGAAAAAAATTATCATCAAAACAAAAAGTTATCCTACCAAATGGGAGAAGATATTTGCTGAGACTCCAACAAGGGATTAATCCAAAATTTATAACATGCATGAAACTCAACAACAACAAAAAAATCCAATTAAAAAATGAGCTGAGTATCTGAATAAATTCTTCTCTATGAAGACATACAGAAAGCCAACAGACACAAAATTTTTCATTATCTGTCATTAGGGAAATACAAATCAAAACAACAATGAGATATCACCTCACACCTGTGAGATTGGCTATTATCCAAAGACTGGAAGCAACAAATGTTGCTGAAGATGCCGAAAAAAAAAAAGGAAACTTCTATTTACTCTTGGCAGTGTAAATTGGTATAACTAGATGGAAAGCAGAATGGAGATTCTTTAAAAAGTTAAGAATAGAAATTCTATATTATCTAGTTATCTCACATCTGATTATTCACACACAAAACACAAAAACATAAATTTAAAGATACATGCACCCCCATATATTTTGCAGCATTATTTAAATCTTAATTTATTTATATTGAGATAAATATATTCCAAGAGGTGGAAATGACCTAAATGCCCATCAACAGATGATAAGGAAAATGTGTTATTTATGCAAAATGAATTACTACTCAGTTATAAAAAGATGAAATCCTGCCACTTGTAACAACATGAAAGGAATTATGCTTAATGTCCTAAGTTGGACAGAGAAAGACAAACACTGTATAATTTCACTCATATGCAGTAAAGAAAGACATCAAATAAGGTAAACACAAAATTTTAGTCTCTAAGGCCATATTAGTAGTACCAACAGGAATCAGGGAAGAGCAGTAGTTAAATTGGGTAAAAGAGAGAAATTATGTAGAGAAAGACAGAATTGGACTTTTAGTGTTAAACAGTGTGATGTAAACAGATGTTTCTATATAATGATGCATGCTTGAAACATTATTATAATGAAATATTGCTTACATAAAATTAACTTTCAGAAATTAAGCAAAAGGAAAAACAGACTTTAAGAACAAAACTGTGGTTACCAAAAGGGAAGGGGAAAGAACAAAGAAGAAAGAAATAAGGGGAGTGGGTAAGTGGGCATAAAAGGGTTCAATTGTATGCTGAAGAATTGAAAATAGGCTTTTGGTGGTGAACATGAGATAGTATGTTGATTTATATATTTTACATTTGAAACCAATGCCATGTCTTCAAACAATATTACTGCCATAAAATTCTTTAACAAATATTCTTATCAAAATTTTAATGGCATTTTTCACTAAGTTAAAAGAAGTCCTAAAATTCACACTGAACCACAAAAGACCCTAAATAGTTTAAACAATCCTGAGAAATAAAATAAAAGTAGAGGTATCTCTCTTCCTAATTTTAAACTACATTACAAAGTGATACTAATCAAAACGGTATAGTACTGGCATAAAAACAGATTCATAGACCAAAGGAACAGAGGCTAGAGCCTAGAAATAAACCCTCATATATATAGTCAAGTAATACTTGACAGGGATCCAAGGCATTCAGTGAGAAAGGGTGGTGTTAAGAAAACTGGATAAACACATGCAGAAGAACTTAACTGGATCACTGGACCTTAACTTAGATCACTCACAAGCATTAACTCTAAATGGATTACAGATTTAAACTGAAACCTCAGAACTCCTGGAAGCCAACATAGTGGTAAACTTTCTTGGCAATGATTTTTGTGTATAAAATTACAAACAACACAAGCAAAAATAAATAAGTGTATCAAACTAAAGAAGGCAAGAATAGCAAAAGAAATGGTCAACAAAATGAAAAGTAACCTACTGGTTACATTTACAAATCAGGTATCAACTGAAGAGCAAACAAACAAAAAAGAATCTGATTAAATAGTGGGAGTTGAACTTAAATATTTTCCTAAAGACACACCAGTGGCCAACAGGTACATGAAATGGTGCTCAACATCACTAATTATTAGAGAAATGCAAATAAAAACCAAATGAGATATCATCTCACAGTATAATAGCTATTATTATAAAAGACAAGAGGTAATAAGTGTTGGTGAAGATGTGGAGAAAAGAAACCCTTGTGTACTGTTGGAGAAAATATCAATTGGTACAGTTACTATGGAAACAGTATGGAAGTTCCTCAATAAGTTAAAAATAGTATTACCATATGATCATCGACCATATGATTCCACTTCTGGATGTCTAAACAAAGGAATTGAAATAAGCATCATGAAGAGATATCTACACCCCATGTTCACTGCAGCATTATCCACAATAGCCTAGATGTGGAATACACTGTTTCCATCTAAAAACGAATGGATGAAGAAGATGTGATATATATACACAATGGGATAATATTAAGCCATGAGAAATAAAGAAATCCTGCCATTTGTGACTATATGAATGGACCTCAAGGGCATTATAGGAAGTGAAATGTCAGAGAGAGAAAGACAAATACTGTGAGGTATCACATTAAAAAGCTGGCTCAGAGAAACAGCAGATAGTGGTTGCCAGGGGCTGGGTTGGGAGAAACAGGAGAGCTGGTCTAAGGGCACAAACAGGATGAGTAAGTTCTGGGGTCTACTACACAGGATGTGATTATACTAACTAATAATGTCCTGTACACCTGTAAGGTACTGAGAAAGGAGATCTTCAATGTTCCCTCCACACAAAATGGTAATTATATGAGATGATGGCAGTGCTCAATCATTTTGCAACTTATCAGTGCATCAAATCAGCAAACTGTGTACTGCAGACCACACACTGTCATGTGTCAGTCACACCACAATAAAGCTGGGGGGAAACCTATAGGCAAATGTCAAACAATTTCAGGGAAGGGATCACAACACGTACAGTGCACTACATAAAATAATTGCGTAAAAAGACATCCTTTATTTGAATTAGGCCAAGTTCACAAAAAGGAACTTGCGTCAAGGAACAGATTTTAAGAAACATGAGTACAAATTTTAAATATTATTTGCTGAATAGTTGTTCACTGCAAAAACCAGTTTTCAGTCATGTTCGAAATCTGAGTTAGAATTGGGACGGGACTTGGACATCATTTACAATCAGAAAACACTGCCTTGGTGGATAACTGAGTCAGTGAGCTGAGTTGAATTTTTGAGTTTGCTTGTAATTAGGGCAGAAGTTACAGTTAGTGACCTGGAAAGCAAGTATAATTTCAGGACCAGAAAGTTTCTTTTAACTCTAATAAAAGGGCAAACGCCCCTGCAACCACACGCACTGGCGGTGGGGAATGGGGGACACGCAGGCCCTAGAGTTGCTGGCTCTCAGGACTGCTCTCAGCACCACCCCACTGGCTGAAAGGAGGCGCACAGCAGACCAGGCCAGGCTTCTGCCCGCAGCGGGGCCCACGCCTAGCAGCGCTCCCAGTGGCATACAGCGTGCATCCCTGCCCAGGACCCCACGCTCAGTGAACCCCAGCCTCTCATCACCCGCTGCAGGCGAACTCGCCAACATCAGTTCTGGAGAAAAGTCGGGCAACAAAAGTGGCTGCCCTCTGTGCTGGGGGAATCGCGCGAGGCTGTCTGGCCTGGGAGGTCTGCAGAAACTCAAGGAGAGGCGTCTCACCTGTCAGGGAGCAGATCCCTCCTGTGAGCCTACAGTCTAAGGCAGAGGCAGAAAGGAGAGTATATAAAAGGTTTTAGTAGATTGCGCTGTCAGCGCTGTGGGAAACCTCCCAGAGAAGGGAGCTTGGTTAGACTGGGTATGGGTGTGGCTGAGCAGCTGGGGCCCAAATGGGAAGGTGCCCAAATAAAGCTATTTCTCTTAGGAAAAATGAATACACTTTGAAAAATCATAAACCTAACTTTCTTTAAGAGCAAGACCTCTCATAAAAACAGTCCTAACTCCCTAACCCACTTTTTGCAGTGTTTATTAGGGAAGGAATATATATACATATATATATATACATATATATATATATATATATATACACACACACACACACACACACACACATATATATGGACTTTGATTAACCACTGTATTTAAGTCCTATCTTGCTCTGGAAAAGCAAATTTTAATCCCAAAGTAGAGTGTCCTGTTTTATAACCCTTTGGTATCCATTTTCTTGTAAATGAAAACACCTTTTTCTCAAAAGAAGTAAATCAAAATTCATCTCAAATCCCTGGGTGTTCAAGCTCACTTTGCCAGTCTATGCTCTCCAGGTGAAAGCATTTCCTTGCCTGAGCAGCTTTTCTGGTCGTTTCCATGGCTACCTCAGCTCACAGTTATTTCACCCTCACTCGCTGCACCCCTGGGACTGAATGGAGGAGTTCGGACCTACTTATGGCTGCAGGAAATGCTGTTCTATATATTTGAAGGGACAGGAAAATGATGTTTTGGATAATGTGAAAGTCTGCAGCCTCTGGAGGGCAATATACCTCACATAAAGCACAGTGATCAAAAGATCCAAGAAAAGATGTTTACACAAGCCCATGAGTGCACACTTAGAGATGTGGTGCCATGTAAGTGATGGTGTATGTGCAGTCACAGAAATAAGGAAGGGGGCTTAAGGACCTGGTGAAAGCTACATATAATGTAGCTACATATATGTACTACATATAACTCACAAAATAAATTTCTTGCTGACTCAGCCCTGGAAGATTACTTGCTTGGCAGAGAGTGTATGAAATGCAGTTCTGTGGATACAAATGATCTCTATTCTCTTTTTTAATCAAAATTAAATTATATGTATAGCTATAAGTTTTTTTCCAATGATTATAGATTTTGCAGCTGTTAGCCCTAAAATAGATCACCCACAGGTACCTTATTTCTGAGGCATGAATTCCAGTGCTGTCAAAGTTACATCAGTACTTCTTATGGACAAACCCCCACACTGTTACAAGGAAGCTGCTACCTTTGGATTATAAACAGGTCACATGGGTGTGTTCCTACTTGAGGAAGGCATTTAACATGAACTTGCATTAAATTTAATTCAGTATTTGACTTTTTCTGAAGTTGATTCTTAGCAATTTCATCATATTCTAATGTGTACTAGAATTTAGACATTTAGAGACAACTTTTAGAAAATTAAATGAACCTACTTTTTAAAGTAAGAGGCACATAGTAGGAGGACACAGTTTTCAAATTTTTGAGTGATTTATTATCGTTTACCAAATTTCAACGAACGAATTTACTGAAATAAATTTAAAATCCATATAAATGAGAAATTGGAAGTGGAGAGTATTAGAGAAGACATATTTGGGATGTCGGAACAAACTTTACTTCAAGGAGTAAAATATTTTAAAAGTTTGCCTGACTGTAGAATTGGGACCCTGAAATTAAATGCAGGCCTTGTTCAACATTTGTTTTAAGAAAAGGGTTATGGTTCCCTTCGAAATTGCCTTGGTAATCATGAACACCATTCTCTTTGCTCTCTGCTCATAGAAAATTAGAGAATAAAATTTGTGTTTAACATTAAAAAAGTAATCTGAATAAGATATTAGGAAGGGAACCTCCCAAGAATTATATTATAAGTAGACCAAGAATACACCCCTGGAAAAGATGTCCTTGTGAGTGATCCTCATGACTACCCCTCCTATATGCAGGAAGTTTGGTTGCAGAGCCTAGATTATAGGGGCCTAGAGTCTAGGGGACTAGAGTCAGGTTGGCAGACTTGTCCCGGAGAGCAGAGGTGCAGGGCTGAACCTATGTCTACTGAAGGGGTGGAGTTGGAGGTGCCAGAGAAAACTTGACCCCTTTTCTGAGCCTGGGTTTGCATGCAATCAGACCACTCAGACTCACAGAGCTTGAGATACCGAGACATGTGGCCCAGGCAGGATAAAGAGCAACCTCCCCAGGGAGCAGGGACCCACTCAGGAACAGGACTGCTCTGACTCACCCTAGCTAATTTCCAACCAAACTCAAGTGATCTGGGAGATCTTGACTAGTTAGAGAGGCTTGGACTTGCCCAGATATGTCCTGACAGAAGAAGAAACCAATATTATAAATGTAAAAGCAAGTAACTGGAATCTTTAGAGGAAGGAAAGATCACGTGTTTCCTCCCATTTTGTGTGTTGCCTGATTTCTCTGTGGACAGTGTTCTTTGATCTATAACATTTAAAACTTTTCACAAAATACAATTTGCCTATTTTTTTCTTTAGCTGTTGTACCTTTGCTGTTACACCCAAGATATAATTGCCAAGTCTATAAATGCTGTGGCGTTTTGTTCTGTTTTCCTCTAAGAGTTTCACTCTGTTAAGTCTTACATTTAGACTCATGGTGCATGTTAAGTTAATCATTGTATGTGGTGTTAGAGTCCGCCTTCATTTATGTGCCTGTAAATAGGTACTTTTCCCAGCTCCATTTGCTGAAACTGTTCTTTCCTCACTGAATGCGTTGAATGGTTTTGGTGCTCTTTTCAAAAATTATTTGACCATTGATGTAAGAGTGCATTCCTGGGCTCTCTATCCTATTACACTGGTCTGCACATCTGTCTTCATGCTCACACCACTCCCTGTCGATTACTGTAGCTTTGCAGTAAGCTTTGAAATCAGGATGTGTGAGTCCTCTGTGTTTGTTTTTCAGGACTGTTTGGCTACTTGGGGTCCTTTGAAATTTCACATTTTTATATGGTTTTCCTGTTTCTAGAAAAAAAAAACACGATTGGGATTTTGACAGGGATTGCATTGAATCTGTAGATTTCTTTGAGTGGTATCAACAGCCTACAGCATGTCCTTTAATTCATGAATATGGGATATGTTTCTACTTATTGAATATGTCTTTAACTTCTTATAGCAAAGTTTTCTAGTTTTCATTGCACATATCTTCTACCTCCTTGGTTAAGTTATTTTTTAGTTTTCATTTATTTCCATGGAAGGCTACAAATTTCCTTTTTAAACATAACTTTAGCTAAAACCCGAACATTTTTAGAGGCTTCATTTTAATTTCCATTCACATAAAACAACATTGTAATTTCATTTACAATTGTTCTTTGACCTACATAGCATCTAGATGCATATAGTCAATTTCCAAATATCTGATGTTTTCCTTATTATCTTTTATTATTGAATTCTAATTTTCACTCTATTCAGAAAACAATAAATGTGATATAATCACTTATAAATTATTGAGGCTATTAAATGATGCAGCTTAGAATCAACTTGATAATAGTTTCAAGACCCCTTAAAATAGTATCTATCCTGCAAGTGTTCTTCAGAATTCTACGTACTAGGTAAATTTATTAATTATCTTTGAATTTTCTACGTGTTTTTTCATCTGCTTGCGCCAGCTATAATTGAAATGGAGACGATAGAATCCTCCAATATGAAATTCTATTTCCTTTTTTGTCATTAATTTTTGTTTTGTGTATTTAGAAACAATCTGTATATGTATACGTATACATATATGTACTGCAATCATTATGGCATGTATCACTCTATTTCTAGTGATAGTATTAATTTAACCTACACTTCCACTGATATTAATATTGCTGTAAGGCCTTCCCTTTAGTTAGTGTGGCATATTTTTTTTCCATTATTTTGCTTTTAGTCTTATTATATCTTTAAACTTCAAGTATCTCTCCTATATGCACTATATATTTTAGGATTTTTGTTATCCAACCTGATCATCTTACACTATTAAATGGAAATATTGCAATTAAATAACAGTAAACTGTAGTTATTGGCATGTTAGGTTTTAGCTTGTCCTACTATTATGTTTCTATCTGCTTTTGTCTACATTTTCCTCTTCTTTTTTTTCTCTAACTCTCATAACTTATTTCATATTAACTAAGTATATTTTTGATAGTCTTTATTCTCCTGTCTTGTTAGCTGCACATTCTTGAATACCCTTGCAGCTATTACCCTAATGGAGCCATTTCCCAGCTGCTGTCTCTCGGTCACCACGCTGCCGTCCAGACTGTTCTCTGGTGCCAGAATGTGGATGCAGATACTGACGTCACTCCTGCTTTTCAGAGACTGTGAGATTGAGAGAGGTTGGAAGGACAAGCTTTGTCTACACCTCTGTGTGTTGCTCCTATCGACATTTCTCCAGAAATGGTAATAGACACTAGTCTGGTCCCTAGATTCTTTAAACATCATCCAAGTTTCAGTGTGATGCTCACACACATCTGTACTGAAGAGAGTCCCACAGGACACTCAGAGTTCCCGTGACATGAGGCTGCACTCACAGTCACTTGTCTCTAAATGTCCCTATGAGACCTAATGCACAGATGACTTTAAAGATGGAATGATTTAAAGCATAATAAACACTATGCAACGTTATCTACTATTACTGAGATATCTGTCATCTATCAATGGTGCCGAACTTTGGTCTTAATAGGTACACTCCAAAAAAAAGGGATTTGATTATATTTTTGAATAAATTCTAATCATGTCTCATTAGACATGGTGTAAATAGACCCTATCACTTTTGGAGCCCTCAAAAAGTTGTGCTTTTATAGGATTTGTATAAATGTAATTAAAATTACACTGGGTATCTTTATAAGCTCATACATTAGAAGGTAAGATAAATACGATTTTGACTGAAAAGTCTTTAATTAGAGAGTAAAAACTATGGGCAGGTTTGAATGTCACATATAATTTTCAAATGAATATTTAAAACAATACGTATTCCCATGCAGAGACGACGCATGTTGAGTCTTGATTTCAAAGGCTGATTTGTATTCAAAGAAACAGTTATTCAAAGCAAGAATTTTAAATTATACACTGGAAAAAATCTCACTTCAGTTACCAAACAAATGATACTTTAGTTGTTGAGAGGATGGTAGAGCATTTCAAGGACCATAATCTATAGAATCAGATAAATTATTTAAGGTAGTTCCTAATTAGGGTTAATAACATCAATAATTAACAATTCCCCAAACTCATAGCAAAAGTGCTTTATTCTTTTCAAAGGGCTTTCTTTTCATTTTCTTATTAGATGCCCCCATCAATTCCCTGAAGTAACTTGTTACTCTCATTTGTTGGGTGGGAAAATTCAGTTCTTAGAAATGTCTGCAGACAGTGTATCTGCCACATCAGCATCTTCACAGGGCTGCAGAGTCATGCTGCACTGCTGTCTCCGTACTGCCCCACATCTGGGAGACAGCCTCATTCCCTGTCTGCACCCTGATTCTTACTTGGTCTATATGCATTTTAATTTTTTCCAAAACTAAGTGTACTAAGTGTCTCTCAGTTAAATATAAACCAACCAAACAAAAAACCCAATCCCCAAACAGAACCTAATCATCATGACTGTAGAGAAGGAAATTTGTTAACTGTTTAGGAAGGAAAACACAACAACAATGAAAATGTGCTCTGAGTTGAAGCGCTACAGACAGAAAACCCAGTGGGCACACTTCTCTTTATCTTCCTCTCCTGGCTGGCAAATAAGCTGAATGCTCTGGGTGAGATGCGCTGGTATTCGGCAAGCATGGTCCATTTGCTCTTCCTTGCAGCTCCAGGACTGAGTTTGGATGATTGCTTTTAACTCAGTTAGAAAACGGAGGGTTACAGAGGGTGAATAATTTGTCTAAGGTTAAATAGCTACGTGGATTACAATTTGACCCTGTCTGTGATGAAAGTTCCAAACTTCTAACCTCCTAAAGTGGCTTCCGCTCAGACCTGCTCTTCAATATTCAGGAGCTTGTGAGTGGGGAGGCTGCTCCAAGAAGCCTGACAACCCTGGAGGTGCCCTAAAGACAGAGCACCCTGCTGTGAGACAAGGACGGGACCGTGAGCCTTGAGCTCTCCACGGCAGCAACTGATCCCCTTGTCGTGACTCCTGTGCAGACTGACCACTTATGTCCCTACATTCATGTGTTGAGTCCTCCCCTCACCCATTGCAATGGTGCTAGAAGGTGGGACTACAGTGACAGGGTCTGTTTACCCCTTGTGAAGGGACCCAGAGAGGGTGGTCACTGCCTCTCCCTGTGAGGACCCAGGAGGGGTGGCATGTTCTGCAGAGCCGTTGATGGGCGGGACAACGGTTTTCTAATGGCTGCCCACCATACTAAACTTTACCATGAAGCTTTAGATTACGGTCACTCGCTGGCACCCAAATCCTCCCACGTGGTGCTCCTTATAACGCGACGCTTCGTGCTGACCCGGAGCCACAATAACAGCACCTGTCCAGGGTGGACCTGAAGTCTGTGCCGCTGCTAACAATCACCCAGACATGCTTTGTCCTTTATTTCAGAGTGTATGCACATTTCTCAGTTAGCACACAGAACACTCGAGCACATTTCCAGTATTTTGATATTTTAATTTCTCCAGCGTTTATTAGATCAGAAGTGTTGGCTAATGTACGTTCAAGGCCTCCATATCTGAGAAGAGCTTCTGTTTTTCCTGCACATTTCAGATACCACCCTCTCTTTCTTCTTCAGCTAGTGTCTTCATAGCTTTTGCTGTTATCTTTGTGCCTCCTGTTCTAAGGACACCTCTGCTAGGCCAGGACTTCCCTTGTCAGTTATTCTTTCACCTGTGGATACCATCGCCCTCTTTTCTCCTGCTGCTGAGGCCCCCAGTCCTTGAGGGGTTCCCTGCATGAGCTGCTTCTTTTCTTACTGCTCTCAAAATTCTGTCTTTGATTTCAGATAGTTTTATTATAAAGTATCATGAAGAAGGTCATTTTGGATTGAAATTTGGGATCCTCTATTAGCTTTGTAAAATGGGATGTCCAAATCTCTTCCAGATTTGAGGAGCTTTCAGCCCTTGTTTCTTTAAATAATCTTGTATCCATTCTCTTCTCCAGGCCTCGACGCATTATTGCCTAAAAATAAGTGGAAATGTGTTTCTTCTTGTCCTAATCACTGCCCTGTTTATCTCTGCTAACCTTTCTGTGCTGACTCAGATACTGAAATTGAGCAGAAGTGGAGAGAGAGGTACCCAGTCTCGTCCCAATTGTCAGGGGGCACTCAGGGGTCCTGACCTTGTTCGTGGTCTCAGGAGAGCATGCAGGTTTCTCTACTTAATATCATTTAGCTAGAGTTTCCAAGGGTACCATTTGTCAGAGAAAATGTCCTTCTGTCACTAAGCTTTTGAGGTTTTTTTGTTGTTGTTTTTTAAGGAAAGGTACGATAGGAATGAAAGCAAGAAGGCAGACAGGCAGGAAGAGAGAAAGGAGGAAGAAGCATCTTTATTTTTTATTTTTATTTAGTTGTTTGCACTGCCCCCCTTCCCCCCCCGCCCCACCCCGCTCCCCTGCCCCATGCCCAGGACTCAAGGGCATGCCTGCTTTTGAGTATTTTTAACATAGATAAGCTTTCTCCTAATTTCTTGATAATCACGGTAAACCAGAACGTGTATTTTAACAGAACATGTGTTTTAAATGTGTAAATGGTACATGCAATTACATAACACAGGCACACAGCTGAGTGCCTTCACGTTTACACAGCTCATGCATTTAAATGCCGCCTGGCTATGCTGACACCTGTCGGGCAGCTTGAATAGCAAAGGTTGTGGCTGTGAGCAAGATCCACGAGGACAAGCAAGGCAAATGCACAGGCATCAGCAAACTCCTTCCAGCCAACTCACAGTCACACAATGTCACCCTCCAACAATCAGGGAAAATAAAATCTGCTGGGATCCCCTTGAGAAGTGAAAAGGCACCCATTATATGAAACTGCCTAACCCTGGATGGGTTTGCAGGTGAACCTGGCAGCAAGAGGAGTGACCCATGTTGCGGGCATCATCAGAAGCAGGCCCTGGAGGCTGACGCGTCCTGATGCAGGGGGCACATTCAGACGGAGACCTAGCTGAAGTCAGAGTGATGGACGCCCGCCTGGTGTTGACAGAGCTCCAGGCAGATCTAGTTAAAGCTGCACAGCCCACACTCACTGCTGCCTGGGTCACTGCACACACCAGGAAAAACTCCTAAAGTAGGACAAGAAAGTTTCTTCTAGTTGATTTAATTAAAGCCTGTCCGTATGCACGGAACTGATTTGAAGAGTTGGGTTAATACTGATGAAATAGAATAATTTGTGAAGACTCCACAGAAAGCTCCTCTGTAACTTCTTTTGCTTAACTGTCATGTTAAATTGCCCTCATCACTGGACATTTACATTTCTATTTCACGCAAACTCCATATTCCGTGATTTTAGCTAGAATCTTGTCAGAGAAGACACCTGGTATTGAGTCTGTTTAAGGCTCTCCATAGTTCAGAAAAGTTGGTAGAGCAGTTGCCTGCCTGCCTTCCATACCCACTTCCATTCGTTCCTCTTCCAGGGAAGACACAGGACCAGGGAGCATGCAGAGAGGGCTCAGTGCCGCTCTGTCCTTCTTCTTGTGGACCTCGGGGTTGTCGTGATTGGAGGGGGTCTGGCCTCAAAGTATTGTTATCTGCTGGAGGATAACTGCTAAGCTTCGAGGGTATTAAATGCCTCAGTCTCTGAAAGTACCCCCCACCTCCGTGTACACACACAGGCACACAGGTGCACACAGACACCTGTACATGCACACACAGCACTCACTGTCGACTGGAGAGCTCTGCTAATATTCACATGCACTCTGTGGACAGCCCTTACTTTCTCCTCCTTATGCTACTAACCACGTCTTCTTTCACATGCCCCCCGTTTTGCTTTAACCCATATCCTAATGCCGAATGGAATTCGCATCACTGTCTCTACATCTTCATCTGCAAGTGTCCTGGCTCCTTGACCTTCAAGAACTCAAAGCTGTAACATCTCTGCAATTTGCTTTACTGTGTGATTTTGTCCCTGTTACTGAATGTTCAACGTTTTAACTCAGAGACCACGGCAATGGGCACACGTTTAAAGAACTAAAAAATTAAATGAATAAATTATAAAGGGAGCTATCATTTCCTGTATATGTGCCCAGGCACTGAGAAATGACTACGTTTTCAAAACCATAATATAAATAAATAAGCATTTCAAAATCTGGGTAAAAGGCCATTATGCAAACGCCATTCCTTCACTTTACATGGGAAACCATCACTTTCCACACAACAGAAGCAACAGCAGTGACACGAGACAGATGAGACCGCGGTGTCTCCATCTCTCATTATCATCACTCCTGGGAATGGGTTCTTGGTGTCACTTTTCGTGATTGTGAAGGAGGCATCTGATTTCAGTCTGTGTGGGATGGCGATGGCCTCGCGCGGCTCTGTCCTGGTGGTCCCCGCACAGCGGGCACGTGGATTCAGTATCCAGACGGCCTGGTCCCAAAGAAGAAGGAAGGTAACGGTGTCCATTGTCCTACTGATACCACCTTCCCCAAAGCCTCTCCTGCCCCCCAAAACCAGTCATAGCTCTTCCATCTCCCACTGGTTGCTGTAACTCCTAGATCCTTTGTCTAGTCCTGGAGTCCATAACTGGAGTTATTTATATGTCAGAGCTGACATCTTTCTGAGGCAATGCTGGATAGCAAGGAAAAAAAAAAATGATAAATATATAGTATAAAACTTATTCCTGCAGTTAAGAGCAAAATAGTGTTTAAAAAGGTTTCTCTTCTTGCTTATCTCACATAACCCTGATGCTTTAGGGAGAACAGAATACTCCCGGAGGATTTTTGCTGCCTCTAACTTATAAATGATTCTCTTTGATCAAACCTAGTGCAAGCTCTCCTTTTTCTGGAGCCATGCACAGCCTTTCCTGTCCTGACAGCTGGGGGAGCGGGGGCGGGGGGAGTATCTGCCACAGGAGAGACGTTCCCGCAGGCGGTGGCGGGGCAGCTGTGCTCTGACCGACTCCATCCAGGGGGCTGTGCATGGAGACAGCTTCTAACTGTCATGTGTGAAGTGACACAGACTGTCTAAGACCTGGAGTAGAAGATGGATCACTTATTTGTAGAAAATTCTAATTTAAAGTTATGCATTTTTAGATGAACATCTGTGGTGCATTTTTGATGGGAGATATGTGGCAATTAAATCCCTCAGATTTGGTGACTGAAATAATCATAATATATTTCTGTTCTGTACCAATTTTTATATTTCCATAAACAAGAATTAAAGCCAGTCTTCAACACCCACGTGCAGAATTTAGATGTTTACATAATTTAGAATTTCCCAGTGTAACAATCAGATGCTGCGTCCTGACCATCAGGCGGCATGCACCAGGAACCCGTGAGATGGAATGTCAAGGCCACAGAACCCCTTCTGGATGTTGCTGATGCTGAGGGCGGCTGCACTCGGGCCAACGCGCACTCACTGCCCAGGGTTGGCTGCAGGGTTTCTACCTCCTGAAGGCTTGGGGAAGGGCAGCTTACAGCTTGTTTTGTTCTTGTGAGAGCACTTTTTTCATAGTTAAGAAAGTGTTTTCCAATTATAACACACTAGTTTGACTCTTCCAAGGGAACAATGCACCTCTCTGATTCTGAATGGCCCTCTGTGGTTTGGCAGAACTTGTGGGATTAAGTTAACAAAAGTCCTATGTAGATGGGTAATAGCTCAATAATATAAACAACATTGCAAACACACTGACCTAAATATAATGTGTATAATATTATATTAGCATACTTAGAACATACACTTTTAGATATACGCTCAAGTAAATATGTTTATTATGCTATATTTACTTAAATATTATACATACATGTACATGTATCACATGCCTATATTATATTATATGTGATCTATAACAGCATATATTCAATATCATGTACACAAGCTGTGCGTATCCATGAATACACAGTATGCACATGATGTGCACGCATATGTGCATATATGTACATATATCTCCATATACACAAATATAAAACGCCAACTGCGAGACAAATAACTGTGCTTTTGTCCCCATGGCGGCTCTATATTTAGTTCTCCACACATGGAGAATTGTCTCCTCTGTGTGCACAGGCGATCAGACATGGGGCTCATTCTCAGTAAGTGACGGGCACGACAGTGAGTGGTGGAAGCCGTGACTCCCGGGCTCAGCCCGTGTCCGAAGCCACTGTGAGGAGACTAGGTTCTCTGCCATACGAGTGTGGAGGAGAGTGTCCGGCAATGGGGGACACTCTGTGCAGACATCATTCTCCTCTCTGTCTCCCTTCTGGACCCAGGGAGAGGCTTTGTGGACAGAATGTCACTCATTTAGGGATGGGGGATGGAGGTAAAACCAGCTCCAGGGTGGAGTGGAGACTTTGCTCCTCTCAGAGGACTGTGCACAAGTTCAAGGCCGGTGGGGCCCTCCCTCCGCTACCCTGGCCGCTCCAGGGGGGGACAGGAATCCGTGGACACCCGAGCAGCTCTTCCAGGAGTGGCCCCTTACAGTCACTTCACAAGCCGGCGTGGCAGCAGTCAAGGAAGGATCTTGATGCTGGACGTCCCTCTTTTGACTTCTCTTCCCAAGAAGGAATGATTTTGTAAGAAAAACACACAATCTCCTTTGACATTCAGGTAGTGAGCAGGTGGCAGGGGTATGAAGTGACAATGCCGGCATCAATGAGTATCCTGGTTGCTTTGTAACCATCTCTGTGTGGAGTTCAAAGGAGACAGGTGTCCAGCTGAAGGTGCACCAAGATGGAGGAACTCAGCCATTGCTCCCAGTCAGAGGTTCGTTACTGCTCAAGTGTGGCCAGACAGCTCTGGGCGGGAATCCAATGGCTAAACAAAGCCCCATGTGGGAAGGAGCTGGCCTCTCCACGCTTCAGAGAGCCACCAGCACACAGGGCAGGGGGCGTGGGGCCAATGGGCACAGCCCCTTGGTTTCTGGAGGTAAGTTGTGTTGGTTTCCAGGGGTTCCCACAAGGAGGGGTCCTCCTTTTCTTCTCCAGCGTCTGCATATCCACAGGATTGTGGGACACTTACAGCGACTCTACTGGTCCAGACACACAGACATAGGGCGTCCCTGGCTCACCACTCAGCATGCTGAAGGTGCTCCAAGGAGTCGTGATGCTGAACACATCGCCACCAGGAGATGCCCGTGATATGTGGTGAAATACCTTTGCAGGAAGTGATGGATTAAGGAGAGATCTGATTAGAATAAATAACCTCTTCTGGGTTTCTCCCAGCAGAGCCACAAGGGCACTTTATAAAACTGTTTCCTTTGAAAGAGCAGAACCTCCCTCTGTGCTAGGTAAGAGCCTCGTATTTGTAAACAGAGTTGATTGTCCCAACCGCCCCCCCACAGTGGACCTGTGTCCCCCTTTTACTGCTGACGACCAAACTGGGAGGCTGAAAGTGACTTTGTTTGGGCTCATCCCCATGACAGTGGCAAACTCAGAGCAGAAGTAAGTTTTGTCTGTGCACAAAGCCACTGTATCAACACCCACTTCTCCACGTTACTATTTGAAACATGAAGTTCTATTTTATACAATTAGTTTCTCAGGCACACGCTCAGTAGAGGCAGCAATTTAATTATTTTAAGGATCTATGTGATTAAACGTAAAGCTGTGTTGAGAGTCTGGAAGCTGACAACATTTTAACTCACATAAACTATTTGCAGTTTCATTGTTCTCAAGAAGTTTGTTCCTAAAAGAAATGTAAATCTTTTGATGTAAAACAAGTACAACTTTTCATATGGACTAGTTGCTTCCACTGTGTTTTTTCTTTATTTTTATACAAACCTAAGTATTTTAATATGTTTTGAGATGTACATATATGTGTAAATTTTTTCCTGAGTTCTAGTCTTATTGATTTGTTTTGTTTAACACACATCTCTTTCATGCAAAGATCCTACTCCTTCCATCACCCGCCCAAACATCCAGATTACTTTATACACAAATACTTCCACTGAGACTTAATCACCAGACCTCTTTGGAGACTTGGGTCCATTCAACTTCAAAATCTATGGTATGTTTTCTCAAAGAGTTTCCCCAGGAAGGGTATTTCTTTCCCTGTTTTAATTCCTGTGACCTCTAAAATAAATAAATAAATAAATAAACAAACAAATAAATAAATAAATAAATAAATGCCTCCTGAAAAGAATTCTCTTGAGCTAAAGGAGATTATATTTATCAAATACCCTGTGCTGGGAAGCACCAGTCTGTAGATTTTTATAAGAACCCACTAGTCTGAATTTGTATGAGAACCAGAGGCAGATGTTGAATAGGTTAGGGAAGAGTAGGGTGTAAAAGGAAGCAGGAACATTCTCTCCATATATTATAACATTTCCACAAAAATGCACCCCCTGCACAAGCAGAGTCGTTGTCACTGGAAGAGTTTAATCCCATATTGGAAAGATAAAATCTCCCAGGGATAGTATGAATGAGTGTCTATTTCTGGTTGATTAATATTGTCATTGAGGCCAAGGTCTTCATCCCCCACTGATGTGACACAGTGATTCTTCATCATGGAGGAGATGTCTTTGAACCAATCCCCTGGGATTGTTTGTGAAAAAATGTCCCCGTGTTCAAGCGCTGCCCGTAGGGCTCCCGGTGCCCCTGTGAAAACCACTGAGAGTGACCCGCCTCTCCTGAGTGGCAGTTGTTTAAAGCTTCACATGTGCCTGGATTGTATCCTCATGTAACAGAGTCGAGAGGATTCGGGCTTGAGACTCTCACCTTCTCCCTGCATCCACCGTCTATGCAGCTGTGGCCTGGACACACTGCACTTGGTTGCCCCTCTGCTTTCACGCAGAAGGAAAAAGCAGGGTCCCGGTTGCCTGGCTGGCAGCCTTTTCGGATGTCCTGTATTTGGTGATGGGTGCTGCACCTTGGCCAGTGTCCTGCTGGGTCACAGCACCAGGTCGGCTGGGCTGGGTGGCCGCATGTTCACCTGAGACTCAGGATCACCACTTATCCCTTGGCCTGACGGCAAGTGGAAAGTTGTTTCCTAAAGGGAAAGTAATGTCCATAGAGAACTCCAGGGCTTCGCTCAAACTTCAAAATGTGCTGCGATTTACCCAGACAGGCTCCCAAAGTCCCCACAGACCTATATGCCAACGACACTTCAAACAGAGCCCTGTTGGGTCTCTAGGGGCCACATTGCACCTCACCCAGTGCCTCATCTGTTTCATCCTGTCCCTGTGCTGGTCCCATGCAAACTAGCAGCAGCCCAAGTCCGTACCCACATGGGCAGAATATGACACTAAATGAGGGAGATGCTGCCTCCAAAGCTTAGACTTTGGGTGTAGGAGCCGCAATGCAATACCTATTCCTTCACCTGGCAGGGGAGTCACACACGGGACCCTAGTGCACAGACATCCTGCCATAAGGCCCACAGTAGCAGCTGCTGTGGCTCTAGAGTTGATCAGCAAGTACATAGCATCGATGTAACAAACCACAGGATACCATAGACAGGAAGCACCAAACTGGTGCCCCAGGAAGGGGGATGTCCCCAGGGAAGGACGCTGACAGTGTACTGCTGTCCTTGCAGCTGAGAACAGCCACTTCTGGTCTTTCCTAATAAGAGATGTTATAAAATCACATTCCAGCTCAATTACCACATGTCTGTAGGTGGGATGTGTGAGTTTGTGCAAGTAATAAAACTAGACCTGGATCAGGAACTGTGAGTGGAGTTATCACCTGGTTAGTGTGTGGTCATCCCCAGTCTTCCTCAGATTCCTCTGCTCTCTGCATAGGTCCAGTAGGTGAACCCAATGGGGATGTGCTGGGGTCACCCTCCCCTGCCCTTAGTTCTGGTGGTTCTCTGCAATCTCTTCATGAGTGTTATAATGTCTTGTTGACTATTTCCTAGGTAGAGGTTGTTCTTATGGCTTCCAATTGATTTTCTTACCATAGTGACCCTCACGCTACAGGTCAGATGTCGGCGTGGGGATCTGTTAGTTGTTGAGTGTCTAGTCCAGTTATGCATCTATGGATATAACGACAGCATGGGTCTGGGCAGTCACTGAACACAGTGTGATATGGATTTGAGCTAACATTCTGTTGATCATCTAAAGGTCATACACCACAGTGACATTCTGGGTCCCCTCAAACAGGGAGAGAAAGACTACTTCTATAGTAAAATGATTCAGCAGAATTTGGGAGTCAGTGTTTCCTGCTTCATTAAAGTCGGTTCCCATGATCCCATTTTTAAGACCCCATTCTTTCCAAACCAATGATCTCATTTCAATAGCCCACATGCTGTGAGGGAGGGAACTCAATTTGCATTACAGTTCAGTCACTGGCAGAAGGAGAGCTGGCATGGTGGTTCTGAAATCCCAGCCTGTGGCTTTGGGAGATGAGGGCTTCTGACAAGGCAAATAGGCATTTTCAGGTAATTTTTGTGGCATTTGAACTGAGAATTTGAAGCCCCGAGCTCATCTTTTATTTCTCTTACTTTTTTCTGTGCCCTAGGAGCAACAAGCTATTCTCATTTTACTGTTTAATTTGATAAAAGTATTCTAAGTATGAAAAATCAAAAATCACACAGTAGCTTACTTCTTATGTGGTTAGGAGTGTCAGTAGTAATATTTTGCATACTTTTTCCACATTCACTATAATATATCAGTGCCCCCTTACTATTGGAAATAGTCATTTGTTCCTTCATATCTAATCATGTTACAGAACAAACTCCAGAAACTCCAGAACCAAGTGAGAAAACGCATCCTTATGACTTGTTTCCTCTAGACTTACTCTCAGTACCAGACAATCCAATCTAAAGGGTGATTGGCAGGATAGATAAGAAATAAAATGCACACATGAACACAAAACATGTCTTTACATATGCTGGTACAAGAGACAGGATTTAGATCCAAACACACATATGCTGAAAGTGAAAGATGATCACGCAAACAGAAAAAGAGCTGAAGTGGCTTCATCTGTAGGAGACAAAACAGACTGAACTTGTCACTAAAGAACATAAGATAATAATGAACGTGTAAGAAAGGTAGATCTGTCATAATGATTAAAAACGTATACACACCAAGCAAGTCCCAAAATATAAGAGACAGAGTGGCAGAACAGGAGACAGGAGAAATACACAATCATTCCCCTTTTAATAATGTTTTCAATAATGGAGCGAACAGGGAGAAGCCCAGCGAGAAACAGAAGAAGAAAGGACTCTACAACCCTCAGACACACAGCATGTTCCCCGAAGAGAATATGACTGATCAAGAGATCAGCAGAGGAAGGACACTTGGGAAATGACAATATATGAACATCTAACAGCATATCTAAAGAACTGAGAGGTTAAAGGTGAAATCAAAGGGAACATTAGAAAATTGAGATGGGTGGAAACAAAGACAACACACTGAGGCCCAGGACGCAGTGAGGCAGCTTCAGCAGACGGTGTTGAAAATATATCAATCTCCTAAACGATCCCTAAAAACTAGAAAAAATGAAATAACTAAACTAAACCAAGTAGAAGAGAGAGAACAACATATATTAGGATAGAAATATGTAAAGTAGAGAAAACAATCAGGAAATTCCCAAAACAGAACCCCAAATCATTAGAAAGATGAAAAACTAACAAAACTTATATTAAATAGCACACAAGAGAGGGCTCAAATTACTAAAGTCAGAGGAAAAAACAAAAGCTGTCATTACCAAACTTATAGAAGTAACATAACAATAATAACAATTCAATTCTTCCCCCAAATAAGTATTGGGCACAACATTTTCAAAATAATTCCAGGTCATATATATTATTATTTGATACTCCAAACAAAGACATCATAAAAAAAATCTTATCTCTCAAGAATATAGGTGAGAAGGCTCTCAACCAAACACTAGCAAACTAAGTCCAGTAACGTATAAAAGTATTGCATGCTGTGACCAAATGGGAGTTATCCCTGGAAGGAAAGTTGGATTTAATATTCAAAATATATCAGTGTGATATATCTTTTAATGTTTAAAATGTGATCATCTAAATATATACAGAAAAGGCATTACAAAAATCCAAAACACTCACCAAATTGGAAGTAGACAGGAGTTTCTCAATCTAATAGAGTTTCCAAGAAAAACACAAAGGCTACATCATCACTTAATGATGAAAGCCCAGATATTTCCTCCTGCAAATAAGGAGCAGGGTAAGGATATCCTTGTACTGAAGGCATGAAAAGAAGTAAAAGTCATGTGAATTGAAAAGAAATAAAACCGTCCTATACTCACATATCATCTTATATAGAAAATTCTAGGGGACACACAGACAAGACTACATAGAATTAGACTAATAAATATGAACAGCAAGACTGCATTATATAAGATCAATATACAAATTTGACTGTATTTCTATATATTGTTACTGATGAGTGCTCCTTCCTTGAGGGCTAGGCCAAGGGTTTATAAACCACAACACTGGGGGCATAGTTCCAACAAGCATCCTGCAATTATGAATAAAGTTTTATTGGAACATAGTCATGCCCATCAATTTACAGAGAATCTATAGATTTCCCAGTTCTAGTGTTGAATTGAGTAACTGTGACAACATTATGGCTCTCAAAGTCTAAAAATATGTAATAAGACGTTTTAGTGTACATGTTGGTTGATTCTTATTGCTTCTAGAAGACAGCAATGGTCAGTTCCCATTCTTGCATTTCATACTACATCATAGTAAAAGATATTAATTGTCATGCTAACTTGGGACTTCATGACAATTTTCTAAAGCAATCCTAAATTACTACTGCAAGAGTTTTCATATTGCATTTATCATATCAATTTTAACTCATTTATTCATACATCATATATTTGAGTAACTAATATTTGTCTATGATTGTTACATGGAAACCTATAAAATAAAATAGTATTCTTGATGTAAAAGAATTTGCATTCTAATGGAAGAGACAGAGGGTGAACAGTGTGATGTGTGACATTTTATACATACAGGTAGGGTGTGGAATTGCTGGGTAGGGAGATAGAAACTGATTCCTGAGCAAGGTAAGAAGCAAAGAAGGCTTCTTTAGATAAGTTAATGACTGAAACAAAATGTAAAAGGATAGACATTAGATCTGCCCCCTGCTCCCTGCCAACTCTTTTCTGCCTAGCTGACTGGGGGTCATACTCAGAAAGGAGGATGAGAAGAACAGACATATATCAGCCCAGAGCTTGTCCAGAGAACAGACACACCTTAAGGAGAATAAGGAGGAAACTGAAATTGCTCCACAATTTTGCGTTAACTGAATCCAGAACCCTTAACCACCTCTGCCCCTGCCCTGCTGTGGCCCAGAAACAGGTATCTGTCAGGTACCAGGTACCCTGAACCCCTGGGCTGACATTGCCCCAGCCTGGAACCAGTGCACGCTAGGCTTCAGGTCCTGCAGACCCACAGACCATGAACCCCCAGCCCTATTCTGCTACAGTCCACATCCAGCACCTTTCAGAACTCAAGTCCCTCAAATCTTGACCCCCACTCAACCCTGCTATGTTAAGAACAAGCACCTACTAGGCCTCAGAACCCATGGACTTCTTGTTGCCTCAATCTAGACTCAAGAGATCCACAAACACAGAATTGGAGCACCAGAGAGCTGTGGTTGGTGAGTCTTATCCACTCAACTCCAGCTATAGGACACCGCTTGCTGCCTTGGAGAACAGCAGATTGCACAAGAGTGGCCTGTGAACATGGTCCGCAGGTGAAGAGTGTCAGGGAGGGAGAAGCTTGCCCTGATTATCAATAGGAAGTTCCAACACCTGTGTACAGCAGACTGCACCTGAGCTGCCTGTGAACCTCCATGTGCTGAAGACCGTAAAGCCTGTAAGCACCACTTGAAACAGTGTCAGGGGCCACCATAAGAGGGGAGCAGAACTGGCCCCATTCCCATGGAAATCAAGGGACTGGCACCTGGCTACATTATTCAGGCAGCAAGAAATCTAAAGTAAATGAAAACGAAAGCCACAGTGCTATATTCTAGGCAGAGAAGAAAGTCATACCAAAATTGAAGTCACCAAAAAACCACAAATGGTCCGAAAAGGGGAAGATGCCAGGAGCTCATCAGAGAAGGGTTTCATTGATATTAACTGGGATAACCTAACAAAGAGTTAAAATAATAGTTACAAAAATCTGAATGAGATGTAGGAGGCACATACAACTACCCAAGGAAAATTGGAAGACCTCAGAAAAGAAGTGACAGATCAAAGGGAATACTTCACCAAAGAGATTCAGGTTATACAGAAGGCCCTGAAAGAAATGCTAGAGAGGAAAGACATAGTCAAGGAATTGAAGATAAATATGGAAAAGAACATAAACAGATTCAATCTCTCAGAGAAATGAATATCAGAAATCGAAGACAACAGAGGCAGCCCTCGTGAAAGAGGGGAAACAAGATTAAATAAAAATGAAGAAACCCTATGAGAAATATCAGACATGATGAGAAAAACACACGTAAGGATAGTAGGCGTCCTAGAAAGAGAGGGAGGGGAGAAAGGAACAGAAAATCCATTTAAAGAAGTAATAGCAGAGATCTTCTCACATCTGCTATAAAAAGTAACCACAGAGATCCAAGAAACAGAACACCAAAATTTCTAAGTGTAAAAAGACCTACTTCCAAACACATCACAGTAAAACTAGTAAAAGCCAACAACAAAGACAAACTACTTAAGGCTGCAAAAGAAAAGACAAAAACATGCCCTACCAAAGCACACTCATCAGACCATGATCAGAATTCTCAGCAGAAGCCCTGCAGGCCAGGGCAGAGTGGAAGGGCTTATTAAAATACTGAAAGACAAAAACAGCCAGCCAAGAATACTCTACCCTGCAGAATTATCATTCAAATATATATATAGATAAAGGTTTTCGATGACAAAAAGAAGTTAATGGATATTTCTGTCACCAAGCTGGCCATTCAAGATATTTTGAAAGGGGCCCAACAACGGAGAAAACAAAAACAAAGATTCACCAAACTTTAACAATGGTGATAAAGAGCAAAGCAAAAACACAACCAAAGATGGGACCAAAAGGAAAGAACAAAAATCAGTAAAGGGAGAAAGAAAATCATGAAAACTGTGAATATGTACAATATATATATAAATATGATATGGCATCAGCTCATAAAAGACAATTATAGAGCAGTACTTTTAGAGACAATTCAGTGACTGCCACAAAACCCAATTATAACCAGGAAATAGATGAAACTGAGTGAATCAACACTGAAAACCATCCAAAGAAAAATTTTAAAATAAACTAACAGGAAATGAAGCAACTGGCACAGAAAACCAACAGAAAACAAAGGTTCAAATTATTATAATAAAACCCTGCATTTCAGTCATTACCCTAAATGTGAACAGATTGAACTCACTAATCAAAAGAAATAGAGTGGTTGGATGGATCAAAAAAATGACCCATCAATATTTTGCCCACAAAAAAACTCATATTAAATCCAGAGATAAGCCTAGGTTGAAAGTCAAGGTCCATGGAAAAATATATCAAAGCAACAATGATGAAAGGAAAACAGGAACTGCAATACTAATATCAGATAAGACAAATTTTTGGGCTTAAAAGGGTATCACAAGGCAAGCATGGACACTACATTATGGTCAAGGGAATAATCCATCAAGAAGTAAAAACTATCATTAATATATATGCACCCAGTGTCAGACCATCTACATATATAAAACAAACACTGACAGAACTAAAGGCAGACACTGACGGTAGGGAACGTCAAAACTCCACTTACATCAATAGATAGCCCATCAGGCAGAAAATCAACAAAAAAAATAAGAATCCTAATGGAAACAACAGATTATTTGGAACTTACAGACATATCCCAGGTGTTCTACCCAAATAAAATAATATACATTCTTCTCAAGTATACATGAAACATCCTCAAGGTTAGACCATACCCTGGCACACAAAACAAGTGTTAGCAAATTAAGCAAGATTGAATTTATAGAAAGCATCTTCTCTGATCACCTAGGGGTGAAATTAGAAATGAACGCAAAGAACAAAATTGGAAGAACCACACAGATGTAGAGATTGAATAACATGCTTCTGCACAATTCCTGGATCATTGAGGAACTGGAAACAAATGGAAATTTGGAGACGAACTACCAGAACATATAGGATATGGCAAAAGCAGTCCTGAGGAAAGTTTATAGCCATACAAATGTACATAAAAAAACAAGATATAGCCCATATTAAATATCTAATCACACACAAGGGAACTTGAAAGGAAAGAACACTCAAAACCAAAAATCACCAGAAAAAAGGAAATAATAAAAATTATAGGAGAAATAAATGAAATCAAAAACAAAAAAGTTCATCCAAATGATTAATTAATAAAGCCGCATCTATACAGACAGTAAATCTATGACAGAGGTGCCAAAAGCATAAGATGGAGGAAGGAAAGTCTATTCAACAAATAATGTGAGTCTGAAAAGACATCTGAAAAATAAATTTGACCACTCATTTGTCATACAAAAAGTTAATTCAAAATGGGTCAAAGACTTGGACATAAGATCTGAAACCATAGAATACTTAGAAGAATATGTGGGAAAAAACATTCCATGATCTCAACCTCAAAGGTGTCTTTGGGGAAGAAACAGCCACAGCAAAAGGAATTGAAGGTAAACAATTGGGGTTACATTAAATGGAAAAGCTTCTTCACAGCAAAAGAGATCACCACTAAACAAAAAGGCTAGTCATGGATTTGGAGAAGATATTCACACACAATCCATCAGAAAAGAGCTCAATATCTAAAATGTATAAAGAGCTGATATACCTCAACAGTGAAAAAACAAATTACTCACTAAAAATATGGGCAAAAGTACTAAATAGACACCTATCTGACGAAGACACACAGATGGCCTATAGATACGTGAAAAACTGTTTCGCTTCACTCATCATCAGAGAAATGCAAATAAAAACCACAATGAGATAGCACCTCACATCAGTGAGAGTGGCCTACATAAAAAACGCTGGAAACAACTGGTGTTGGAGGATAAAAAGGAACCCTCCTACACTGTTATTATGAATTCCAACTAGTGTAATCGCGTTGGAAAACAGTATGGAGATTCCTCAAAAAAATAGATGGATCTATCATTTGATCCAGCAATCCCACTCCTTGGCATAAACCCAGCAGATACAAAACCTCTAATCAGGAAAAATACCTGCACCCATATACTTACAGTAACCCAGTTCACAGAAGACAAAACATGGGAACAACTTAAATGTCCATCGATGGATGATGGAATAAAGAAGCAGTGGTATATAGTCTCAATGGAATTCTATGCATCTAGATGGACGCGGAGGGTATCATGTTAAGCAAAATAAATCTGAAAGAAAAAGAAAAATATAGGATGACTCCACTGATATGTGGAATTAATGAAATGAGACAAGTGAAAATACAAAATCCCAACAAAATTAACAGGACACAGGGCTGGGATTACTAGGTGGGTGGTAGGGAAGGAGGAAAGGGAGGAAAGAGGGTGGTAAAAACGTAAAGGACACTAGAACTGGTGGTGGGTGTGGTGTGAAATACAGATTGAGATGCAGTTTCAGTATCCTAAGATGAATTTAACACTGTGAACAAAAGAAATAATATTACTATTTTTAAAAAACACTCAAAATACAAAAAGGTGTCAGATTCCAGTGTGGTTATTTGTGGGAGAGTAACAGATAGGAGACAAGTCATAGTTCACCCAAAATTCAAAATATAAGGGAAAACAGGCAGTGAGTGTGTCAGGTTGGTGAACAAAATACCTTCTGCACATATGGCGATAACATGAATGAGACTAGATCGTTATATCCTGCAAATGAGAAAATGAGGAAGTTATTTATTATAACTTGGGTTCTGGCTTGACGAGCTTATTGGTAGATGGAGATCTTACTCATATGTATTGGATAAGAAATGCAAAGAAAACCAAGAGTAGCTGGGGAAATGGGCTCAATTTGCAGTTAGATGATGAATGAGTTCTGTGAATCTAGCAGATAGCAGTGTGATAATAGTTAGCAGTCTGTAATATAGCACATCAACACCACCACGTGCCACCACGCGCCACAACAATACCACCACCACCATCACCATCACAATCACAATGACAACAACACCATGGCCACAGCAGCACACATCTGCAGAAAAAGAAACCTCACTTTTTCACCCTCATTCCAGGAATCCAGAAAGTCAAGTGTGCTTCAAAGCGGGACTGAAGTTTATACTTTGATTCATTAATTTGTTCAAAACCTACAACATACATACAAATCTTTACATCGCCAGGGAAGGGAACAAATACATGAATGGAGACAGCAAGGCTACTGTGACAAAAAGAAGCTGAGCAAAAACTACAATAAACTGTGATAAACTGTCTGTGTGTAAAAATCAGCTGTTTTCATCGGCATTACCCTCCCCTACTCGGAACTGTTTTTGTCAAGTCTTTGCGGAACCTGTGATTCCCAGACTGAGCGGAAGAATTTGTTTCTTGTCATTAACAAGCAGAGAACGCAAAGCCTCTAGGGTAGGAAGAACTGTAGTTACTGCTTAACAGGGGTGTCCCCACAGCTGCACACTAGGCCTGGATCCTAGCAACACTGCAGAAATGACAGAAAATTTCTTTAAGCTAAGATGCTTCCAGCAAAAATCAAATGTGCTCATCCGCTGACTAGCAGACATAAGACAGGCCACATTGACGCCTTGACTTCAAAACTCCATTCCCACTACCTTCCATAAGGATATCAGATTTTTCGTGTTGTGGACATTCTATGGGAGGCTTATTTCTACAAATATCTATCCAGGACTGCAGTAATGAGCTTGAGCAGGCAAGGATGCTGGGCTCTGAAGTGCAGAGCTAACGAGATCTGATACACCACGGCACACGCACAGACTATGAACAAAGGGGTTGTTTGGGGGAATCACTCTCCTTCTTTTATTTGTGGGCTTTAAATTGTGAACTGAAATTTGGTGTATACCAGAGCTATCATGATTACCTACTATGCCAAGGGGTCGTGACGACTTTTGATGAAAACAATATCCTGCCCTTCACAAGAACACACTTGCCAGAGAGAATGGTTTTATGATATTTCTGTACCAGTCTGTGAAACAGGAAAGGGAAGGGAAGCCGGCTGCAGGTGAACATTGTGGGCTGATGTCTGCTTGGCAGTTAGTTACCGAAAGCTGCCTGCCAAGCTTCTATCTCAGGGTGGAAGAAGTTAGAATCTGTAGTTGTGAGCTTAGCCCGAGGCTGCCTCCTTACTGTGCTCCCCCAACGCTGACCCTGGGAATTCAGCTAGTAAGTCTACATCAGGGTTGGAGAGAACCATCCTGGCTGCAGAAATCTCATTTATGTGCATTCCGGCTCATGAAAGTGGGGCGATAAGCATCCCAAACACTGCACGGTAGCCTGCAGAACATGCAGTGACTGAAGGTGCCTGCAGAGGGCACCATCTTCCCATGTGCGAGCGGTTACATTTGAATATAAATCTTAATGAAAAATGGCCAAAGACTAGACATGGACACAATTTTACACGTGCACATCATCATTCAGTAAGTAAGTAAAATTAGGTTCACATACAAAACGTGTTCAGTTATTCCCAGTGACCAGAATTAAGTGATAAATTCATAAAACCTCACTGGCTGATCCAAGAAAACACAGAACTCCTCAGAGGCTTACTACAACATTATTGCTCATTTTTATTAAAATTCTCACTTTGCATATGGGTTTCTAAACTAGTAGAGAACAGAAGCAAAGGGACTGGAGTCTTGTCCACTTGGGGTAAAGACATCTAAGGGCTGGCAGACCTGGAGGAGGAAGGACACCTTTCCACCACCCTGCTATATGGCCTAAGAGCATGGCCCATGCAAATCACCATGAGGCCCAGGATAACCTCACCACTTAAGCCGTGGGCTTGGAGAAGCGGATCACAGCATGCCTTTCTTGAACACTTCTGTCTTTCTACAGGGACCTACTCACAGGTAGAATAATATTCCTGTGCGTAGATGTCCCTTTCTTTCTTTGCAGCATGAGTGGCTACCTAGGGACACGTGAACCCCAAACCATTTGAGGGGGAGTGGGAATTCCAAGGTGTGTCATTTTCCTGAGCTGACCAGTAAAGTTCTTTAATTTTCTTGACACTATGCAAAACAGAATGGTTGCCTTCTTCAATTAGGGTCTTTTTAACCTAAAGAAGAGAATCACATTAAAAATAGAAGAAATAGAATTTAGGAGAGTCCTAAATTTCCATTGCAATGTAAATGTTGCTAATAATGCTAATAAAAAATACAAAAATAGTTTACATTTTTCTCCATACTTCTAAATCTGATGACTGTTAGGAAGAGAATAAATGTTTCTACATTATGTTCTCATTTCTATATTATGTTCACATATATATGATAATAATTCAACCTGTGTATTAATATATGGCTCTTCTGTATATGTTATATAAAAGTTTTTGAACTACTTATTCCTTCAATTCCAGTGTCTACTGGATTCATGGCATATTCATGCAGCATTGATTTAAAGTCATTGTGTAAATGCTTTTGTTTAGAAACAAAGAACTCTAAGTGAAAGCTTTTCACTTTTAGCTTTATTCATCATTATGCACACCTGAAAGAAAACCAAGCACAACCCACCACATGCACAGTGGGGCCACTGACTGCTCAGCGACAGAAGGGGACCTGCTGACCAATGGCATGGAGGACGCCACAGGTGCGCTAGCTGACCTGCCAGAAGCGAAGGACTGCTTCTTGTCTGACTCCATTTATCTGACTTCTGGAAAATGCAAAACTTTGGGAACAGGACTCTGTCGACTAGATGAGAAGTCTGACGACAAAAGGCACCTTTAGGGGATTGTTACAGACCTAGGCACTCACTAACTGTACAGCTAAAAGTGGGCAGTTTTCTCAGTACATTCTGTCTAAACACCGTGTGATTACAATGTGCTCATCTAGAAGAGACTGCACGCATCTATTGTATTTGCTTTAAACATGGAACAAAGAGCTGCAGCATCATGGATGCCCATGGGATGGAGGTCAGGACTCCAGGGCTCCCGCTCAGTCATAGGCTTCCTGTCCACAGGGTCACCGACATCCCCAGGCACCGTGGAGAGCAGTCTGCTTTCCCAGGACAATGCTGACACCTAGACACCACCCCAGTTCTAGTCTTGCTTCCAGCAACATCCACCTTCAGTGGGTCCCAAAGAAATAGTGGGAAATGAAAATATTATAATCAGCTACAAAGGAAGCAGATGAAGAAACTGATTCACAGGCAGTCATGGACTTGACAATGTCACCCCAGCGATCTCAAATTCCATTCATAATCTATTGAGCCGAGACCCTCCTCTGGGGACCCTCCAGCCTCCCTTCAAGTCCTTTATTGCCTGACTCAAATTGTAGAGAGCTAGCATATTTTTAAAAATAATGGTAGTGTTCACAATACAAGTACTGTTGATAAATCTAATCCTTGTTTAAACTTAGCTAGGTGTTTGTAGACGTCATTTATTCACAGCGGTTTTTCCATTTAGCAGCCCCACTGTTTTATTTGCTAGGCTCCACTGGGCAGTATTTATACACACTTGGGCTTCCCAGTTGAAGGCTGCGCTCTTCTGTGTGTGCGGTGCTGAGCGCTACATTTACGTCATTTTATCTGTGGCGCATAAAGTACGCTTCATGGTACCGTTTACCTAACTGAAATATCATAAATTTAAAGTTAAGAGAAAAGATATAAAGTCTCAAAAATAAAACAGGAGAGCAGATGATTTTGAAGAAGCTCTTGGATTTTGAGGAGGCAGGGCAGTTAAATCTATGGGCAAGGAAAATGACCGTTTTCTATTCTTAGAACAAAACTCTCCAGATAGATATTATTTAGTTATATATTTTTTAAAAGCAAAACACAAGACTGAAGAGCTAAGAAACACGTCAGAAAAATCAATGTAGGGTTTTGACTAAAGATGGTGCCTTTTCATGTCCATCCATGTGTGGTCAGCTCTGTTTGACACACATGTGTGCCTGTCCACATGCACAGACACAAGTACCTACTATGTCTAAAGTCAGAATCAAAATCTTTCTTGCAGATTCAGTCCGGTGCTGAGGGCACACTGCAAAATGGTTCCCCCATAGCTGGAATCAGGTGTTTAAATGCTTTGCCAGTCTTTCCCCAAAGTGTAACACACACGTGTTACAGGCGTATACACACACACACACGCATACACACACACACCCATGTGGACAGGCACCAGGAGATATTGATCAACGCTAACTTTGCTCTGACTTGAGTCCCAAGAGAAGGTGCTCAGATCCACACAGGTAAAGTGATGAAGATGGCCAAGCAAGGGCCTCAGGCTGTCTCTGCCCAATGTGTGCCCCGACCTTCCTTCGGCCCCTAGTTCCTTGAATTTGGTCACAATAAATTCGATCTTTTAAAATTTGCTTTTAACACACACACACACCATGTTTGCTATTGTGTTCCATCCAGACCACCTACTCTTCATAAAATCCTTGAAAAGTCTTCAGCAAATTGACTTAAGATAGATAGCAATCTAGACTGGGGTAAATAATATTATCCTTCATATAAAATACCACATTGTGAGCCTCTGGCCTTTTTCCTCTCTTTTTAAGAGGACTTGCTGATCTATACCAGCTGAAGACTTCTACTTTGGTGTCTGAGAACAGTCTAGAGTCCGAATGCTGGGTGGAAGTCGGCCTTGTACGTGCAGATTCTTTGTAGAGATGCAATCATTCTGGCTCTGAAGTTCTGCAGATGATTCCTTAGACAAAACGTAAACGAGATATTTATCTGAATGTGTTTAAAATTACCTTTTAAGGAATTTTATTCCACTTGGGGACTAAGTTCCACTTTGAAAGATTTTTCTTTTTTTAATGAGGTGAGCTATATGAAAAAAAGGGAAAAAATAAATCTATATAATCTAAATTTTCATTCTAATTTTTTTTTAAAGGAAAGGTACAGTCAGGAATGAAGGCAAGTAGGTAGACAGGAGGAAGAAAGAGGAGGAGGAAGCATTTATTTCATTTAGCTGTTCATTTTTGCTTGTTTCCCCCACCACTCCCACCCACAGGCCCTGGGATGTGAACCCGATCCTCAGGATGTGTGGCCTGTGCTGGCCAGAGGTGGCAGACCCAACCACTACTCCATCAAGGCACCCTGGACTCTCATTCTGAAACATATGACCATGTGAATAATTAAGCAAGAGAGGACAACGCTCTGGTTTCTCATCATGGGGAAGTGCTAGTCACTGACTTATCTGAGTCTGTATTAGTCAGAAAAGGCTGAATATTTCTGATGTTAGAGCACATAACATAGTCTTTAGGGGGTTTGCAAAGGGTACAAACTTCTTGAGCTCTAACTGCCCCATGGAGGCCTGCTGGTTTTGCCATTGCTCAGGGATCCAGCGTGCAGGGCCACCTGGGAGCCTGGGGGCTTGCAAAGACCGTTGAAGATCTGGGAGCCAGCCAGGACGTGTGGCAGGTAATAGGTGGAGGAGCAAGGCCTGCTGTGTACAGGGAAAGGGGAGCGGGAATGGCTCCTGGTACCCTCACAACTAGCCGGCACAGCTGTGGGCCTGTGGGGTGCACAGCATGGCAACTGAGCTCTGGACGGGCTCTGGTGACAGCGACCAGCAGGTGGAGGGGGCTCAGGGCAGAGTGTGTGATGGGACGTAGGGCCTTTCTCTGCTAGTTCAGGGACAGAGAATCCCAGGGTACCCTGGATTTCTAGAGCAGGCATAATCAGAGTGCGGATGCTGGGGAGAGACTGAACGCACAACTTTGTCACTGGGCATCACAAGCTTTGCGCTGTGTGAGTGCAAGGCGGTGTGCTGGATGGCTGTCACTGATGAAGTCAGTCCCGCTGGTGTGCAGAGCAAGGATGAGGAGCAGTGTCTTTGACGCTTCTGAGTAGGAGTTGATATTTCTAAGGTTATTGTGCTGCTGTCCGGCCCTTTCTACTAGAGCTGAGAGACTAACACCCCTGCCAGGCACCATCTGCTTCCCACTTAGCAAAACAAATGTACAGCTTTGGGACAGTGAAGACCTGCAGCTGTGGCGTTAACCTATAAAGACAGGCAGCCGTGGTGCTGAGGCCATGTACCAATACGGTCTGATGGACATCGCCCTCTGCTACAGAGAATCGAGGATGTCACAAAGCAAGGACAAGATGTAGAATATCACCGGGGTCTTAAAAGAGAAGAAAACATTCCAAATAATATCTCCATTTGCACTTTGACCTCAAAATCCTTAGACACAGGTTTCTGTCACAGACCGGGGGTTCTACTTCTGCAGGGGAGAGACTCCCCCACCTTTCCTGTGTCCCAGGATTTCTTTCTTTTTTTTAACATGTGTGCCCTTATGGCAGGGACATGAACTGTGACATCTGTGACATGTTCGGCAAACACAAGTGATAATGTGGTGTCAGTGTGGGCAGAAGCTTACAGAGATGGCAGGGGCTGAGCACATCCTGCCCTGTGGCTGTGACATACACAAAGGTTCCCAAAACACTGCCAACCTGGGTCCCAAGGGAGGGGACATGGTGAGGACAGGGCAGTAGCTAGAGGACACGGACAGGCCAGAGGTGTCAGTGTGTCACCGTCGTGTAACTCAGCCCATCCTGACAGTACATGGTGTGTTCAGAACAAAGAAAATCTTAAAAGAGTGACAAAATGCTGTTAAGCAACAAAATGGTTGAAATCTATGAACTAAACTAGGCCCTTTTTAGCATACTTTTTTCAGGCTGAAATTGAGATTTGAGGTAAAAACTGGAGTTCAGAAAAGTCAGCTCACTGGGTCACTTTCACAAAGGGACTCAGAGGCCACACTCCACACACTGCCCCCATGTGTGGGGTTTATTCTCCTTTTGCATAACGAAGCCCTGGACTCCTAGCTGCTTACCAAGAAGCTCATTAGTCCAGCTGCTATCAATGCTGAGGACGAAGCCTTCACCGCTGGGAAGAGTGTGTGAAAGCACACCGAGAAGCTGGGATTCCGGGGGTCCGGGTGCCTGAGGGACATGCTCTCCACATGCTCAGTCCACCTCCAGAAGGCAGCCCCTGGGCAGTCATGCCACACACCCGCAAAGTGCGGGCAGATGGGACAAGCAGGACGCCGGGCATTTTTTATGTACATATTCCATGTAGGATCGCATCAGCAAGGGTGTGGACAGCCAGTCTGAAGTCCACAGGTAAACATAGCCTCAAAGAGAGGTGGGGGAGGTCATTTTGCTCTGGACCTCACTCAGCATTGCTGACACACTGAGAATGAGAAGCACTGAGGTGGACTGCGATCATCATTTTTACATTTTCGAGATGTTGGAGAAAGGCAAGTCTGCTGCTTACTCTTCGGTGTAAAAGACTAACTGAACTCCAGGAATTTTTATAGTCCACTCCAGTTAAGCAAGCAGATGGACAGGACGCGGGAGGATAGTCAGGATGGACCCATCACAGGGTGTGATGGGGGTTGTTCCAGACCCACAGGGACCATCGCTCTGCTCAGTGGCTCAGATGAACACGCTGGGTAGGAACCCTGAGCGAATTTCTTCTCCATCTATCCCAGTGCCCTGCATTCAGATGGCTCATCTGAGCTATCATCAAGGATTCTTGGGGCCTGAGTGAATTTCGTTATAGCTCTTCAGGAGGAAGGAATTCTCTATTTGATAGGAAAATAGTTTTCAAAAGGATGGTCAGGTGTGCCCTGCTGGAGTAGTGGTTAAGTCTGTGGCCTCCTACTGAGTGCAGTCCATGTACATCCTGAGGTCCCGGGTTCCTGTCTCGGGAGTAGGGGGAACAAACAAGACGAACAACTAAATAAAATAGATACAATGTTTCTTCCTCTCCTTACCTGCCTGTCTGCTTACCTTCATTTCTGCGTGCACCCTTCCTTAAAAAAAAAAAAAGTATAATCAAGGTTCATATTCTATTAGCAACCTGACTCAGCCTCTCTGTATCTACCACCTGTGACACATCCCCTTGATATTTGTGAAGGACATCCGTGTCACTCAGTCCTCTGGAAGGCATTGAGATTGCAGAGTGCCTTCCCTGCCATGTCTAAGAGAATGCTGGCAATTTCAGGTAGAAACAAATGTAAACGATTCCCTGTCTGCTCATTCTCTCTTCTCGGAAGACGGGGACCTGCCTTGCTGAACTCCAAACCTTCCCTTTGGTCAGGACTCGCTCTGCACTGAGTCAGCGCCCAGGCCCTGCAGAATGTGAGTGTGTTTGCTCTGCATGGCTGTCTCACTTTGCAGGAAGATACACGGGCTAGTTAGTCCCATTTCTATGCCTATGAAAACACACTACCACCTTCTACTTGCTCCACAGTGGGAATATATCTGATTTATCATTTGCTTTTGATACTAAACAGCAAGGCTTCAAGCCAAGTCTTTTATTCTGGCAAATGTTTATCTTTTATTGGAGAATTCTTTTTGTTAATGCTTTTCTGAAACTCTCCTCCTAAAGACTGATCCAACCTTCAGTCAGGGATGATAAGAAGTCGTTACCATGGTGGCCGGCCGGTGGCTGCAATGAATCACTGCCTTGCATTCTGGATCAGCAAATACGGCCAGAAAGAAAATAACTTTGCTTTCTGTGTGCTCCAGTCACTTCAGTTTGAGTCCTGTCTACAGGCATCAATTGTCTGGCATGAGAATCCCCTGCAGACTCAGAATCCTGATGAAGCACTCTGCTTTCTTTGTCTTCAGTATGTACAGGAACTAGACTGTTAGAAACCCCTAAGAAGTGTGGTTTCCTTTAAGAGGCTGACTCATCTCAAAACAGCCAGGACCGTGGATTCACACCCTGAGCTTACCCTGCAGTTCCAGCCTGGGATATAAGAGGGTAGGTTAAGCCACCCGCTTTGATGACCAAAGTACTTGCTTTCCTGATGGAAAGTCATGAACTCCATCTACAAATATTTTGAAATTGTTCATGAAGAGTTTGTCTTGTCTGATAAAGTGTACATAGTTCAAAACGCTTAAGGAAAGACTTCTTTTTTTCTATAATCTAGGAGGGGAAGTCATCTATAGAGATCTTTGGATATGGTTCCCTGCCTTCCCACAGAGCATCTGGATTCTAGTTGTTACCTAGCTCACACCTCCCTTTCGCAGAGGGAGAACTGATGTATGTTTTCATCAGAATGCCCTTTAGTATTATCAAAGACGAGGAAGTCACTCCATTATCTTGCCATCGATTAAACAATCAAACATGTGGTTTTAGAATTCCACATATATATTATTTAGTGTGTTTTACTGCCTTTATTTTCTGCCCCAATTTTTCAGAAAATCATTAAAATGAATATTACAAATTTGCCTCCTGACTTTGGTCTACGATGACCTCAAGCAGGGGCTTTAAGTCAGTTCTAGAGAAAGTGACTTTCAAATATGCTAACTGGATTACTGAAATAAAAAAGAACAGTTCTCCATGACCTCCATGTAAATCCCATCCTATACTTCTTTGCAGACTGAGAAGTGTCCTAAATAATCTCAACACTGCTATGGAACCAGACTCATTTCACAATGTGATTATATCTTATTTGCTGGAAAGACATTTATACCAAGAATCATCCCCGGCCCAATATAATAGAAATGTTTTCCAAATTGTAAGCAGTGAGGGGGGAGCCAGCCCCCTTTGGATGTGAGGTTAGAGAACGCCCCCAGAGCTAAACAGTTTACCTAAGATTTTATTCATTGTTAGGTGTATCGTTTATAAGATAATCAACACCACCAAAAAAAAGAAAGCTAGAATTGCTGCGGAGGTATTAGTGAACAGACTTCATAGCACAACTGGGAGGAAAACCTTGCCAGCCTAAAGATAACAGGGCAGACAAGAGACACCTTTACGCAGAGAAAGCCCACTCTGCTAGGGCTGGGAACACGGGCAGGCCCCTAGAGCAGTGATGGCTGCAGGAGGGCAATGCCCATGCCACCTGGAAGGGCACTCCTCAGGAGACAGAGAGCCATGGAGGAGAGCAGCGCAGGAGAAGTTCCCAAAGACTCTCTCCCAGTGCTGAGGAGTTTGCACTGGATGCCAACCCTTGCACATCTCCAGGCTCTTCTGGGGAGGGTTGTACATTTGCTTTGCTCACATGCAGAAATGGGCCCACGACCTTCACTGGAAGGCAGTCTTCATGGAAAGTCATTTATGTGCTTCCAGCTGGAGTGCGGCTGGTGACTCGGGCCATCGCTTCAGATTGCTATCAAGCCCTTGTTGGTGTACAGGCTGAAATTCTCCATCGTTTTTATTACTTCTGTTGAGAGTTTAATAATGAATTTGCAAATGATTTAAGATCATGCACCCATCACTGATATCAATGATTCCTTAAAATATCTTCTGTGATAATGAATCAACCCAGGTCATCTTCAGCATAAAAAATATTCACATCAGAAGCAAGTCTGTGGTCTTGTTTGCAGACTGTCCCTGGGTGTCCTATCCCTCTCCCTCACTCCCGGGAGTCCGCCTGTGCCTTCTCTGCAGAAGCAGCAGAAATCCAGCATGTTCTTAATGTTCTCCTGGACTGGGAGTGCTGTACTCAGATAGGGAGATCTCATTCAGTAAAATTCACGGTATAGCGTAAAGAGAGCCTGTCACTCCATTCCTCTTTACTCTGAAGACTGAATGAAATATGGACTTTAAATGAGAATTTCATTGGCAATGGAAGGCACCAGGCAGAGTCCTTTGGATGCTCATAATAATTTAGTTAGCTGTCTAATCCACAACAGTGGCCACTTTGCATCCTTCTTATTTACAGAGTTCACGGGGTGTTTACAGACAAAGAGAGAATTATTTAATCATTAGGGCAATCCTTGCTTCCACCATGATGTTTAGCAGAGGCACTTAATAAATACATGTTGATGGGCACGGAATAAATGAATGGAGATTTTATCTGAATACTGCTGAACTAGCCAAACAATGATTTCAGGCTCCCGAATACCCAACCTCTGCTAACGTCAGCTGCTGTCATATAAACAAGACATATTTGCCTTGTTCCTGAGTCTTTCATGCTGGAATACATGTCGTGGTCTGTTGTCTCACAAAGGCACACTACTCCTCATTCTGATGATGTCAGCTGCGTGTATATGTAGCAGGCACACACATGTAATGCACATGTTGTGTGTGGTCCACTCTCTGTGCACATAACCACACATGTCTGACATGAGCATGCATGTCACACGCTGTATACAGTATATTCACGTGTCTACTGAGACACTGAACCTGTCAGAACCAGAGCTCATCCTACATCTCTGCTGGATCTCACACGTGCCATTTGTGACTTTTAACAGAGAAGTTCTAGATGGATCCTGTGAGTTTAAATAGTAGGTTCTTCATTAGCTGCATCATCGTTAGTAAGGCCCTCAACCTCTGTGCTTTGTTTCTTTATCTGTGAAAGCAGAACAACATTCTCTTTCTCACAGGGTCACTGTGCAGTCCACTGAGCTGCATGTGAGGGGCTCAGAGAAGCAAAGCCGGAAGGGGAGGTACCTTTGTCATTAGTTGCTATTCAAGGGAAGTAAACACTGTCATAAAAATTTTACAACTATGTGAAATTTCTTACTCATAAATGTAATGCTTTCATTCCTAACCAAATTTCATTAAAAAATTTTTGATATGTACATAAAAGTTGGAAGAGTTATGCAAAAAGCTTTTATATAATCTTTACCTTTATCAAACACATATCCTCTTTCTTGGGGAGGTGAACTGCTTGAGAAGAGTTGCAGACATCATAACATTTGACCTTAAATACTTTTGCCTGCAAAATAAATATATTATAACTATTATATGAGGACCTCGTCTCTTATTGTAGGAGGAAGGAGACAGAAAAATGTTAGTACCACTATTAGGAAGTTTGTTTCCATTTTCCACAAAGAGGCATAGGCACTTTTGAATAGATAAAATAGATAAAAACTAAAAGATAAAAAGATAGAGACCACATGCTCTTGTTAGACGCTTAATTCTCTGGAGAGGCTCACATATCCTGACCCTTGAGGAGTATCTCAGCTAATGGAGAATCCTTGCTTTAGTTTCTCCTCTGTTTTGATCGCTGCTTCAATAAACCTTGCTATTTGCACTGCTGCCAGGAAATCCAACAGCAAGATAACTGTCTTTTCTTTGTACAATCAATATAATTTTATTGGAAGCTCATATGTGTGCATGTGATCGGTGGCATGCACACACGTGTTAGCATGTTCTACATGTGTCTAATCTGAGTGTCGTGTTCATGTTCTCATGCACGTCTGGCATGTGTGAGCCATGTGCAAACGCACCAAACACAATATGTACACACATGGACTGAACCTGTAAGAACCAGTTACTTCCACATCTTTCAATAATTTTAGTAGGATATGTTTTATAGTCTATTGTCTTGAATCAATTTTCCTGATTACAAGCTAGGTGTTTTCAGGATGGCATTCCAGAGAAATTATTTTTATTAGAATCAAAGGTTTGTTTTGACTTCAGGGTCTCCAGCTATACACATGTTGGAACTCTGTTCCTATTGTCTATCTTTGCTTTTCTTTCTCTCTTTATTTAATATCTACTTTAAGGCTAATTTCCATATCTTGAAAATAAGATGTTATTTTCTACTGATATTTACATTTGATGCTATTTACTTTAATCAAATCCATTGTCTCTTGAACATTTGATAATGCACCTTTCTAGAATTTTAAAAAAAGCTTGGTTTTCCTAATTGAAATCAGATAACGTTTTTAATCTATGCCTAGTTTTTGGGTTAAATCTATTACGGGATTTTAAATTTTGGCTTAATGCTTGATTTTACCTTTTTTTTCTGTTTTATTTTTACCTCTAAATGTTGTTTTCAGTGTATTTACTTCAAAGCTTAGAGTATGATACACAGTTTGCTGTTTCATTTTTTTGAGTTGTCAGGGAGAATTTTAATCAAGTGAAATGCTTTCATTCTTATTTTCTGTTTTGTTTTCTTACAGTAAATCTTCGCAGGTGCCTTTTTGTTTGTTTTCGATGTCTGTTTTCCTAACTGCAGTGACATTTGTAGTAGTGGGCTAAAAGCTCTGGATGACCTCCTTGTCTCTAGAAGCGCAGAGAGTAACATGCAGGCTCCTAACCTGTTGTCAGGTTTGGGTGGGCAGTGGGGTTGTTACACTTCAGATTTTATGACTGGAGGAATCTCAGCTTCTTTCCTTTCTCTTTCCCTTTCTCACTATGCCTCACGTTCCCAGTGATCTTTTCCTCTGCCTCTGACACATTCCTGCTAAAAAATGCCACATCTTGCTCTGTGAATTTTCCAGTCTTCCTATTTCCCTTGGTCAGTGCCCAGATACGTCGGGTCTTCACATTCTTCATCTGTCCTGCAGTAAGTGGGTCTAGGTCATGGCCCATGGGCTCTCTCTTCTATACTGAACCTGTTTAACTCAGTTGCAGGTTTTGGAACTGGGTCCGTTATGCTTGTATTTGCACTACCTGACTTGCACAGAACCTGTTTTCACATTCTATGGGGCCATCTTGGCATGGGGTAACATTGACTTGTATTATTGATGTATGTTTGTTTGTTTCGGGAGATGGACAGGGGCTATTAAACTGGAGGTTGCCTTTTTATCCTCCAGGAACTAAGAACCAAATATTGACCAATTTGTTCAAGCACTCATTGAACCCCAGTTAACTGATGGTCTCCGGATGAATCTGTATTCTGTAATGGGGGAAGAAAGAGCATGTATCCATAAAGGTGGCAATTAACCTAGAAAACATATGGGTTTATAATGTGAAGTGTTATAATGAAGACACAATCATCCATTGGACAAACACGTTGACTTCTCCTGTCAAGGTGCTATACTTAGCAGTGTGATATTGGGGAATAAGATATGTCTCCCCGTGACTTCAGGGCCCTGTCTTTCACCATGGGCCCTGCTCTACTCCTGTGCTTCTGAGCATGTAATGTCCTGGGGGGTCTTCTTTAAGTGAAAAAAAAAAAGTCAGTAATTAATCAAATTCCATACAAATATAACCCAAAGTGATGACTTGAACTAGGAGCCTGAATTGTCTTCTGAATTTTTAAGGAAAGATCACATGAAATTCTTTAGTGCTATTCTCACTTATTGGAATATGCAATTAATTGAACTCTTCACTTGCCAATTAATAGCCTGTTTTCTTCAACAACCAGCTCAAACATTCCTTCCTCTGATGAGCCTGATTTAGTCTCCAAAGTTTTAAACAGAATGTGCATTCTTCTCTGATCTGTCACTGTTCTCTCCTGCCTCTTAACACATCTGTCGGACTCCTCTTTGTGTTCTGGGGTCTGTGTGTCTTTGTCCTCTTTGCTGGCTTTGTAGTTTGGTCTCCTAATTTGGCAGAAAGTTCTCTGTTTTGCTGTTTTTCTTGAGATTCCTTACTTTGAACTACAACTGTTCAGTGTTAATTTTTTTGTTCATTGTATTTGGAGACCTCGGGGCCTCCGTTCACTCTCAGCATCAGTGAATTTTCTGGCTGGCCTGGCTCTGCATGGTCTGTAGCAGATGTGACCTTGACGGACAGATAGCTAGCTGCATATAGCCGGCCTTCTCCGTTGCTGTCTGAGTCAGGCTGACACCAGACCCGCAGAGTGTGCAGTGAGGCCAGGTTTCAGCTGTCCACTCTCTACATTGGTGCCGTTAGGTGGCTAGTTTTTCCTCCTGAAAGAGTCACTTCCCTAGGCCACATCTATTCCCTCCATACATTTGCTCTGCTCTTTCCTGTGGCCCTTCCTGAGCAGCCAGGGACTCCTGGTCCATTGCACTGTGATCAGGGGAGCCACTTCTCTCCCAACTCAGCTGGCATGGCCACATGTCACCCCACACAGTTACACATGGACATGTGGATCCCTGTGCTGCTCAGTCTGGCTTCACAGCCCCCTGTTCTAGAGACATTTCTTCCTGACCTTCGTCTTGTGGGGCCTTGGAAGGAAGGCAGCTTTGTTCAGATACCTCCAGGATCTGCAGGTCCCACTTGAGTGAAAGGACTGCCTTTGCACGAGGTCTGAGGACAAAAGCATTTAGAAAAGAAGAAAGAAGTGAAGCAGCTGGACAGATGTTTTCCGAGAGCACACTGCAGTAGATTCTCACTTGTTTATGTGATGGTGGTGTGGTGTTTGTGTGAAATCGTATTGCGGGCAAGAACAATTTTGAATATACGATACTCTTTAAGTATGCATGCACTTTACGTCAAATACCGCTGTCCATCCACAGAATTGCAGACGCACGTTAAAACGATTCATTTCAATCATGTTTGCCACTTAGCTGCGTGTAATACAGAAAATGCAACCCTATTTCTTTAAAAAGTCACCATTAAGATATGTTTCAATGTAGAGAACATAACGTATTTTATTTAGTGAGTTGGCGGCTTAACTTATAACTTCTAAATATTTGAGCACGTCTCCAGGCCCTGCAAACCCCATCAGTCTCAGCCTGGCTCATCAGCCAACATCACTTCAGACACAGCCGACTGTCCACTCTGACAGGTCAAGTCTTATTGAGGCCAAAGGTGAAGGGTTGCAGCCAGCCTGTGCAGTGGCAGTTTCATGGCCAGAGGGATCCGGACACAGAGCTGTGTCACAGTGGCTCCTGTAACTGGGCCAACCACATCTCCACCCTCACAGAGCTGCACCAGAAAGGAAGCCCCTGTGAGGAGCTGCTGGGATGTGGAAAGCTGCGGGGGCAGGGCTGGGCTCAGTGTGCAGGGCCATGTGGTCACCTTCCTAATGATGGCCCTGCCTCTCAGGAAGCTCATGTCCCGTGACAAGGAAACAAAGGATCAGGGGGAAAGCATTGGGCAGGGTGTCTCTGGGGAAGGGGGCTAGCAGTGAGGACAGGGCTGTATCCAGGGACCCTGACATGGGTCTGCTGTGACTCTTCAGACACAACAGGTTTGTCCCAGAATCACCCGCATTCCATAGCTTCCATGGGAAATGTTTTCTGTTTTGTCTTTGCAAGTTAACTTATATGGATGCACATAAACACACATGTGGCCTTAGGGGATGATTATCGATGCACTGCAATTTTTAACAATTCGATAACGGAGAAATGGAAAAGCAATTTGCCTAGATGTGTTTCCCACAACTAGAGTGCAGTCGAGCTAGGGCTGTGACTCAAGTCCTGGGAGGAAAGCCCACTTTCCACTGTATCCCAGGTTTCCTGCCTTCTTCTTATGATAAATGAATAAATTCCTCACCAGGCATATAATTGCTCCGTACATTTATCAGCTTGACTAATTGAAGAACCAGGGGTCACATTTTCTGATTCTGAAAAAGACTCTAAACTTGCAGCTTCAATTTTCTGCATGTTCAAAGCATTAATTTGCTCTGACCACCAAGATTCTCATAATCAAATTAAATTTCAATGTTTAATTTGCAATGCTAATTTACCTTTTTTCAAATTACAGTAGTTACAGATTCTAAAATAGGTTGAAAAGTTACAAGAAATTCATACTGTGAGCAAACACACCAGAGCAAAGTGAGTCTTAAAACAGAGCAAGCATCCAGAGATACTTCAACAGACTCATTCACAACTACGCAGATGATAGTAGTTTATTCATTGCATTTAAACTGAGTTTCAAAAGTTTGGGTGTTGTGTTCTTTCACAATCCAACAATTATAATGTCTTAGGCACAGAAGGAGGTTTAGGGTTTAGAAAGGACTTCCATCTGTACTGGTCTAGCCCCAGGACCTCTGGCGGGGGATCCTGTCATCACCCACCAGCACTATCTCACCTGGGCTGAAATGAACTCAGAGAGGCCCACTCGGAACTTGAAATCCATCCAAGTTTAGAGTCTATTAAATAAAAGAGGAAATATTTTCAATGATGGAATTGAAGGCACAGAACTGAAGGCACTGGTCACAGATGCAGTGATCAATGAAGAGATGAAGACAAGTACTCATTTCTCTGCATTTCAAAATTCATTCACTGTTCAGATAGCCCCAGGACTATAATAAGGCAAAGTAAAAAAGGCCCCTAGACCATAGAAGGTGATATATCTAATCTGAAAACTAGTCAGTGAGCAAACTATTACTCATTTTGGTAAAAGAAAAACGGAATGAAACTTAAAGAATCTGAATCAAGGTTTAAACTTGATTGGGAACTCAGTCAGCCGATAAGGTCTCCTCTCAATTCTGGTTTAGAAGTTGTGGTGTCTGCCTACAGATTGTGGGTACTGGTTTACACAAAGCAATGTGTTCTTACTCTTACCCTGTGCAGCATGGGCTCAGTTTTGAGGGTGTAAGAATGTGAAGGAGACCTCGAGCTCCCTACAGGATCCCAGTGCTGGGAAATGCTAGAGGGGATGTGATTGAGAAAACAGAATTCCCTGGAATTTAGGTCTTTTGTGAGAACATGAGATACAAACTGAAAGGGAATTCTGAGATTCTTGGAAAGCAGGCATCTCCCTGCACAGTCAGGGGCAGGCAACTGGGGTGCGGGACAGGGGCACCTGCGGGGGGGATCCCCTCAGTTGGGTGATGCTGTGAGCTGCTTCAGAGGGAGGACTGTTCAGTCAGGGGCTGAGTGTTGCCAGCTGAACAGAGGGGAGAGCAGCCTAAGACCCACAGGGCACCACCCCACTGTGCACATCATGGCTGGACACCCAGGTAGCAGAGGGGATATCCTCCAGAGATGCAGGAGCAGGTAGGTGGGCGAAGGGGAGTGCAGGGGGAGGCATTACTATGCTTGTCACCATGCAGACCAATCAGGGTTAAAGGGCACAAGAACCCTGCAGGCTGTAGTGACCCTCCTATCACCTGGACTATGTGTGTGTGTGGGGGGGGGGCGGTGCAGGTATGGGGAGGGGACCATTATCCTGCACCTGGTGGGCAGTGCGCATGCTCATTCTCTAAGGAGCCTGGGGTCGGTCTCCTTCGGTAGGGGCTACACAGAGACTGCCAGATTACCAGAGGCTCTGCTTCCCAGAGGGATGAAGGGGAAGAGGGGCTTTCTCCACCCTGGACTTTGCCATGTGTCAGACAGGCCTCCCCAGAGGGTGCACAATGTTTCGGCACACTCACCGTGGGACAGCAGAATTCCTCACACTACATCTTCTCAACTCGGCCTTTAGTCAGGACACCAACCCTATGTGGTATGATATGATCCCATTTTGGGGGTCCAAAGGGTTAACAAGTTGATGCAGTAATCAGTAACCAGAGATTTAGGATCTTTCTCCCAAAGTCTGTGCTCTCAACCTGACTCCAGGATGACTCCCCAGAAACACAGTCACTTCCCTTGTGCCAAATGACAGGTGAATCATTCAGTGTCAGTGTTTCCTAGTGGTTTCTACGGCCCTCGGTAACCAGGATCTGGAGACAGCCAGAGCAGAGGCGCGCACATCATAATGCTACGGTGTGAGAGCTTCAAGAATGGGTCTAGAGCAGTATCCTCAGGAAAGATGACCTTTTCCCATGGTTTCAGATTTTCCTGCCTTTATTTGGTGTCTTCTCTGAAATAGACTCTGAGCCCCTAGAGGCATTTCGTTATGATAGAAAAAAAAGTGGAGAAAGAAGAAAACAGATAAGATATATTCTAAGTCAATTAATGTCATCCAGATTTGCAAGGAAGCACATGTTGTTATACATTTATCACCCACCCTTTTCTGTTAGATTTAAACCTAAGAAGCAACCAATTCTAGTGCAAATTGCCCCAGCAACCCTCCCTGTGGTCCAATAAGGGAAAGAAATGGACCGCAAAGACCAGAACTTACTTCCGTGCTCTGCCTCACTCGCCTACATTTTTTAAGGAAAGCTTTTAAGCAAATGTTCCACTTCACGGATATGATTGAAATAACAGGAAGTGTACCAAGGTATATTGAACTGAGACTAATCCCTTAATCAATGGATTGGAAAGATAGAGAACAGAAGTACAACTTTCAAGTTCCCTTGTGGTAGATAACTGCTGGCTGAGTTTATCTGAAACGAAAATCTATATGGTTCTCTGGATTGCTGTGTTCACTGAATTCTGGCAACAACTTAGAAAACCATATTTTTACAGCCACTCAGCACAAAGAAATGTACAATTTGGTAATTACTTGGGAAATTTGACCAATATGGGTATGTTTGTTCTAAGTCAAAATCTGCCAAGAAGGAAGGATCTCTGACTTTGGAAAACTGCAGAGAAGTATTTATAGTGAAGAGAGAAGGACTTTCTAGTCATAGTCGCGATCTAGTTCCCTCGTAACTGAGTATGAGGAAGAACAAGATCCTCCATTTTCCTGTTTCAGCCTTCTCATCTGTACAGTGAAATAAAGCACAGACAGAGGGCATGAACATCAAACACTGCGTGTGCATTTCTATAATAGTGTGTAATAAATAGCATTCAAATTCATGCTGTAAATATAGTAAGGGTAGCAAGAGCTGTATCCGCAACTCAGAGACCCACACAGACAGCCTATGAGGGATGACAGAAGGTGAATGGAGAGGGTTGTGCGGAGGAGATAGCCTGGGGACAAAGCTGGACTGGGGAGGACCCAGACAGCAGGGGTGCCAGCCCAGACAGGGATCTGGGGAGACAGGGAGGGGAGAGTGGAGGTAGAATGGCCGGCAAGCTCCTGGGCAGATGAATCCCACAGTGGGGTATGGGGTACTCCACACAGGCTGGGGTCCCAGCAAGGAAGACAATGGAGATAGCACCCTACAAGTCACCCTCCCCAAGACTGACCTCCTGTCACTACATGTTTGAACAGTGGATGGAACCGTCCGGGGAGGGATAATTATTGGGCTGTGCAAATAAAGTAGGACCTCAGGATGTCCCCCACAGTGGCTGCTCCTCTGCCCCCACCTGCCCAGGTGACAAAGCAGCAGCCTCCTTCCTGGATGACTCAGCAGCCTCCCCTGATGACACAGCAGTCCCCTCCCTGACTGACACATCAGCAGCTCCCCACCCCGACTCAGCAGCCGGCAGTAACCTAAATGAATAAAGCCATAGCACCACCTGCTGGAGAGGAAAATATATGAATATAAGTTCTACGTTTCTGACCTAGATCTAGATCTTAAAACAAAAAAGTGAGGAATAATTTAAAACATGAAACAAGTCTACTGTGTGAGCAGAAGAATATACCCCAGGGAAGTTGAGACTTCAAGTCAATATGAGATCACAAAACACTTCAGAAACCAGATTCTTAGACATGGGAGATTACGACCTAATAAAGAATTAGAAATATGAGGAAGAAGTTAAAATACAAGATAAATCAAAAAGCAATACTGTGCCAATGATAAAATTAATGAACAGGAGGAAGAGACTGAAGCTGTAAATGAGACACTAACAAAGTCAGGATGTGAACTCAATAAACAAGATCAAGAATACACAGGAAGTTATGGAGATAGAGCAGACCTAAGAGACAAATCACCAAGCTCAATGGCAGAAATCTGAAATGATTCAGGTAGATAAGAAATACGATATAAAAAGTGAAAGAAAGCTACAAGAACTAACCAACTCTTACTTAGGGTTAAGCAAACGATGTCTAACTTTAGTGCAATTAATTTACATGTGACAGTTTCCACATTAGGAAGTTTTTTTTGCTTCCCTATAACCTTGAAACTTCAGAAAATTTGAGCAATAAGTATCTATAATATAGTAACTGATCATATAACATTCTAGCCTAGATTTGTAGATTCAACATTAATTTATCAAAAATATTTACTTGCCTTTTGCTATAGGTAATATTAATCTTAATTCTAGGTAAGTAATTGTGAACAATATAGAAAAAAAATCCCTCCCCCTGTGAAGCTTACATTATGCTATAGAAGATATACATTTAAATAAGTGAGATATAAAATGATAGCTATGGTAATTTAAAAATACAAATATATGTGTATAGGTCTCTTTGAGACATACATACATAGGTGCATATATACATGAGGCTGATGTATATCAATAATATGTATATTAAGATATTCTAATATTTTAATGTCATATTTTTAGTTGTAAAAATATTGTAGATAGAAATGTATTCCTTCAATCAACTACCTTCATTCATTCCTCTGGTCAATAAATGTTAACTGATTCTGAAATAAAGGGACCCCAAATAAGTTACTAACGCTAGCATGAAAGTGTTTTGCTTCAGGACTGTGTATGTGGCTTTCACCGTCCTTCCCAGATCTTTGTAGGAAGTTACTGAAGTCCCTCCTGCCCAGAGGTGCCTTCCCATCCTGGCAGGATGAGCTCTGTGCTCTCTCCCCTCACCCTACTCCAGCTATCTAGCACCGTGACTGGATGGTGCAACACACACCATGTACTTTGTGCTATTCTGTATTGTATTGATATTATTTATGTGCTTCTTTGCTCAGTGAGCTCTAAGACAAGAGTTTGTTGACCATGTTTAGACACACATCCACTATCTGGAATAGTGCCTGAATATGGAAGTTCAATATTAAAAGAAAAGGCTCATGGTAATTGTCATCAAAATGCCCAAAGTTTGATGGAATTGATACAAACGTAATTAGAAATTAAAATATTTAACCATAACATTTTATCTTACGGTCATTTCCCCACTATATGTACCACTAGCATTTAATATTACTTGTTCAATATTAGAAAGCCAAATGACATTCAAATAAAAAATCACCTTTTCCTTCCAGAACATTTTATCATGGAGGCAGGAAATCAAAAGTACAAGTTAAACAGACAGAATAAGGACCACATGTAAAATTTCAATATGGCAATTTTTTCAGCATCTCAGACTACACGTTCACTTCCCATTTCTGGCTAGATTCTTCTAAAAATGTCATTCATAGTAAGCCTTTACATCCAGATATGAAACTCACTGAAGACTTTGCCATTCCATTTAGTCTCAAATAGTTTCCATCTTTTAGAATCTCTTTCCTACTTTGTTTCTATAGAGAAAAAGACTCACCCAGTCATCAAAAACTCCCTTGGCTTAGTGTCAGTTCTTTTTAGAAACATATTTATTAATTATTCTAAGTAGAATGTATTAGTCCTATCTCACCAATATCTATTTATCTTGCTTAAAAATTCTCAATAGTCCTTTATTACCTCCTATGTAAAGTCAATCTTACTTTCAATGGTGTTTATATCCAGGCCCAATTAACCAAACAGTATTACACACTATGTAGGTTTCCTCTAACTACTTTTCAGCAAACCCCACATATTATCTTAAAGAGTCCTGTTAGGCACACATCTTTCACTGTATGTAAGTATGACTGCCTCTTTCGTCATTGTAGCTGTCACTTTTCATTATTCACCTTAAATCATTTTGAAGTTAGGTAAAATTTTCCTGGAGGTGTCCCTGTATTCTGAACTTAAAATACTCTAATATGTGCTTATTTCTTGTGACTGTAGAAACGTAAGTGTTAATAAAAGTATAATTCAATTCCTGAGTCACTTTTCATCTTCTCAGTGGTGGAGCATCAGTGGTGGTCACCGTACTGGACATTTGAGTTCAGGGTTGGCAGTTAGAAAGATGAAATCTTGGCTTTTGGAGAATGTCAGTAGAAGTAAAGATGTGAATTTTAGGAAATAAAGGAGTAAAGTGGGTGCAGCAGTCCTTTCTCATGACTGAGTGGCTGTCTTTTAGAGATTTCTCATTTGGTCTCTATGTCTCCAAAAGCCAAGCTGAGGAAATAAGTGGAAGCTATAAGAAAATGGATTTCAGCTCTGTATTAGAAACAGTTCACTCTTGAACCATAAAGGGGAAGACACTTCTCTAGGAGCACAGCGTGGATGGGTGTGTTGCACAGACACTCACAGGAGAACTGAGTCCCTGAGGGGTGGGAGACGTGACTATAAGGACCCATCAACTATTAGTGCTGCTAGTGTCATGACTGGCAGCGACGGCAGCAGTGTTTCTTCAGTTCCCCCGAGAGAGGAATTATCTGTGACACTGCAACAACTTCCTCCAGATCAACCTGCTGCAGCACAACTGAGAAACCCCAGCAGACAGAGGGCTTGCGGCATCTTTATACGACACTGTCTGCAGGAACATGGGCACGAGGAACAGGCTCAAATATGCATGGTTCTAAGGGGAAGCTAATATTTTTTGAAAACAAATGACATTTCAAGTGACTGCAATGTGGCAGCCATTGGGAAAACCTCACATGGGAACAGAGACATTTACCCAGGTGGTGATGCAAGATGAGAGCGGTGAGAGGAGGGTAGACACAGACAGGGGGCGAGCATCAGTGGCCGCCATTTAATCTACAGCTGTTGATGCAGTGACTGAGTATGCGTGGCCCGTGCTGAGACGTGAGTCAGCAGAGGAAGACCCCATTATATGGCAGCAGGCACATACATGCCACAATTTTAAAGTGTAACAAGTGCTCGAGGGATGCTTACCCTGGCTCTGTACCTTGTGTACTGAGCTCCTCACAGAGACATCAGAAGCAGTCATACTGGGAAGCACAAGTGTAAGATTTGAAGACTCCACAGAAACATTCATAATGTCACAGATGTTTCCAGGGCAGGTGTTAAACCCCTATGCTGTTCAGTTGCACATGGTTATTTTTCTGTTCATCACTTCAACGCATCTATCAGGTGTGAACTGCATACAACAATGAACTTGCGCTTGTATCACCAACACCGACAACAGGGGTGAGGAGGGAATGGAAGTGGCGCCAGGAAAGCAGGACGGAGTCAGAAGCCTCACCCTCCCAAAGGATAGAGGCCACCAGCAACTTCCCCTTCTGATCCACCTGGTATAAAATCAACACAGAATGTGATTTAATAGATCAAAATCCTACCTTCTAAAAAACAGAATTCCTCTATGTAAGTAGGCATATTATTTCATCAGATATTTTAATTCAAGTCCAAGTTCAGTGTGTTTCTTATAGAACTTACTAATCTGATAACAATTTATTTTGAATTTACTGCCAAACAATGGAATTAACTGAATTTAATTGAAATTAAAACATGCTTCCTAACCTCAGAATTTCATAATTTAGTAGGCGACTGGCATGAAAACATCTCTGCTAACACTCATTGTTCAAGCAGATAGAAACTGGATAGAAAATCTGTGAGATATCACAGATTCATTGATAAGTGGGAACAGTGGTAGGACAAAGTCTCTTCAAAGTATATGCCGTGACCCCCCCAAGCCACCGATTGGCTTGCATAGGAGGGGCCTTTGCTGAGTTTAAGTTGAGTGAGGCTCTTGGGGGGATTGGGGGGCTCTGGGGTTAGATACCGGTTGAAGGTAATTGCCAGGGAACCTCAAGTGCAAGTCAGTCTGAGTGAAACCTGTGCTGCTGATGGTGGAGGCAGAACCAGGAGCTGGGAAAACCGGGAGGTGGATTCTCAGACACAGGACACAGCCCTGAGCTGCTCCATGTCAGCCCAGGAGATGAACTTCAGACTGTTACCCTGGGACAGCATATAGTACATTTGTGTGGCTCCAAGGCCCCGCATTTGTGATGATTTGTCACAAAAGGGAACCGGCACAACAGCTGTGGCCACAGGACAGAGACAGAGTGCCACTGCAGAACACTGGGCATCCACAGCCAGCGTCACAGTGTTCAGTTATGTTAAGAATGGCAGGAAATCATCTCCCGCAATGGGAAGGGCCCACGGAAATCGATGACATGTCAGAATTCCATGACTCCTTCCCCAGGTCCTCTGGTGGGCTGTGTGGTCATCTACACTGCAGTCAGGAGCCCTTGTTATGGGAGCATGAGGGACACTCAGGGCCCCACAGATAAAGGCTCCACCTTTCTCCCGGGTCCCACAGGGAACTTTAGGAAACAAGAACCATGAATAGACCTGCATTCAGAAAACAGCACAGAGGGAAGCACAAACGGTGCAGAAGCTCTGGAGTAAATGCAGGCAAACTGTACAGGATGTACACAGTCAACACCTTTAGTAACTAGGGGTGCACAGGATACATCTTGAGACACGAGCCCCAAAACTTGTGACCTCTGTGCCCAGTGCTTGTGGCGTCCACCTGTCTTCCAGCTCCCAGGTAAGTGTACATTAAGGTGGTAAATGGAACAGTTTTCATCCCTTAAAACATTTCTCTGTGATTATTTTTCTTCATGTGCAAAGATAAAATGATCAAAATGAAGCTAACACCTGCTTGGCTGTGATCTTTATCAATATTTTGTACTCAATATAGGTCATATCTCACTGTCAAATACTTCACTGACCCTTTATTCTTCCCTTTGAGTGCACTTCTATTCTGATCACTGTGAAATAACCACACAGCCTGCAGGAGACAGTGCGATTCTTGGATCAAACACCAGCTGGCATCTCTGGGTTCAATGATTTGTTCTGGCCCAAGTCACTTAATAGCTTCATCTTGTTCTTTTGATTTTAAACATAAGAACAGAAGTACTAACCTTGGTGACCTAACAGAATATTCAGCACTGAAAAATATGTAGTGATAGAAAGAAGAAAATCCCAGCATAATTGGATTTCATGTTATTTTCACATTACGTAGCCATGAAATTTTTAAAGAAGCAAAGTGTGTACTTTTCACTGGATGGCTGAAGAACAGGAGTAAGGACGTGGTGGTCAGTGTGGAAATATCTGAGTTTGGCATGATGTGCTCCCTGTTTTCTTCAACATAAAATAAGTTAATGTGATGCCAAAATACGTTACAATTGTCACACTTTGCAAGGGTCTGGGAGTATTTCCATTCTCTTTCATATTCATAGATACTATGCTTGCAATGTATAATATAAATGGTTAAAAATATGAGGACATGACATGAAAATCTAATAAAATTTACAAATCATATAAAATAGGCTGCTATGAGCCATTAGAAAAGGAGCATGGGTCCAGTGTTCCCCAAAGCATTTTTTATGGGGTGTTCACAGATGCTGCAGGAAAAAGCAGCTCTGTGTGAGGGAGGATTGAGAAAATGAAGTTGATCCTGTCTCTTTGCTCTGGCCTGTGGTGTCTGGACCTAATTAATGATGTGAATCTGACAGCAGTGGCTAGTGGGGGGCTAGTCTGAACACAGAAGCATTGGTTTCCTGACCAGCACCTTCCGAACCATTGCTGCATGGAGTGTAGCACATTCAGAAGTGCTGCTCTGGACAAGAACAGGCGGTATTTCAAAGTCATTACGAAGAACGATGAGGTCAGTTATTCGTGGCCATTGCTTATGTCTCTAGGGATTCAGACGAGTAAATGAGAATCAATTAAGCAAGCAATATTAAGTCAGATGAATAGGAAAGGTTCTCTAAGGGGACCTGGCTGCTGAGACATGAGTGCATGGAGACTTATTGCACTAAGTGCAAGAGAGAATGGACTATGGAATCACAACTATCTGTTTTTGCTTAGGCAAGGGTAATAGCAACTCTCAATCTATGAAAAGCTACAGGAGGGATACGTTATAAATATAATAAATTCCCATTGGAATAGGAAGACATTCACACTATGAAAGGAATTATCAGAGTAAGAAAAGTATTTTCAAAAGGCTCAAGGTAAGAGCACGACATGTTCTCAAAAACAAAAGGAGGCAGCATTTTCTCTAACAGTTCTTTGACAGTGATGAAATCTGAGCAGAAATACTGAAAATTAAAGAGCGAATGTGAGATGCCAAGATGGATAGAACTGAAATGGTGAGAAAAGTGTGAGAGGGTCACACTTGCTAAAGGTCTTTAACTCCGAGGGTAAGTTCAGAAACTCCCATGAGGGCCGAGTATGAAGCCTGTGGCTGAAAAGGTGGTGGGGTCTCATTATTTACAGAACTATTTTAGAAGTCATCAAATACAATGCTCTAATCTAAAGATAAAGGAATAAGTGGATTTTTTCCCATCATTTTATTTATTTTTATTAGTTGTTCACCTTGGTTGTTGACCCTGGCTCTGGATCACAAATCTGGGTCTTTGGGATGTGTGTGGACTATGCCCAGTAGATTTAACTGCTAAGCACTAGAGTGAGCAATAAATAGATTTTTGGCAAATTCCAGAGCTCAATAATTCGGATTTCATGATATCTTATGTTCGCATTTTAGACTTCTGAGCAAATCTTTGCTGGTTGGGTGACTATTTCATAATGAAAAGACAATAGGATAAGGGGTACACCAATTATATTTTAGAAAGTTAAACTTAAATTCGAATCTGCATATGTTTTGTAAGCACATCTTACAAACATTTTTACAAGAATTTTTTCCTTAAGTCCTGAGGGGGAAATATGTACATAATGTGAGAATAATCGTTTCAAAGCTCAGAAATCATGATTGTCATGCCAAGAAAAAGTGGGGATTATAATCTGTTACAAAGAAATCAGAGGTAAAAATATTTCTTCTTTTAAAGATAATCCTTTTTTTTCAAAATCATTAGGAAAACTAGAGAAATTGTGGGTAGCTAGAGAACTATATAATCACTCTTTTGCTTAGTCAGTGGTAGGAGAACAGTGAGTCACTTCCTCTAGAATTTCTATCCTTTTGGCATTAAAAACTTGTCTTTTATTTATTCATTCAGAAAATATAAATTTTGTGTGAGGGCTACCATGCCCCATGCACTTTGCTATGTAGAGGAAATTAAAGCTAAGAAATCATGTATATCTACTCTTAAGAAGCTCATACTATTACCTCAACCACTTTATCACCTTGGGAACATTATTTTCCTCAATTGAAAAATGCAGAGGAATATTATAGGGATTAAATAAATTAATAGAAATGGCACTTAGCCAACTCATAGGAGGACTTGATAAATGTTTCTTCACTTTCATTATGTGAGCTTTGGATTCCTGCTACCAAAGCCTTTCTATATTGTAGCAGATCTATTTCCAAACATTGTTGCTCATTTTCATTGTGATATGATTTAGTCTTATCTCTGCTAGATTATGATTTTCATATAGGCAAGCCACAATTTATTCACATCATTTCTCATATGACCTAACTTAATAGGAATCCAAGAGCTGAACTCCATACCTAGGATCAAAAGAGTAAGGAACGGAGGCAGGGAGGGAACACGGCCACTGTAGAGGAGAGGCAGAAGTCTGTCAGAGAGGGAAAGCGTTCTCCAGAGAAACTGGAGCAAATCTCAAACAGTGAAAAGCCATTGAAATCAGAGGAAACAGGAAAAGCTATATAACTGCTTCACTATTTTTTATCTTCTATGGTAGCATCCAAGGTAATTATTTATTTTCCTCAAAAGAGAAAAACTAGAAATTCCACACGAATCAGCAGTTTCCCTACTGGGCATTTACCAGAAAAAAAACCCCACAAAAATCACTATTTGGAGGAGGCAAATGCATACCATGCCCACTGCAGCATTATTCACAATAGCCAAGAGCTGGAAACAAACCAAGTGACCATCCATGGTTGGCTAAAGAAGAGGTAGTATATATGTAATGGAATACTACACAGTTATACAAATGATGAAATCCTGTTATTTGCATCATGAAGGGAATTACACTAAGTGAGATAAGTCAGAAGGAGAATGGCAAATACCTTATGATCTCAATTATATGTGGTAATAGAAAAACCAAAAAAATGAACTAAATGAAACAAAACAAAAAAAAATTGAGATTCTAGGACCAAATTGGAGTAGAAGGCAAAATAAGAAAGAATAAGCTCAAAAACTAATAAATATGGTAGCTATCAGTCCAACTATATCAAGTCACCTTAAATCTCAATTTTCTAATGAAAAAATTAAAAGATCAAATTGGAGTGGAATGCAAAGTAAGAATGAATAAGAACAAAAACTAATAAATACAATAGCTATCAGTCCAACTATATCAATAATCACTTTAAATCTCAATTTTCTAGTTAAAAATTAAGTCATTGTCAGTGTAATTGTAAGAAAAAAGATGAAACTATGTTACAGATAAGAGACTCACTTTAACTCTAAAGACACAGGTAGATTAAAAGTAAAAATATGGAGAAAATACATCATGCTAACACTAATCAAAATAAATTTAGAAAAGTTATTTTAAGTTCAGACAAAACAGACTTCAGAGTAATAAAAACTGTCAAAGATAAAATGGGGCATTACCTACTTATAAAGAGGTTAATTCTCCAAGAAGTCAGAACCCTTAATGTGTATGCAACTAATAACAAAGGGTCAAAATACCTAAGGTAAAAACAGATAGAACTGAAAGGAGAAAGATGAATTCATTATTATAGCCGGAGAGGTTAACATGTTATCAATAATTGTTAGATCAAGTAGGTAGAAATCAATGAGTATACAGTTGAACTAAACACCACCAATTTATCAACCGAATCCAATTGACATCTATAGAATACTTCATGCAACAGCAGAAAATACTTTCTTGAAATTCACATAAAATAGTCATCATGTTCTGGACCATAAAACATTCCTTAGTAAATTCAGTACAATGCAAATCATGCATATGTGATACATCAATAATATAAATTATTACATCTATGATATAAACATAAAGTGGGCTCTCTGTTCATGATGTATTTAAAATAGAAATCCATAACAGAAAGATAGCTTAAAAAAATACCAAAATGTGGTCAAAATAACACATTTCAAAAGAATACATTGGACAAAGATGTCTCAAGAGAAATATAAAACTATTTTAAACAAATATCTGAATCTATGAGCTCAGTGGATCTCACATTATGTTACCACCACAGACAAAAAGGAGCATGACAACACTTTTGGAGGAAATGGATGTGACTGCGTGTCCGTGTGAATATGTTCACTACTTATTATCTGGATTGTGATAATGCTATCACAGGTGTTTGCGTATGTCGAATGTAAAATATACAGTCAATATGTGCAGAATTTTGCATATCAACTGTATCTCAGGAAGATGTTAAAGTGAAAATACAAAAAAAATATGTCAGATGCAGAGGTAGCAGTGCTTAGAGGGAAATTTGCATCACTGAATTCACACATTAGAAAGTATTGATTAAAATCTGTTACTTAGTAAAAAATACCTAAGTCTTCACCTGAGGAAAACAGAAAAACATCTAATTAAAGCCAAAGAAAGCAGGAGCAAAGAAGCAATCAAAATTAGAGCAGAAATCAATGAAATTGAAAAAAGGAAATCAATAAGTAAAAAAATATATAAGAATAAAACCAAAGGCTAATTCTCTGAAAACAGCAGCAAAATAATAATCTTCTAGTGAGGCTAACCAAGAAAAAGATGAGAAACAGATTAATATCCAAACTGAAAGAGGAGTCATCCCCTCTGATCTTGTAAAACTTAAATGATAATCTGAATAAGCCATGCCTCCAAGCTTGATCATTCGGATGTATTTTTTCTCCTCTCAACCCATAAATCTAATTTATCTGTTAAAAAAAATGAATTCTAAATGATTGGAATTCTACCAGACAGATACAATGATCAAAAATTCCCCAAACCTTCTGATATCAAATGTAGGAGTCAAGGAAACCTCACGGTTCTTTGCAGCCTGGTCCCAGGGACAGTAATCCGGGTCCAGAAATAGAGAGGACATTAAGGAAATCTGTATAAGCATGGGCTTCAGGTAATAAAACACACACATAACACCCTTTTTAGACGTCATGGTCAAAATAGTCAAAATCCCAAGTATTTTAAAAACATCCATTTATTACGAAATGAAGTGGAGAATCTAGCATTCAAACATAGTCCCTGAAATGTTAATACAAAGTAAGTTACCTCCAAAGTGATAGGAAATGAAGCCTCTATCTATGGGCAAGAAATTGAGGATGAATCAGATTAAAAACTGACCCAAAGTGGGGCTTAAGAAAAAGCTAATGTGTTGTGGAATTATTCACTCAAATGGTGTCAGGAAACAGTTTCTGTGTCCTTGGATTTGCATCAGCAGCTCCTGTCATGCTGACAAACTGCGCTAACTTGGTGGCTGACAGAGCCACATTCCCTGTCTCCCAGAGGTCTGAACTCCAGCTGGGTCACCTGGCCACATCTCTGGTTCTAGTCACCTTGTGCGTGGCTGGGGGACACCTTCTTGTCTGGCTATCCTCTGGGCCAGGCAACAGTGCAGGCCTGCAGGCTTCTCTTCATTGAGGGACGGTCTTCAGAGCTGTCCAGGCTGAGGCTGAACCGTGGCCACAGTCAGGCCAAAGGACAGCAGGGTCACGGGTGTCAGTGAGGAACTTTGAGGTCAGATTCAAAAGACTCTGTACAAAAGCACTAGAGAATGATGCCGTCCTCATAACCTAGTTGAGTCCTTACAGATGCCAACTTTTCCTGCGTTCTTTTTGACCAACAGTTTAATTGAAACACGGATGCCAAGTTTGCATCCAATAGAGAGGATGTCACTATGATTAACTGCCTGATGAACACATAATACTTGGATACATTTTTAAGTAGTTGGCTGTGATGAGATGCTATGTAAATGAACACAACACGTCTGACTGTAGTCATCTATCTGGGTGTCCTATCTGAATTCATGAGAAGCTAATACATGGTCTAAAATAACATCATTTCCATTTCTGATTTTTAAAGTTATGCATTCATAGTGGAATATTTACAAATCTACAAAATGTATGTTTTCATAGAGTTTCTGTTCTCATTAAATATATTCAGTAAGTTTAGTTTTTGTGATTAAGATCTCTATAGTATATTTATTATATGAATATATATTAACTTATTAGTCCATGATATTAATAAGTTACACTATTAATTCTAACAGCCATTTAGGTTAATTTTATTTTACATGCTAACAGCTTTTCATCTGTACCTACTTACTTGTTTCTCTATTTCCAAGTTTTCATTTTCTTTATTCTTTATTCCTTAATGAATAATATTAATAGCAAAGGCTCATACATTTTCTGGTTTCAATGGAACATTTCTATATTTCACCAAAAAATTAAATTATTCATTCAACAAATATTTATTGAATGCCTACCTTATGCCAGGCACTGTCTTTAGAGTTGAGACATGTATAAATTACTATTAACATAAAGAAGGCCCTTCCTACATATTTTTTTTTTAAGTTTAAAAACTTAAGACTGGGTGTGTATCAAATTTTAGAATATCTAACTGATCTTCCTGCCTTGTAGAGTCTCCAACAATTGTCGGTTTGTTAGGGAGCTATCTAGACATGAGTGTGGGGCAAGGGCCCTACTGAACAAAGACTGTTTTGTCAAGGAACACCTGCTGTTAGGAGCACTGAGTCAGTTAAACCCTGTCAAGGCCAGAGACATCTTTCAAGGTCCAGGACCTTCCCACGCACTGAGTCAGTTATACGTGAGACAGGGAATCTCTCTTGATTACAATGATACAGGAGCCCCAACCAATGACAAACTTAGGAGTCAGACACAGGGGTCAGACAGTCCCGTCTTAATCTGGCAAGAAATGGATGGGGACACATGCTCAGAAAGAGCCAAATCCTGTCCTAAGATAACCCTTCCTCATTATAATAAAATTAAATTGTGGTTTTATCCCCCTAACCTACCCCTATAGGTTTTGCTTAGGTGGTTATGGGAAGGAACAGGCAAAATTAAAATTTGGTTATATAACTCTACCTGTCAATCAACATGAATGATAGGAGCAGCATCCACCCCAGGGGAAGCCCTAAGGAAGGACAAGTAGGGGATACAAGGACTCAGGAAGGAATGCACAGTCTGCTGAACCCATGTTGGGCAGCCCGTGCCCGCCTCTGAGGACATACCGTCTCTTTTAGACCTGCGGCTGAACCCACTTGGGCTGCCTGTTATCTTCTTTGAGAATGTACTATTTCCTCAAATACACCTGTGGCTGAACCCACACTGGTTCTCCTCCTCTAGCCGTCCTCTCCTCTGAGGATATATTATCTCTTTCCACTGTTTTTTGCTTGCAATAAATTCTCTTTTGCAATAAAACTTTCACATATCTATGCCTCCCTTGAATTCCTTCCTGAGGGGACACAAGGACCGAGGTATGGAAACCCAGTGTAGGGTACTAAAGAACAGGGAGAATAAAACAAACCCAGTAACATCTTATCTGTCCAATAACAGTTTTATTTTCCTCTTAGTTGCCATAATCTTTTACGTATTTCAAATGTCACGTGGTACCGAAAATTTCATTAAAATTATATTTTAATGTTAGTCTCCATTATTAATTATTCATTTGCTTTCTACACATCTCTTTTGCTTTAAATGCAAACTTTAAGTTTGAATGTAGAATATACAGGGAAAAGTTTTTAATAATTTTGAAAGAAATTTGTGTTGAGTGACATCATTTTTCACTGTCACCCCACAGATTATTTCTCCTCAGTAATCATTTAGAACTGTACTGCTTTTCCTTTATGTGTTCTACTTCTCTGACACACAGATGACAATATAGATTAAACGAGGTGGGGCAGCATTCACATTGCTCAAATCCATGTCTCCCAAAAGAGTGAATTTCAGGAGGGCAAGAACCCCATCTGCTTGGTCTATTGCTCTCCTTCTAGTTTCTAGCTCTGTTACTGACACATACTAGTTCGATGAATGAGCTGAGGCCAGATTTACGTTTGGAACTTAGATGACTCTCAGCTTTTAGCCCTTCAGTGGGTCACCATGACGACAAGCATGCTACTCACCACCCCACCCACATGCAGGTCTGGACCCCCAGGCCACTCTGTGGTAGATGTTTCCACTTTCCTCCCTGCTCTGTAAGCATTTTTTGCCCTCCAACCTCCTGTTCCTTAAACATTACATTCTTTCCCAAACATTGAGACTTTGCCAATGTGTGTTCTCCTTAATACAAGTTCCCTTGACCTTGATTCCTCACTGTCAGCTGAAACTGCCCCTCAGAGTCGTCTCCCAGACCACCCATGTTGGGCCTCCCTGTGTGCCTCCTGGTCCATGACATGGACTTTAGTTTTCAAGTGTTTATCTAGACCAATTATGAGCAGCATCTAGAAGGTAACCTCCTAAGAGCAGAGTCTCTGTCCCAACACTCACGCATGCTGCACGTGGGCCATAGTTCTAACCTATAGTAAATATTTGTTGCTTCAAAAAAAGGAGATTCAGTTAGTTCTTGCTTAATTCTCTAATTTCATCTGCATTTCCCCATGCATATCTTCTCTTCATACATAAAAAATTTGGTTTGAGAAATAGTTTCTTTGATACTGTTCTCCTTCTTGAATATAATGCTGATGCTTCAACCCCACGTCTTTCATTTCTTGTTCATTCTTGCTGCCATAGATTCTTAGAAGAGTCTCACATAGTTAGACATTCAGAACACTTGGTTTCTTGACTAAAATGGCAGAATTTACTTCAGGTAGAAATTTCATCATCCAGAAAAAGCAGATCTTCAAGGGTCAGTGCTTCAGCTTTTTCTTCACAAAACCCTAGATTCTCTGAAGACAATAATGAAATCCATCTTAAGAATTTAAAAGTTCTGTCAATCATTCAATAGAAATGATAGATCTAAGGGACCAAATGGAGCCATCACTATGTTTATCACAGTGATTCACATAAACATGTTACTTTCCTTCTCATAGTCCCATCACACAGAACAAACTCCAGACATGTCAGTGCAGTATTCTGGTGTTGTAGTCTGTAGACTTTGAAAAGTGTTCAAGCATTATTGCCTTCAATCACTTACGTTTATCAAATCTAAAATTGTTGTTGTATTTATTGTACCGTCTAAAATTTGTTGTATTTCCAGTTCAATGAGCATTCACATGGCAAATGTTTGAGGAATTATGTTCTAGAGCTGTCCCTGCATAGTAGACAGAATGACCTTTATTCTAGTTGAGGGAGTGAGGGCAGAGAGAAGAGACCAAATGTAGTATGTTGGAAGACATTGACTTGAGAAGCAGAAAGGAGAGAAGGGGCATAAAGAGGGAGGAGTGAATTCATGAGGCTGGGAAAGGCTGCCTGAATAATTCTGTACCTGCCTTTTACCCTCCATCTACTAAAGTGAAAGTCCCTAAGGAAAGGCACCATACAATTTTTAACTTCTTTTGTATGCTGATCTTAGCAAAGGTGCTCAATTAATATTTATTGAATTGATTTGACCTAGCAGGACAGGGATGTCTTATATGATATTCCATAATTAATATGTTTTAGTCAAATCATTCTTTTCCCTTGGTCTTCCATTTCTTCTTTGTAAAACAAGAGATGCCATAAGTCTTCTGGAAGTTTTGAATTAAACAAGTGGTACAATTCTACCACTAAGGTAAAATGCTATTAGTATCTAGGTCTGCCCTCAAAATGGTCTTTATGAAACATAAAGCCTCTCAGAGGAAGTCACTAGGCAGTTTCCTTATGTTATCATTTCTCTTATATTGAGTCTAAAATTGGTTGTATTTCCAGTTCAATGAGCCCAGCAGTCGTACAAAATGATGCATAGTTATTATGAATTGAATTCATCAAACTTAGAACTGATGGCTGATTTATTAAAACCCTGTATCCTCGGAGTCCTGATTCCAGCAGCACTGAGCAGATCCTCTACCAGACAACCTAACTACGTACCTGGAGTGAAGGCAAAGTTCTAAATGTAGAGAAGCAGTAACTGAAGCAACAGGTCCACAAGAAGGAGGACATGCAGGGAAAGGAGCAGGGGTCAGGTGTCCTGTCCTGTAGCCAAGGGCAGCCAGCCAGGGCAGTAGCTAGGGAGGAAGCACCAAGTCCTGAGTCTCAGACCCAAGAGCAGTGTGTACAGACTTCTGCTGAAGTTACCAGTGAATGGGAAGTAAGGCCATGTCTGACATGGGGTAATCAAGCTGCTGAAAAACAGAGAGTCTGAAAGGCTGAGGTGCTTCCAGATCGTGATGCGCTAAAGGGGTGCTGGCTTTAATCAGAAAACATGATGTCCAGAAGACACTGGCCAATATCACTTGGGTGATGGGAGGGATTCAGCTTCAAACCATAATTTCCATGTGAAGCAACTACATCCACTGACACAGAGAATAGATTTTCGTGTAAAGTTAATGAAGTCTTCATTTTCATTTGACCAACATTATAGAAAATCATGAAGGAAGTTCTTCAGGCTCAGAATAAGACGAATGAAAAATGGTACATATTTAGGTAAATACTTTTCTTGTTAATTTCTTTAAAATACACAGGAATATTTAAAGTAAAATGTCTCTTGTTTACACGTAGGTCGATTAATAGAACTCTAGCATAAAGAACAAGAACAGTAGATGGAAGTCTATTGCAAAGTTAATACATACTTAACAAAGTAATACTAACTCCAAAGAGACTCTAAAAGTTAGGAATAAAAGACTTTTCACCCAGAAAAATCAGATCTAAAAAGACAAATATTATATGAGATCATTTATGTATGCCATTTAAAGTGCCAATCTCACAGAAACAATAGAAGGGGGATATGAGGGTTGGGCAGGAGGAGCGGGCAGATGTAGGTCAAAGGGAGAAACTTGCATTTATAAGGTAAGTTCAGGGGTCTGATGTACAGCATGGTGATTATAGCTAATTGTACTCTATTGGATGCCTGAAAGTTGCTAAGAGAGGAGATCTTAGATGTTCTCATCACAGAAATGAAATGACAATGATGTGATTTAATGGAGGTGTTAGCTAAAGTTATTTTTCCATATATAAGCAGCAAATCAACAAGTTGCACATTTAAAAATTTTGATATTACATGTTAATTACATCAATAAGCCTTTAAAAAGATAAAGTGCACATGTAACTATAAAACATATGTCTTACTAAACTTACACAAAGAGGAAGAAAAATCTGTATAGCCATATAGCTATTAAAGAAATATTTTAAAAAATTCTTCTAACAAGCAGCTCTCTAGGAATAGATGAATTCCATTAATATTTTAAGTGATAAAAGCCAGTTTTAAATGTTTCATAAATACATGAAAGGAACACTTTCCAACCATAAACCCAACATAATTAGAGGTCAAAATATCCCTTATGAAACAGACATAGAGAGCAGCTTAAAATGCAATTGCAAATATAACCCAATAATATATAAAAATGTATAATCAATATCAAGAAGAATTAATTTCAGGAATGTAAGATTACACATTTAACAGTATAAGTCAACATAGCATGATAAAGAGAAATAAGATGGTCATATTAAGAATTTTAAAAAATAGTTTGAAAAAAATCAAAACATAATCATTATAAAGCATCTTAAAAACTGTGATTAGAAAGGAATTCTCTTAATTTATTATATGGCATCTACATAGAAATCTACACTAAACATCATACTTAATGTGGAAATAGTTGCTGGATTCCCCCAAGATTGAGAACAAAGCCAGGATTCCACTTTTACCACTTACAGCCGAAGTTGCGCCAGTCATCTCTGCCAGCACAAGATGACAATAACAAAATAAAAGGCATTGAATAAAAGGGACCCTCGTGAACTACTGATAGGAGTGTAAATTGGTGTAGCAATTATGTAATTATGGAAAATAGTATGGTGATTCCTCAAAAAAGTTAAGAGAAGAAATACCATATAATATATCAATCACACTGCTGGCATTTACCAGAAGAAAATAACATTGCTAATTAAAAGAGATATCTTCACTTCATGTTCATAGCAACATTATTTTTAATAGCTAAGACATGGAAACAACCCGAGCATCCATTGACAAGTATAGTGATAGAGAAGGTATGATGTTTATACACAAGGAATACCACTCAGCTATTAAAACAAGATGAAACACCACCATTTGCAACAGTGTGGGTGCCATTAGAGGGAATTATGCTTAGTGAGAAAAATCAGAAGCAGAAAGACAAAGAATATGATTTTACTTCAATGTGAAAGATAAATAAAATAAATAATACAAAAACAAACTCCTAAATTCTAAGAACCAAATAGTAGTGATCAAAAGGGAAGACAGATGGGGGTGGAAAAATCAGGAACAATCTGTCAGTTTAAGGAATGGATGGAAACTAGACTTCTGGAGCTGAACATAAAGTAGCTATAGATGTTGATTTACAAGGTTATTCACCTGGAACTGATATACACCAGTGTCACTCCAATAAAGAATTGTATTTCTATAAAGTAGGAATAAACTAATAAAACTAAAAACTTAAAAATAAGCAAAAGTTGTATTAGAAGGTAAACATTTTCATAATAAAAATCAATTTAATGAAGTAGTGCAAGAGCTATACATTGAATAGGGAAAACTATTGCGCAGGCAATTTTAAAATCCAAATTCATGGCTATATATTATACACATGAATTGATAACTATTTAAATTTAAGTGCTTCCTAAATTGACCTATATAGCCAACATAATCTAATCATGATCTCACTTGACAATTGACAGAAATTGACATTTTGATTCTAAATTCTCTATAGAATTCAAAAACCAAAATATTTAAAGGGTAATCTTAAAAAGGAGTAGGAGGGCTTATATCACATGACCTTAAGACTTACTATGAATAAACACGATCATCATAGTGTACATGGGCCTGCGGCTCAGGAAATGATACCCAGAACAGGATAAGAGGACAAGCATGTCACATACCATGTTTTTTCAAAAAGTGAGGTATCAAAGAAAGTAAACTGGGAAAGAAAAAGCTTTTTAAATAGCTCTGGGATACCTGGATACTTATATTTAAAAAACATAAATCTTCGCACCTTTGAAAAAATTGACCAGGCAAACTACACAGAGATTTTTAAAACAAATCTGATAGGACTATGACAACTATATAAAAATAACTCCTGTAACTCAAAAATAAAGACAAATAATTCATTAAAACCCCAATTGGTTTGAACAGAAACATCACAAAGGATATAAAGGTAGTCAGTAAAACTAAAACAAAAGCTATTTAACAATCAGCAGGGAAGCCAAGTGAAATATACAAAATGATATCACTACCCAGTCACTGAAGCGATTAAAGAATTGAAGGTATCTAATGATGTTGGGGACAGCTATGCTCCACTGTCACCATGGAATGTGACATGGAGGACCACTTCTGCTAAGGCCAGTTTGGGTCTTTATAAAATTAAACATAAATCTACAAAGTGACCCAGCAGGTCCAGATATTTACCCAGAAGTATTGAAAAATATAATTGTAAAATTATTTGTACAAGAATATTCACAGAAGCTTGATACATGTCAACCAAAATCTATAACCAGCCTATGTTCACCTATAGGAAAATGACTTAACTGTGTTATCTTTATACACTGAAAATCTAATCACCAATAAAAAGAAACAGTGGATACACACAACAACAAAGCACAACCATACAATTGAGTTAACAACTTTTCAAAGTATACTTACTAGGATTCCATTTTTATAAAATGTTAGCACAGACAAAACTAATTTTTTTCTTGGGAAAATACAGAGAGATGATTATGTCCAGTTAGCTCCAGGGAGGGGAGAGTTCTGACTTGAAGTATTTGTCTATTTCCATGCTGTGGACACTACTACTGTGGCCAATTTAAACTACCAACTTGATGCTACCAAAAACAGAATTTGGAAAAGTTGCACATAATCTATTGTTCTTAGTTGTTTTCAGTTATTTCCAGCACAATGGAACCTTCTAGAACATAGAGTATCTTGATAGAGATTTGAGCTGCACAGTTGCAGACAGTTGAGACAAATTAAAGTTATAATTTCACTTTATGTACATTTATATTAAACATTTAAAAGTGTAGAGCAAATATGGAATTGATAGTAATGATAAGGAAGTTAAAATATTTAGGATAGAGTCTCCTGACAATAGCACTTTGCCTTGAGATGCATTAAATAAAACATGAATTGATGAGTCGGTAGACAGATGTGTGATAAAGTATGTGTGACAACATTAATGATAGACTCATGGTTGTGGTTATACCCATGTTCACGCTAAGCATTATCAGATTCTACAATATATTTGGAAATACTATAAGAAAAGAAAAGAAAAATACCTTCCTTCTTCTAAGGAAGATAGCAGCTATTTTAAGACGTTATAAATTCTATTAAAGATAATGCTTTGTCTTATGAAAGTACCCAGAAGTTTCAAATTTCTACGGAAAGTCAAGGCAATTTCATGAGTATAACAATTTTCTTCCATTTTGTCTAGAAAAATGTTTATATCTAATGTTCTTTGTGTTACATGTTAAAAACTGGAGCAATTTTCCTAACATGTATAAAGTTCATATAAAAATCATTACTTTGTCAGAATCCTTTATTTGCTCCCCATAAGCTGATAAACTTTGTCACATAAATGTCATTTGACAACATTAGCGTTCTCTTACAGCTAAGGGTCCATCTCAAGCTTCAAATATTAATCACATCTGCCAGGTTCCAAGTTTGTAGGCTCTGAGAGTTTGGTGTAGCGCCTTTGCAGCCATTTCTGCCTCCACACCCTCCAAGCTCACACGTCAGTGAGAATCACAGGCTCCTGCCTTCACCTTCATGCTTGTCCTACTCAAGCTAAACCAATAATCCACAGCAGTCTTCCCTGCCCTTGAGTCTCTGTCTTGCCCTTTCACTTGCCTGGCAGCCAACACGATCCATTTCTATGAACCATCAATGTCATCAACCGCAATGTCTTCCCTGAGGAAGGTCAAGGACAGTGATGCTTTATTTGTGTTTTTAGCAGTAGGGACAAAGAAAAAGTTTCTTCCATGTTCTACCTTGTGCCTCCTTATAGCACAGTCTTAGACAATTGTGCAGTAAGACAACTGACAAGATTTTCCTTCCAATGCATCTACAATGTCCTTGAACATGGGTGGGTTTATTTTCAACATCATAGAAATGGAACGGCTTTTTTTTTCTTACTTGAATCACTCACAGTAGGTACCTAGTACGTGCTAGTGATTTGAATTGTGTTGAATTATGTTCATATGGAACACATGTTGTACGCTGGGCTGAATACAAGGTCTGCCAGGAAGTCTGAGCTGTGTCTGCACCGAACTTTGTAATAAAACACAGGGAAAAGGTCCTTCTAAAAATAATTAAAATATAAGGTGGCATATGCTTTGCTCCAAATGAATGGAATAAACAATAAGTGCTAAAGAGTTATGATGGCCAGGATTTGAAACATCTGCGATTGATTTTTTTTTTACTACTTTGACCCAACTCACCTGTACTAAAAAAATATTCTCTCTAATTTACCACAGCTGTCTGCCTACAGTTACATCACAGTGAGGGTGCCCTGGCTTTGCTGATAAAGACACATTGAAACAACACTTGCAAGATTTGTTTGTCATTGTTTTCTACAAGAAGAGCAGTTTAGGGGAAGTATGAGGAAGAAGAGAGATGCCGGGGAAGAGTGAGGCGGGGAGGGGAGAGGGGCATCCTGTGCGCACTTCATCTCAGACCTGGAGAGACAATCACATACTTGGGTATCCTCAGGTATCCCCAGGAAATGGTCTTGCTGAGCATTAACCCTTGTTGCTTTTACTGAAACACAGATATTGAAATAATAGACTAGAATTATTCTTCCTGCTTTTAGTGCCTTCTGTCCTGACCACATTCCTTCACACATATCCAAAAGAATAAAAATGTTATTTAGTCAAAAATGAAAGTGCATATATGGAAGAGAAAGAGACAGAAGAGAAATAAACTAAACATTATGTTACCATTTCCCAACAATTAAAACCTGAAGCCTGCCAATAACAAAAGAAATGAGAATTCAGTCATATCAGCGACTTGGGCTCCATGTATCAAGCACTGTACATAGTTCTTTCTCTGATGTTCCCACTCAGCTCAGGGTTAATGTCCTAAAAGAGAATGAGGTATCTGTTTGGAAACCAGATTTCGTTTGGTCTAGGCATTTTTGTCTTTTGTTTTATTTAATATTGCAGAAGTACAAGATTACTGTGTTTGCAATCAAACACGTATTCCAAAGGAATTCATAAAAGCAGTGGCATATGAAGAATTTAGCTGTAGATAAAGTTGGGGTTCCCAGGAGGAGACTCTGGGCGCCCCAACTTGTCCTGAACCCGGGTTCTCTGGAAAACACCAGGAAGAGTGAATGAGAAAGGTTCGCAGTCCTCAAGACTGGAAATCAAATTCTCACTGTGAATAGTTCACTTCCTCCTGGGTGATCGGGTCTTTCCTTGGGAGGCCATCTGCAGTGAACTGTCACTGTGAAAAGGAACTCTGGTAACACACTTCTACAAAAAGTGTGTTATCAATCTCTGTTTGTTATTTCAACTATTTTGATGAAGGATTTTGAGAAAAACCATCATCTAAGTTGAAGACTCTCAGGCAGCCTAGCTTTCTGAGGCGGCTGAGGCGGGCTCACACGTGTTCTGCGTTAGGCTGTCAGGACCTGCTCACCTCATGGAGCTGCGCTTCCTCTTCTCCTGACAAGGCTCCTTTTCCAAGACAGGGCTTAGAGAAGGCAGGATTACAGTTCGCTAGGCTGTGGGATTAGCGGCTAACACAACCAGAAACATATGGCTTTGCACAAATTTCAAAGGCAGGATTTCTGTGGATGAATATCCATGGGGAGAGTCACATGGGTATTTGATGCTGACATGTTGAGCTCGAGGAAGCTGAATTTATAGTCTCAGCATCAGAGCACCTATGCTTTGTCTTGAAGCATTTCAGAGAAGAAAATCAAGGCCGGAAGCATGTTAAATGGTGACCAGACCGACACTACAGATTTTACAATTTAGTAATGACGTGGAGTCCCAAGGGAGAAGGCAGGGCCCAAATTGTGACCCATCTATAATCAATGGTCAGGGTTATGCCCACTGCATCACATTATTGTGGAGCAAAATACAGCCCTATCTGTTTCTTACTGGACTCAGGATACGTAAACTTGGTGTAAGTATATACTCCAAAAATGTTTTGCTACATCAATTTGGGGTGTAACTTTCACTCTAAATATTGGGTTTTGAGTGAAGGACAGGAGTAATGACCTCCGAATGATTTCCCTGTCATTTGGCACAATAAATGGAAATTTTCATTGTCCTGAGATCTGAACACAAACACATAGTAGTGATTCTGTGTTAGGACATGGGACTCATAGTGGTTTGTAAACATCACCCAGGGTCTATATTTATAAATTTAGAAATATGTTCAGTGAAAATGAAGGCTCGGCTCAGGTCGTTCACAGCTGTCATGGCATCTGAACCCAGCTTCTGCTTTGCCCTGCAAAGGGAGGGGTGGCACCATGACGAGAACAGGGGTCCTGACACAGCTGCGGAAGTGAACATCACCTCCACAGACTCTGGAATGAAGTGGAGGTCACAGTTGTTCTGGGAGCACCAGACAACGCTGGGCAGGGCCAGCCTTCCTCACACCTCTGTTCTCCAAGTCACAGCTACACTTGGGGGAGTTTCCACACATCCTGGGGGCTCCCTGGGAATAATGAGGAGAAAGCTCTGAGGGTGATGTCAGGGTTCAGGATCCTCAACTGTCTCACCAACTCTGGGTTCTCAAGGGTCTAAAAAGGTCTATAATAAATTTTGGGCCAGCAGGGAGGAGGAAACACATCCTGGAACAGGCCTAGTGGGCTAAAAACAGTTCCTTTCAATGGCCTGTCTTCTGGGAAACTCTTCTCCAGCTTTGTCTCCTGTTCTGACCTATGAACCCAGGCTTACCCTGATATCAGAGCCAAATAAAGACTCAGGAAAAATGCATGAAACCACATAAAGATGTACAGGAAAGAGAAGCTGTGCCCCATGTAAGTCTGAGAAACCCTGAGGAGTATGCTCTACCCATCTGACCAACCTTCCCAAAGCCATCACCAACTGAAGCCAGTCTGAGCCTGAGGAGATTACGGAGAGGACATGAATTTCAGTTGACACATGACCCTTCCCACACTTCGCCCTGGCACCACCCCTTGGATAGCCAGCAGGGCTGATGTGATATTGAGAGCCCCGCACTCCGAATTCTCAGGTGAGCCCAGGTGAGCCAGGTGAGGTCAGGTGAGCAGGTGCTGCCTGGACATGCTTGCTGGAGCCCCCTCCTTCCTCTCTGTCTGGGTGGCCTGCACTTTTTGGTCCACCTGACCTCCATTTTAGGTCAGTTTGGAATTTTGCCCTGAACTCCCAGGTGGAAACTACCAGGCTGTCACAATTGACTGAGGTCTGGAGTCCCAGCAGATCTTGGACCGGTCTCCTGGCCCTACAACTCACATTCACCTCACTTGACTGTGAGCTGAGCCCAGGAAAAATGTCAAAGAGAGCAACGAGAAACTGTGACTTTGTGAAAGTTCTTCTATGTTGAAAATCAAGCTACAGATTGGAGAAAATATGTGGCAACTTCTGACAATAGACCAGTATCCAGAATACATAAAGAATGCTCACAACTCAACAGGAAAAAACAATTCAATAGAAAACAATTTAAAATCATATATCAAAGAAGCTATACAGATGGCAAAAAAAATGTTAAAGTACATTCAAGATGTCTAGTCATTAGTGAAATGCAAAGTAAAGACACATGTGAAGTCACTGAAGATGGTGACAGCTAGTGATGGCAGGGGCAGAGCTGATGGGAAGCATATGCAGCAGTGACTCCGGACACGTCGGCACTTTCTTTAAACACTCACCATGGGACTCCCCCATGACCCAGCACTGCAGTCTGGCCATTATCACACTGACACAAAAAGTTAGGTGCACACCAAAACTTGCGTACACATATTTACAAGAGGTTTTATTAAATGGGCCCACACCTGGCAGCCACCAGATGCCCTAGAGCAAGTGAGTGAATACCCTGCGGTGTCTGAGCCAAGAAGACTAGTCAGTCAGAAAGAGAAAGGGGAGAAAACTGCTGAGAGTACTCTGTGGTGAATCCTAGAGGATATCTGAGTGATAAGAAGTCAGTCCAAAAGGTGCTGTATGTATGATTCATTTATATAAAAGTCTGGAAATAACAGACGACTAATGGGTATGGCTATAATGGACCCCTGGGTGTGTTTCTGCTGTGTCCATGTGGGGGCCCATTCACGCTGCTGTGCTTGAGTTCTGTAGGATGTTGTCATAGAGGCTCTCTCTGCATTCTGTTTTCCCAGATCTGCTAAGACATAATTAACAAATAATAGCTCCATATATTTAAAGTGTGCACTGTGATGGCTCCATTTACCCATACACTGGGAAGCGATGCCACAAAGCTGTGGAACACATCGCTCATTTCCCACGATTGCCCGCTCACCAGGAGCGGTTCTCTTGGTGGATTTCATGTGCACAGTGTGCACTCAGGACTCATCACCTGGCAGCACATCCTGTCCCAGAACCCTCCTCTTATGGTAGCACCAAATACAGTGTCTGGATTCCAAGAGGCTTCTGAACTAAAGGTTATTTGCATCCAAGTAGCTTATTTACTGCTCACTTCCTAGTCCATAGCTTTGACTTTTTTTTTCCAATTCAGTTTTCTCTGTCAGTGCATGGGGCCTGTCCACCTGTTGGCCATGGCAGATTCCTCTGCCTGCAGAACAACAGAAAAGTGTTCTGAGCACACTTCTACCCACTGGGTGACGTAAATCTGGAGACCTCTGAGTCCGAGATCATCTAGGTCAGGGCAGCTGGGCACCCAGATACTCAGCCATTGCTGGTGGGACCAGAACCATTTTTCACATGGTGACCACTCTCTACAGGAACCATAATTGTGCCCATCAGTTCTGCCTTTAAACACTGAGCTGGGCCACACGTGGAGAGGGGTCTGCTTACTGTGGGCACTGACTTGAAAGGCCTGGCTCTGCACATGCCCTGCACAGAGTGCACAGATTCCACTGCTAGTCATGCACAGGTCTGTCTGTCAGGGACCGTGTCCCCACTCAGGCTCTCTTTCTGCCTCATGGTGGCGGGAGATGGCAGGTCAGCCCTCCTGGTATCAGCTGAGGCAAGAGGTCATTGTCTGAGTGACTGAACAGTGGGAAGGGGCTGAGGAACAATGGCTCTTGTGTGAGCCCTTCTTGTGAGAGAAGGATTCCACTGATATTTCTAAATTCCCATCTCTGGGATAATCTCCCACAGTCTTCAGTTTGGGGAGAAGCCCAGGTCTATGCAATTAGGTAATCTTACTATTGCATTTGACTTCAGCTTAAAGAAAATTTCATCCAAGAAAACTTCCTGACCTCTTCTGCAAAATTCAAACCAAAATTTTCCTTAAGAGCCTTCAGTTTACTCTCAACAGGTGTAGCATTTATTTCTGATTTTGATGGCAAAATATTTTGGAAGAATTTGTGGATTATGGCACTAGGAGTGCAGAGACCACTGTCCATTCATCCCCAGCCCTAAAACATCTGACATGTACATGGGACTCAATCCATGTACTGTGAATGGAAACATAAGCGACATATAAGAAGAAAATGACAGAATGGAAATTACAGCAAAAGCTTTTTTTATTTCTACTTTTGTTAGTAATGAATGGATTTTACTTTTCTAGAATGAGTATTTAGGAAAGATACAAAAAATTCTAAAATGATCTCATATGAAAGTGGTTGGAAAAAAAGAGAACAGTTCAAAAAAGGTTCAAAAGCACAGGTAATGCTTTGTAAAAATGATACAAAATAACTATGTTCAGGAACTTCATTTCATAAATATTCAAAATGACAAGAAAATATAAAATATGATTTATATCCATAAGTCCTCGGTACAGTGAGAACATGAATTAGCAGTGTAGCTAAAGAAGTCCCAATGTAGAGACACATTTATGGTGCCAACTTTTATTAATTTGCATGACAGACCCCCTACCCCAAGAGCCTACACATAGGTATAAAATAACAAGAAACAAGGAAATGCTGGGGAATGTCTTGAGACTAATGAGAGAATAAATCAATCAATAAATGAGAAAGTAACTGGCAGTAACCTGCAGTATGGTATTTGGGAATAAAGTGGTAAGATGATTATTTATTTATTGGGTAGAATAAAACAAGAAGAAAAATGGGGTCATGTTCCAAAATAAATTAATGTCCAGTGTTCCCACAGGATTGTGTTTATGGGTAACCTCAAAGTAGATATCACAGAAATTATAAGAAATCCAATATAGATGAAAAATGATTTGTAAAAAGTAATCAAGTGTGTGAGCAGCTCAGATATGAAGTATAAAATATTGGTTTTGCGGAATTGTAGGAAAGAAACAAAGGGCAGTCCTGAGAAGAGAATGAGCAGGAGAGCTGAGGTGAAGAAGGAATGGAAAATATCGCAGGAGGTCACAATGTGTAGGAAAAGTGCTTCAAGCATGCAGAGGGACACGCTGCTTTGCAGAAGGCTGCAGAGTAGATTGGTAAGAATAAATTATCAACCAATGAAACAGATATTGCTAAAATATTAAATTAATTCCTTGCTTCCTTGTCTCAGTTTTCACAAAGAAAATAAGGGACCGATGCTAGGAGCCGACATTAATTTCCCTTGGGAGAGAAAAGAAATATTACAGGAAATTGTGATCATGCCAGAACAGGTCATCAAAAATAATGACTGAAACCGCACATATAATATGAAAAAATTCAATTATCAATGGTCAGGTATGTCTCACTATTTTTATTGGAAAAATTCTAAAGAAAAGTAACAAAAAAGCAAGAGGAGAAATGAAGGATAAAGTTCCCCGCAGCCACCTCTTACTAAAAGGTAACATTTAATTCTAAGACACAACCTCCCAAGGTTGTTTTATTGGCACAGATAAAGATCAGAGAGGGGCCTCTTTCTTTTCTGAAGCCCTGGTCTCTTACAGATACAATCCATCACCAGCATTACTTACTATTCTTTTACAAATACACACCCTGACTTTAGCAGCAAGCAAGATTGGGGGTTGGGGGAAGACATACTAAGTAGGTATTTAATTTTAAGCAAGCTAGTATACATTCATGTCTATCACCAGGTAAATGAAATAATATGGATCTCTTTCAAAAGTATAAGATAGTGAAGTGAGAAAAGATCAAAGCAGTTTATTAGTTTTTTAAATACAACTGTATAGAATGAGGAAATATGCAGGACTGCATTTAAGGTCAAGGTCTTTACCCAGAAGTGGTTCTGAGGTGGTGTGGAGTGTGATGTGAGATGGATGCAACCATGATGCTGGGGTCTCTAAAGAAGGTGGCTCATTCTCTTCAGATCGAAACACAATATGGGTAACATTTCTATTCACTTAAATAAGATACTAGTTACCCTGGTACTCTGGTTCAAGATAGGTTTGAGGTTACTTCTTATAATCACTCATTTGCTCAGTCAATAGATATATGTCCTGCTGTGTATAATCAATGTGCCCAGTCAGGAAGCTGAGTTTTTGGAGGGAGTCATATTTGTAAAGAGACATGGAACAATTAGGTTTAGGGGATGTGATGGGTCCCTTATGGGATGTGAGACAGTGTTGAGGGGAGGGAGCATCTTAGGAAGGGGTCAGAAGACTCGCATCTATAGGAAGAGGCAGAGCTTGGGCCTGGGAGGCTGTGGTGGCTATGAGGAAGGGAGGTGGGAGGATGAGGGTAAAATGCAAGGAAGTGTGAGACAGCATGATGCCCCCTAAGAGCTGAGAGTCAAATAACCAGAAGAAACAGGAGAGGCGGTAGCAGGTAAGAATTCAAAGAAGCTTGCCTTCCCTCACTTCCACTTATTCATTGCTTTATAATTTGATGTTGACAATAGTGACTATTTCATGATCACTTGTTCTCATGAAAAATATACCATGAGATGGTACTTTAGAGTTCCATGTGCAAGCGTTTCTGAGAGGATTCCTTATTTACTGAGGTGATAATTATTCCAGCAGGATCTAGTATCTGGTTTCTATGCATGCTCTCATAAGTTAATGTCACCATCCTACAGATAACGAATCATTCTTAAGAAAAACAGAGAAATTTTCCTTTCTTAAACAATTATTTTCAGAAAAAGGAACAAATAATGCCTTCAAGATCCATACTGATTGACAAAGTTTAGAAATAGCAAGCTAGCTCTTAGGACAGCGAAGTTAATAAGCAGTGTCTCGCATCATCACTCCTCCTGCGGAGGAGATGTGACATGCAATTTGCTGATTGTTCACTGTTCTTCAAAAAAAGCATCAGACCAAACTGTTCAGTTTCTGTACAACACTAACCCAAGAACTTCTTTATTATTAGCATTTAGTTCTAGACTTCATGTTTCCTGAGAGGCACTATAACTCATCTGCAGTTGTGTACTCAGATCTTAGTGGTTCTTTTTCATAGTAGACACCTAATTAATTACTTTCCATTTTAATTGAAATTAAATGAAAATGTGATGCTTATTTCCAAAGTACTAATTTCTGCATCTGAGTCAGCACAGACCAGTGAATTCCAAGCTCTCTTCTTATATGGTTAGCATGTAAGGTTTTTTAAAAAATTTTATGAATAAGACTATTCATAGAGTTTAATTTTTAAAAAAATTGAAGACAAGGTAACATGATTATCACCATAAGTATATTATCATATTTATCATTGATTCATGGATATCACTTAATTGACTGAAAATGTTAAGAAAATATGCTACTAACACTTCTAGCTTCCAGTCTTACATTACAAGGAAAATTATGATGAGCACAGACCAAGATAGAGTGAAGATGGCACAAATGGGAGATACAAGTTGATATAAAAATTTTGAGCTCACTCAACCAGAAAATGGATAGCTGAACATTAGCAAAATAAACATGTAAATTATACTAGAAGTTGTCGAAGGATAATTTCATCTGTAAAATGACATTCTTATACAAATATCAACATAAACTTGTCAAAAAGCTTATTTAATCGAATTAATTAATGAGGGAAACAGTAACATGTAACAACTGAATTAAAGAAGAATACAAAAGACAGACAAATATTAGTGATACCCCAGGGCTCCTTCAATGGGGAGCTCCCACTTCTATGAATCAAAGTCATTTGTTGTATTAAGTTTTCTGTAATTTACAGAATTATAATATGACACAATGACAATAAGAGGTAGAGATAGCCTAGAATATGAGAGAAAGACACCAGTAATGCTCTCTACCATTTTGAAACTGACCCTTTATTTCTGAGGTAAGTGTTTCCATATCGCCATTTACACTAACCCCACACTGTTATCACAAGCATCGCTTTATGATTAATCAGTGAATGTGTAACTCAGGACTCCTGAACCGCCATCTTCATGCCATGTGGCTGCTGATGTGGGTTTCAGGGACATACAATAGAAGAAGGCCTGAATTTTCAGTAAAAAAAAGAAATTTTGAGAGCTATTAGGAGGAGTACCAAATTTCATCCAAAATTTAGTTTAAAACAACTGGGCTATTTAACGTTTGATATATAACACTATGAATAAAATTCTTGGCATCTGAAATCAATGCTTAAAGCATTTCAAATTGAAAAGCATATCTTTACTTTTACTCAGGAAAAAAGCTATGATAACTTTCATAGAATCCTACAATCTAAGATTTGAGATTAAGTGCTTTTAACAGTTTTAGCAATACATGCCAACAGGTGGTCATCCTGTCTGTGTGCAGAAATATTTTACTGGTCATTTTTCAAAACAGAATTGGGAAAGAAGCAGATCAGGGCAATAATAAATTGGTTATGAAAAATTTCCTTTAAATACAGTTAACATATTTCCATCCATCTCAAAGGGAAGAAAATCATGGCTGCAAAAAAAGGAAACTATGAGATGTGGCAGGAAGCCCATGTGTGGCTGTCCTTGCTGGGATGAGCAGGAGGAAAGACGGCTCAAGGCGTCCAGTGCAGTTGTACCCACCACCTACTGTGGACTAGCAGCTCATGAGACAGTCACATTCACGGTGTCTGCCATGAGAGAGCACAGCTCCACCACTGTTTGTAATGTGGGACGGGGTCGGGGGGAGTGGACCTTTCTGAAACACCCGATTCTCACTAGAAGCCAGAGATGTGTGCAGCCCCGCTCCCACGCCTCATTTTCTGTCGGGGCTGGGTTGTACCCAGAGACAATGCGGGGTTGAGATTTAAAGCAGATTTGAAAAGATTTTCCAGCATTTCAGAATCAGCTTTCACAATATATAAATACAGAGCATCCTGTTAGGATAGAGGGAAGAGGACAGACCTGAGTGTGGAGTCACCATGTCTGATGTGCAAGGAGGATGCCCAGGGGCCACCGGGTTATCAGGAAGGGGTTCAATTCCCCAAGAGAGCTTTGCACAGAGCATTGGATGTAGCCAAGACAAAGCGAGCCATAGAAGACAGCACCTGCGTGGGGGTGTGGGGGGGTCTGTGACCTGACAGACTGAAAACCAAGCTGCACCAGTGAACCTGCAGTGACGACCTGCCCAAACTCAACACTCTTGAAACGGGGTAGCCACAAATCCAGTAAATTATTAGACGTGAAAAAAAAAGGAAGAACACATAAGCTGTAAATGAAAGAAGTTCGAATCAAATGAAGGACATCCAGCATGTCCGAGCTACTGGACACTGACCAGGAGACAGGATCTTTAAAACAAAGCGTGAGGGCAAAAGTAAAACAAACCTAATGAGGAAATGGAATATATAAAAAGGAAATAAATGGAGCTGGAGAAGACGAAAAATAAAATATCCAAAGAGAGAAAACACATAGGCAGGGTTTAGGGAAGAGAAGACCAGTGACCTTCTGGACCAGGAGCACACAGAATCACCCAACACATCCTGACAGGGGCTAGGAAGCCATATGAGAGTAGAAATGGCATCTGATGCCAGCGTTTTCATGAGCTCTGCTAGATGCGTCAGGAGAGGGATTGATCTTGATGCCCTGTGCATACCGGAAGTCACACTCTCTGCCTTCTGAGACAGGGCAGCTGAGTAGACCCATGCACATCCATGCACACAGGTGGGTGTGCCTATTGGGGAAGCAAAAGCAGAATTTCACAGACTTGGTCCAACAGCAGCAACTGAAGGTCAGATGAATCCAGTCAGTGACCTTTTCACAGAAAGCCCCTGTCACTTGGTTGAATCTTAAAGAGACACAGTCACATTCTCTAGTATGACTGCAGGACTCACAGCTCTGAAACATGTTCTTGCCTTGGGTTTATGTCACACGGAGGGAGGCCTTGAAACCAAGATCTCTATTTCAGAGAAGAATCAGAAGTCACTAGAATATGCTTCAGACTTTTCAGCTATATGATAATTTTCAGCTCCCACCACACTTCGGGCAGCATGTGGCATATGCAGTGGGCAGTCTGACAACTGACATCCCGACAGGGCCGGTCAGAATGGAAATTCTGGCTGGAATCCTTGGTGTGAGTTTTGCCAGCCAGGAGAAAGGGGCCCCTTCTTTTATTATTCTAATACCCGGAACATCTCTATGTCAGGTTTGTTTCTAACCTGAGAGTGTGTGCTCCCTTTTCTTATTCACACAAAAACATGAAACATGCTAGCAATGATCCAGTCTAGTTTGGGTAAATTTGAGCCTGAATTCAGCACGGACATTGTTCTGACACAGGCAGGTGCTTCTCTCTGTGGGTTCTGTCACTCGGTCTGGTATTTAATGCCTACAGGTCCAGAGAGGTAATAGAGAGCACAGTCGCAGGATGACTGACTGACTGTGCTCATCCTGCTGCAAGAGTCAGGTAAGAGTCCCCCAACAGGTATTTATAAATTTCAGTCACTGAACACTTTAAAACAAGGTCTGTGTAAATGCAGCAGAAGGCTTCTGTAAGGATAACTGGGCTTGGCTATGCAGAGATAGCTAAGGAATCCTATATAGAAACATTACAATCTGGCCATCTATAGGGACTTAATGCTGCCCGAGCTAATACCAGGAGGAAGGGACTCACACAGGGTGATAGCCAAGTTGATGGATGACCTGTGAGAGTCAGGGTCCAGAGACCTCAGAGGGGTCCAGGAACTGACCTGCTGTCTGGCTTCCTCCAGATCTGGGTGTGTGAACTGCCAGCCCTCCCGCAGTCTCCTCCAGTGCGGGCCGCACTCATATCCAGAAGGAAGCCATGAAACAGACTGGGGAACAGAGCTGCCATGTCATTGCTCTTTTACTTAGAAAGCAATGAGGGACAGCAAATTGAATGAGGAAACAACCGAAAGAATAATAAACAGAGGAAGACAGAGAGGGTAACAGAATACACGAACTGCTTAGCCAGGAAGGGAGCCAGGAAAGGGGACTTAAGAAGCAGAAGGCAAGCATAGACACTAACTGTCCTTGAATTCTCCTGGAATTCTTTCTGGACTGACTCCACACCCCAGGACACATCAGCGCCCTGAGTCCATTCGAAACAGCAGGACCTGGATGCAGAGCTATCTGCTGCTGGGTCCAGAGCAGGACGCTGGGGGCAGGCCAGGGCCCAGTAAGGCACTGGGTGTCTGCAGACGTGAGCAGGGTCTGCTGAGTCGTTCTGACATAGGTGACGTCCTAACATGCATTCCTTGTATTCACCATGATTTGAAGGTCAGCCAGTCTGCTGGCTGCTCTTGGTCACCACTGGCATCAGTAACCATTTTCCCCTTTCCATTTAAGTTTAGTTTTCTTCTTTTTCTTTTAGCCATCGCTGACTTTGAAATTTAGTAATGGATTCCAGCAGCTTTAATTATCTGCTCTCTGCTCCTCAGGGTGCTGTCTGTAGCAGAGACGCCACTGTGCCCTGAACAGCCGCTGCAACTGGATTAGAGGTCCTTTTTAGAGCTGTGGCTGGGGCCGATGCCTAGAGAGCTTTCCTCCAAAAAGTCCCCGAGGTCACCCACAGTAGAGATTTATTGTCTTTAATTCTCATCCAACTTGCCACCAAATAATTACTGTTCAGTTTTATAAAACATAAATATAAAACATGTAAATCTTTTTTAAAATTAATTTTTCCTGCCGAAACATAACTCTTCTTCATCACAGAGTGCTTTGAGAAGGAGCATTCTAACAACACAGGCTATTCTAGAAAAACAACCCAATGTTGTTGGCCACGAGTTCTGAGAGCCTGAGCTTGCATGACTCACAGGGGGCTGTAAAGCATGGCCCAGGTCAGTCCTGGTGACAGCTTACCTGGGGTGGCTTTCCTTTTGTTCTCATCAGAGACTGATAATGTCAAGGGCTCTGTTCAGGCAAACAATTACACCCTCTTTGGGAGATCACTCACCAGTGCCACGTCAGTGCTGCTGGGCAAGGCTGCCAGCAGCTGCGTCAATGACTCAGGACCGACCTAAGGGCTCTCAGATGTGCGGGTCATCTTGCCCAACACTTCAGACACCTGTGAATGCCTATGATTTGAACAATCTGTATGTTCAATCTACTCTCCCCCTCAGAGGACCAATCCTCCCCAGTTAGTTTTCTATGGACCTCCTTGTCATATTTAGTTTCAGAGCTCTCTGAGGGAGTAATACAGACTGGGGGTTTATACAGTGAAGAAAGTGCAGCACAGTCCAGCTTTCTGCTGTGTAGTGTTAAGTGGATCTTAGTGTGAGGCTTGTGTCTAGAGGCCTTCTGCTTCTCCTCTTCCCTCTCTTCCTCTGGGTCCTCTTCCTCTTTCTCCTCCTCCTGCTCCTCTTCCTTCTGTTCACCCTGGATACCTTTCTAATATGTTTCCCTATACTTCACAGCTTATGATTTGATCCCCTGTCCTTATAACAAGGCTGCATTGCCTTGTAAATGGAGAGGTCATACCCAAACAGAAGGAAGTCCTTTGTCTGGAAGTGAATTGGGAGTTTGCAGGGAGGGCAACTCAGCCGAGATCTGAGTCAGAAAATCATCAGAAAGCACACAGCAGCATCATGCAGCCTCACACATGGGCTGTATTTTCTCCCTTCAGTGGATCAGGAAACTGGGCTCAGAAATGGCAGCTAATTCGCCAGAACTTAGTACGTTCCCTCTGGTGTTCACATCATCTTCCTGACTGGAAATCTCATGCCCCCACATCCCATTCTGCTCCATCTTGATGCGAGCCAGTTCCAGGGAAGGGGGTGATTTGTCTGGAGTCTCCCACCCAGGGCCTGTCTGAGACCCACACCGTGCTCTGGACAGCAGGGAGGGAGGCGCCCTGTCTCTGATGGTGCTAGTCGTTAGGAAGGCCTGGCAGTCCCTCCTCCGTTCAGGTGGCTCCTGGTCCTTTTCTCAGAGTTTCACTTGGTTTTTCTGCGGAGACTTTCTCTTTGGCAGAAACAACATGTGTGGTCACTTGTAAGGTCACTGCTCCTTCCTCGTCTGTCCCTCCTGCATGTCCTTGGCACATATAGAACCATATGGTCCCAGACCTCTGCAGGTCTCTCCACCCAGCGGTTCTCTGTGACACTGGCGGGTGTCTGCAGGCCCCTTCTCAAACATCCCTCTGGGACCGTGTCAGAGCCCACAGGCCCTCCCCTGACCTCCACTCAGAGCAGCTCAACAGCGGGTCCCAGGTCTCCCTCAAAATAACACATCAGGAGACTTGTCATCAGAGCTCTGGGTAATAAAAAATACACGACAAAGGCAGCATGGAAAACCAACGCCTACACCAAAACAGGAGCCATCTCATTTCTGTGATGGAAAAGGAGCCACGTGTGGTCGCAATCATGGGAAACAGATAAAGTTGATGATTAACAGAAAAAGAAATGTAAACAATTGGGAAGAAAATCAAGATTTCTCATCATCGAAGAAATCTGTTTTAAACACCCTGAGACACTTTCCTAACACTCTTGGTAGCAGTGATCAGAGTGGCTGGGGCACCGGGAGGGAGTTGTGGGGAAGGTGTGGGCATTTCTCATGGAACTGGGTGGCTGCACACAGAGTCACTGGACTGCTGACTCCATTGTAGGTGTGTGCCCCTTAGAGGCAATTCCATGTGGGAAATGGTGACCAAGCATCCCTGTGAAATACAACTACCTGAAGTGTGCACCCATAGCAAGCTGCTTAAATACTTTATGATGTGATCATGTCAGACTCTTGTGAGGCTGTAAAAACAAGTGCATAAGCCCAGATGGACAACCTTCAAAATGTGTTTAACTGACTTTAAGTGAATAAACAAAAGTGCAGAATGATGAATATAATACCACTCGTTTTTTGTAAATTGTGTGTGGTGTGTGTGTGTGTGTGTGTGTGTGTGTGTGTGTGTGTGTGAGAGAGAGAGAGAGAGAGAGAGAGAGAGAGAGAGAGAGAGAGAGAGAGAGAGAGAGAGAGAATATGTGATAAATAATCTTTGCAACAAACGAAGAATTCTTCAAAGAGGAAAACTGAGTGGGCACTGCGATGGGAGGAAGAATTTCACTTACATTTGTTCACGTTTTCTGGAATTCTTTCAAACAAGTGAGTGTCTAATCCATTAGTAAATGCATATTTTGCTTATTAAATGCAAGAAAAAATTTATATGAGGAAAGATAAAGGAAGGAAGAAATGAAAAAAAGGAGAGAGGCTTGAATTTAGAACTTCAGTAATATTAGATAATATTAATTTTGACATTACAATATTAGGTAAAAGACTGCTAAAGTGGGATGTTCCCTCCAATCAGTACAATATGACTTTAAACCAGCAATTCAGATAGGCATAAATGGTGGGGGTTTAAAGAATTTCATCTTGTGTTTGTAAAGCCAAATCCCAATCACGATTTGTAAACAGCATTTTGGGTTAGAAAACACTGGCACATAAGCTTATCTTTCTTAGACACCTAAGATAAAGAACTCAAACCTCAAAAATGCTAAGTGCCACATAGGGAACAGAAGTTAGTCTTTAAATCAAAGTCTTGAGTTTCATCAAACTTCTTACAAATTCCCCTTTCTGTCAGTCCGGGCAGCCCTGCCCACCCCACGGGTACCTGAGGACCAACTGCGGCACTTTCAATGAGGAAGGAAGGAAGGAATCTACGACAGAGAGAACAGTGTTAACTCAAAGGGTTTAGAGAAAGAGAATTAAAAAATGGGAGTGCGTCAGGTGTAGAAATAACTTTAAATTTAAAAGCAATTCTCTTAGGAGCGGTAGTTACAATCTTCCTGAGAGCAATTAAGCCAGTGTGAAAATGGTAAAATGGATCAACATGTCTTCTCAGCAATTTTCAACTAGAGATTTTTTTCTGAGAGAATGGTGAGACAAATGCACAAAATGCATATATGATTGTATTTAACATGAACATGTTACAAAGTAAATGAAACTATTATTTTAAGATAATCAATTGAAATAAATTCGCCACCAAAGTAAAACAGTACTGTAGAGAAAACTCTGTGATTGGGGCCTTGTGGTTTTTTCACTTGTTTCTTCTAGCCCGGGCTTCTTCCACATTCTCACTCATCAAGGTCTCCACATCTGTCTCTGCTTGGATGCATTTAAAGTGGGTGAGACTGATTATCAGTAGTCCTCTTAGCCTTCCAGGTCCCCAAAGTTTAATGCATCTGAGCCCCAGCATTCATTTAAGATGGTGCACAGCCCCTTGGGGTCCACAGATTTAAACAGAATCAGTCACCATGTCTGAAAGCATCGCGATTCTCCCTTTCTGAGTCTTTTTAAGATCAAAGTGTCACTGGCCCTGCTTTCAAGTCAACCCTAAAGACTCTGCTATCAATTAAGGGATTCTGGCTCCACACCACTCAGCCTTGTCTATGACCCTGAACCACCATCTAAGGAGACTCCTAAAATGCACAGATTTAGTGTTCTGAAAAGCCACTCTTTCCAGCAGAATCCTCTTCCCTCTGTCTCCACCAGCAAATTGGAAAAAAATCCCTTAGATACTCAGAGTGATCAGAAACCTTCAAAAGAAAAAACATTTTTATGCTGGGTAGAATGTCCCGTAATCCTGACTCAAGCCCTCATCCTTCTAAGACCTTGGCCATCATGCTCTGTCTCTTATTTCCCTCCCTCTCCCTGGCTAGTAAGCATGACTTTTCTAAAGTAAAACTCCTTCGGCGATGCTCAGGGAGCACCAAGAAAGAGCCTGCTTGTTTAAAACAAGAGATGGGGTAACATATTGAACTCCTGGTTGCAGACACACAAATTCATATTTTTTAAATGCCTGTGAAATGTGTACTCATATAAATAAGACTGCTGTTTTTGTCTTTTCTAGTCCATGTGGGGCTCTTTCAAGGCTCTGCTACACGGCCCCTACATGGAAGCCCAATGGCCAGATAAGGATTCAGTTCTGTCAATAACGAGTAGCACATGTTGAACACAAGGGAAGAGAGCTGCCAGGGCCTGAGAGGTGACGGCACTCTGGGTCCACCTCTAATCTCAGGTCTCTCACTGACAAACAGTTGGGCCAACAGACACCAGATCAATAGGGTGGAAATGAGTGACAGTCGAATCTTGCATTATTATCTGCACATTTTAACAAGGTGAATGATGGCCTTGAAGCACAGGGAAGGCCTGCGATAGACATAGACACACACACAGACATATATAATATGTGCTGGGCTCATGCAGAAGAATGTTCATTCGGAAACATGCTCTCACCTCACGGTCACCGTGGGTCCAGCACAGGAGCAGGTGCCCCGTGGGGAAGAGGCTCTTTTCCCACGAACGTTTCAGTGACTCGAGCTGTCAGGCACAGTGCCCCACTGTCACTGTCCGCGTGTGTGTTTAATGTGTGCCTTCCGCTGCTTTTCAGAGCAACTCAAGAAAGACATTCATAACACACAACAGCTACTTCAAGATATTATTTTATTGGTAAGGGAAAATAATCTTGGTACAGTAAATAAAACACACTATTCTAGATTGGAAACAGTTTAGAAAAAAAAAGGAAAGACAGGTATTTATACTTATAACCTCCAAGGGTGGAATTCAGGTGCTATTTTTCTCATTTTCTTACCTGTTTTCCTAATTTTTCAACACTGGTCATATTACTTCAACACTAAAGGGTGAGGAAGTTGAGATGCTTATATGGTTTTAGTCACTGATCAAGAGTCACCTCATTAAGTCAACACGAGCAGAAGGGGAGGCAAGGGATGTACCGAGACTGAAGGGCAGGCACTTGGAAAGGCCAAAACAACAAGATCATTAGGCTGCAGAGAACTTTTCTATTTACCCGACTCCAAACCTGAAGACACTCAGGGTGTAAGGTGATCTGCTGTCCTTCCTCTAGATCTATGGAGGGGGAAGGGAGGGACTGAAGCTCAGAGGGAATGTAAATAACAGAAAAGGAAGACATTTCGGTTGGGGAAGACTGCTAAGTACTGCACCAGATCACACAGGGAATGAGGGATGTTCATTGAGGCCTGTAAACCCAGCCTGAGTCATCTTCCAGCCTGCATGAGTGCAGACAGGGAGCTCCAGGCTGGCCTTAAGGTCCTCTGTGGGGCTGACTTTATAGATGATGGATTTTGTAGGAATAACACCTACTCTTCATATGACACTAAGTGACTCCTTCAAGACTTTCCAGAAGCACACAGCCCTGTCCCAGTCCTCCACTGACACGGAGTTTTGATATCCTAAATCTCCAAGGTGGAAAACAGATTTCTTTAAGTAGGCACTGAGATTTTAGCAATCCCTTATAGCTCCTGTGTTTTGAATTCCCAATTCAGATCAAATTCATTTTATGCTCTACTAAACGCATATCATCTCTGAGAAGCAATTTTTCTCTTTAAAATCTAACCCTTACACTTCCTGCCTTCCGCTTGACTCTCCCAAGGGCAAGCTCTGTTTTTGGCCAAGCTGTTTGCAGTCTTGGTTTCTTGTTAACTTAGACCATGGCCATGAATGTGCTATCATTTATGGGGATGAAAATTGAGAAGATGAGTAATTGAATGCCCAGGAAGAATTTCTACCTCACATTCACTTCACGCTTATTTGTTACTCTTCCTCATGTTTCTTTCCAACATTGACTGCTCGTACAATTTGCCCCAGTTTAATTAGCATTGCCGTGATTGACTAATGTATCATTTCATCTCTCATAATATAATTTCCCCTCAAAGAAACACCTCTGTCACACATTTCTGGTCAGTTAATTTATGACAAAGGAGCCAAGAGTATATGACAGAGAAAGGAAAGTCTTTTCGACAAACGGTGCTGGAAAAACTGAACAGCCACAGTGCAAAATACTGAAACTAGACCACTCTCTAACACCACAGACAAAAAAGAATTCAAAATGGATTAAAGACTTGGATATAAGCCCAGAAACCATAAAATACCCCGAAGAAAGCATAAGCAATACGTCCCGTGACATGGCTTTTAGAGAAGTCTTTGGGGACTCAAATCTAGCAAGGAGGGAAAAGGAAACAAAAACAAGCAAATGGAACTACATCCAACTAAAAGGGTCTGTATAACAAAAGAAACCATTGCCAAAATGAAAAGACATCCTACTGACTGGGAGAAAATAATTGCACATCATACAACTGTCAAGGGGTTAACATCCAAGACATAGAGATAACGCATAAAACTTAAGAATGAAAACAACCCCCAAAATGGGCACATGATCTGAAGACATACTTCTCTAAAGAACACATATAGATGCTAACAGATACATGAAAAGACATTCATCCTCTCTTGTTATTAGGAAAATGCAAGTCAAAGGCACAGTGAGATATCACTTTACACCTGTGAGAATGGCCTATACAGACAAGGCTAGAAAAAAACAAGAGTTGTTGAGGGCGTGGAGAAAAGGGAAGTTTTGTGCACTGCTGTTGGGAATGCAAGCTGGGGCAGTCATTCTGGAAAAATGTAGGGTGATTCTCCAAAAAGTTAAAAATAGAAACACCATATGATCCAGCAATTCCACTTCTTAGTATCAGCTTGAAGAAAATAAAAATACAATTCAAAAAGAGATATGCACTCCTGTGTTCATTGCAGCAATTATTCACAACAGCCAGAATATGCAAACAACTTAAATGTCCATATACGGACAAGTAGATAAAGATGTGGTAGGTACACAGTGGAATATGACTCAGCAATTAAAAAAAAAAAAAGGATTAAATCCTGCTATTTTTGACAACATGGAGGGACCTAGAGGGAATTATGCTCAGTGAAACAAGTCAAAAAGAGAAAGACATTGCATGATTTCACTCATATATGGAATACAGAGAAATCAAATGAATGAATGAAGTAAAACAAAATAGACTTTCAGTCTATAAGACAAAATTACTGGTTACCAGAAGGGAACGGGGAGGAGTGGGAAAATTTGGTAAAAGGAGTCAATTTTATAGTGAAGGGTAGAATTGGGATGATGTTGATGAGCTTTAGTGTATATGGATATAAATTTATGATGACACACACCTTAAACCTCTATCGTTATAATGCAGTGTTGCCACAATAAAAATTTAAACTATGTATACGTGAAACAAATAATAAAACACCTACTCCCGCTTCTGCCTTTTTTCCATTTAATCTCCCCCTCCTATCCTATAGTAGCATGTTTACACCTTGTCACATGTCTTATGAACACATGTTCTACGTTTTTATGAATGTTATGTGTGTCACGTGTGCACACATGTACTTGACATGTTGCATGTTTTCTTCCCATGTTTATGCTGACCTTAGACAGGGAAATACCTTATAAATATTTTATATTCCCACTTTCTGACACAATAGTATGGCATATAAGGTGCTTTGCGATTTGTTTTTATTAGTACTCTGTCGGGGAATTTTTTTTTTTTCTGTATCAGTTACTTTATATAGTAGTTTATGGCAGTTATGGGCAGCTTTCTCAGAGCTTTTACCATGAAAGGGTATTGGATGTTGTCACATTTTTCCTGTAACAATAAAGATGGCCATACAGTGTTTCTGTTGGTTCTGCTGTTGTCTTGAATGACACTGATGTATGCTTGCATTCCCAGTATAAATTTCACCCAAAAGTCTTTCTAACATGCTGATAGATTCAATTTGCTAACGTCTGTCGTCATCAGAGCTACTGAAATGTAATATTCTGTTCTCAAGGTGTCATGACCTGGGGTTGATATTGGATCAATGATTGCTTATAGGATGGGATAGTTGTGCCCCATCTCAGTTGTTCTGAAAAGTTTCGGAAGGGCTGATGCTGGTTCTTTGTTAAAGATGGAACAGATGACAGGTGATGCTGTCTGTTCCCTGCCTGCTCTCTGCTGGGGAATTTTTTATCACTTTTCCATTCTGACATGCTATACAGGTCTGTTGAACTCTCTCACTTATTCTTCAGTCACTTTTTGTAATTTGTGTGTTTCAAGGAATTTTTCTGTTTCTTCTAGGTTATCCAATTTGTTCGCAGTATTTTCTTTTACCATTTTATCTCTGGAAGGTCAGTAGTAATGTACTCAATTTATGATGTTAATTATTTGCATCTTATATTTTCTTCTTGCCAGTCTATCTAAAGGTTTGTCAATGTTGTTGACTTGACATTTTAAATGAACTAGATTTTGGTCCCATTGATTATTTTCTCTATTGTCTTTCTATTCTCAATTTGTTTATCTCAGCTTCAATTTTTATTATTTTTTTCCCTTTAATGCCCTGGGGCTTATTTTCTTCTTTCTCCCATTCCACATGTTATAAAATTAGGTTATTGATTTGAAGTCTTTCTTATTTTTAATGTAGGCATTTATACCTCCGAGCACTGTTATTATAACAGCCCATAACTTAATGCTATGTTATATTTTCATTTCTACTTGTCTTACGTAGTTTCTAATATTTGTTGTGACTTCTTTGATGCATTGATTTTCTAAGGTGTTATGTTAAATGTGCACAAATTGTGAATTTTCCAGTTTCCCTTCTGTTACTAATTTCTAAATGTGCTGGGAGAAGATACTTTGAAACACATAAAATTTTAAAAAATCCTCCAGAGACCTGTTTGGTGGCCCACATGTTGTGGAGCCTGCAGAAACCCTGCATGACTTTGAGAGGCATGGGTACCATGGTGCGGGGAGAGCCCTGTGTCTGTTAGGTCCAGCCAGTTTGTAGCGCTAGCCAAATGTTCTGTCTTCTTATTGCCTGTCTGGATGATCTATCCACAGATGAACTGTGAGCAACAAATTCTCTGTTACTGTAGAATTGTTTATTCCTTCAATTTTCACTTTCTGATTTTGAAGGTCTGTTTTTAGGTGTATAAATATACATAATTTTTCTATTTTCTTACTTTACTGAATATTCGATTGATATACAGAGGCTCCTGTGGTGGTTAATTTGGAGGAACCTGTATTGTTGGTAGGTGAGATGAGTATTTAATTTAGTGGGGTTTTCAGGAGGTTGCAGTCTGTATGCATGTGGACCTCATCCAATCAGTGGAAGGGCTGAAGGGAACAGAAAGACCATCTTTCCAAAGAGGAAATTCTAGCACAATGCCTTCACCCTTCCTCTGTCCCCACCTCCTGGATCTGCAGCCTGTGCCTTCCTATCAAAGAACCTGGGAGAGCTGAGATCATCTGATTCCTCCTTACAGCACATGTGCACATGTGCATGTGCAGGTGTGCCCATGTGTATTCAGGTGTGTGCATATGCATGTGCACACGTGTGTGCATGCACACCAAAGAATAGCTGCTGTTTTTAAACCTCATCAGATGTCTTAGTGCTGCTGTTCATGGGACAATTCTGTTCTAAGGGAGCATTTCAGTTATTTCACTCTTCTTTCATTTCATGATTTTAGAAATAATTACATTTTCTAAATGTGTTCTTTCTTTTTGTCTCCCTGGGGTACCCTAATTGCCTCTGTTGGATCTGTGATGCCTCGTTTTCTGAGCAATCTCTCTCTAATCTTTCATTAGCATGCTTTTTATAAGCCCCTCCCTGTGCATCTCAGGTGCTGTCTGTGTCTCACACTCTATGCTGTTTTCTTGAGGCCTCATGTCTCATTGTTGTTACTAAGTGGGTACTTTCTGCCTTCCCGTAGGACTTCAGTCCGGTCCCCAGTCACTTTCTGGAGGCCAGGTCCTCACATCCAGGATGCCTCCCCAGCTCTGGGCCTCTCCTCGCACGTCTGTGTTTCTCCTCCACAGCTGCAACTGCTCATTCACATTTACTGGCACTGCTTTATAGCTTCCTCCTCTTTCTAGTAACATTTCTTGAGACTATAAAGCAAAGGAAAAAACGTAAGTGCGTTCATAATGCACCAGTGGGTGGAATTCCGAGGTTTTTCTCTTAGAATTTCTCCTTTGAAGCTCAGTGACAACCTGCATCTTTAGATCCTGTCTCTACTGGGCAGTTGGCTCCTCTGGCTGCAGGAACCTGAGACTCAGGGATTCCGTGGCCTGGGCTCTCCACCTGCAGCGGGCCCCCTGCCCCTGAGTCTGGGGCTTGGCTTCTGATAGTCCTCCCACAGTGGCCCTGGCCCATGTCGGCCACTCCCCGTGTCAGAGACAAGGCTCCCCACTACAATCCACACTCCACCTCTCCCAGGGCCAGGCACAGGGGCACCTCCACTTCGCAGGCGCCCTCCAGTGCCAGGGTCCCAGAACTACAGCAGTGGGGCCGATGCAGGGCATTTCCTTCACGTCTTTCTATCACAATGCGGTAAAAAAAAAATTCAACAGATTTGATAACAGGGCTTTTTAATTTTACAGCTTGTCAACAGACTCAAGGAAACAGATCCACAAAGATATTACAGAATGTCTTTTTCTTAAGCACCAAACTTTTAACATAGCATGGCTTATATATGAAACATTGAAAACAACCTGAAATTAGGGAGAACTATTTAATGTTGTGGGAAAGAGAGTGTGACATGCTGTAGTGGAAAACAAAATCAAAGGACTAATGGTCTCACAATTTTATTAATGTGTTCATATCTCCAGTAATACAATGTTAGTAGTGAAAATGGCCTGAGATTATAGACAATTTTGATTTTCATATTTCTGAACATTTTACAATGTATATACTTTTAGACCCCCCACAAGAGCAAGCCTTAGACCAGGGATTAAAGTTCAGATATCAGTACAGTGAATTGCCTCTGGCGCCACCACCCAGTCGTGGAATGCATGTGATCATCCAGATCCATAAGGAAAGCTGATGGACAAGTATGACATGTGAGATGTGTCTCACGTGTAATATGTGACCAGGACGGACCCTGCACTAAGAAACAAAGGAATGACACAAGTTGAAGATGACCACCAATCACTTCAAAGGATAATGTCACCTTGCCCAATCAGGAACCGAAGTCTGGTCTGCCGACCCTCTCTCCATCTCCTTTCCTCACCATGTGGGAATTTTCCTTAAAAACCTAGGCTGCAGGCAAGGCAAACAGAGTCGGCCTCCCTTGGCTGGCTCCATCCTTTCTCTCTGCTCCCCACTAATGAACCCCCAACTTGCTTACTCACTGCGCCTGTCTGATATGTGGAGCGACCCTGAACCCACAGGGTCTGGACCTCCCTTGGTCAGCTCCATTCCTTTACCTTCTAATTAAATTTCTGCTTGCTCACTTGCCTAACCTCATCGTGGATTCTTTGAGCAACCCGAACCCCTCCCCCCACACATACTTCTCTTAAAATTTGAAAAAAAGGTATTACATAAAAACCTGAAATGACTTGGAGACTAATTTTCAGATTACTGTCATTTTATGCACTACTAGAAATGATCAACATCTTGGCTACAGTGAAAGCAAAGGTTCTCCCAAATCCTGGTCTCATCTATGCTCGACGTATGTCCCATGCACAGTGAACAGGTGCATTTCCGCTCCGTCAGGATATTTAGGGCATGGCAACAGCTACATCAACAGGCCCCTCACAGGCCCCAGGGAGATGTGCTTCCTCCTCCGCGTGTCTTCGCATCTGTGCAGTTCTTGGGAGTACTGATGCTCAGGATGCCCTGCCCCACCACAGCAGCACTGAGGCTGTGGACCATGTGTCCAAGGAGGGACAGTCCCCTGGGCACAGTGGTGGCCTAAAGACAGTGTAGCAAGGACACCCTCTCCACTTGGCTGAGGCAGAATTTATGGCTTCACAAGGAAAGGCTGCCTGATTGCTTGGCCGATGTGACTCATTCAGTCACATTTTCCAAAGGGCCCGATAAGACTAGGCTGTCCTTTATTTTGTGAGAGAACAGTTCAGGCCCAAGAACAGCTCCTGATTTCAATGGGGACCTCTGCTGGGAAGAGCAGCGGTACAGGAGCTGCTGCTGAAGTTATCATCCATGTAGAAAGCTCAGTAGAGTGGAACCAGGATACTTTCTTCAAAAACGCATAGGATCTTGCTTGCAAGAATCAGGATTTCACAGGGACAGTGAATGCTTAATGGCCTGAGTGAAATTCAACAAAGATCTGAAACACGCTGTGTGGGTAAACTTAGATCCTGTGAAGGAGCCCCTCCACGTGTGTCCTGACAATGGTGTGGCGCTGCAGTCACACTCTGCAGAGCTCAGGCTAGACTACAGAGGACATCGTATTTGTAACAGTGTAACAAATATAATGCCATCACACTTGTAACAATGTAGTGGCAATAATACCATCACACTTCTAACAATGTAACAGCAATGATACCATTGCTTGTCTTAACAGCTATAATAGAGGTGTTTTAAGTCCTACCTTGCATGCTGCTTACAGGGCATTCAGGTCAATTTCCTGCTAGTTTCTAATTTCAGGACAATTTCCTGCAGGCTCAAATTTTTAGCACTTCCCAGATACCATTTCTTTGGGAAAAGGGAGAAATGGAGAAAAATGATCCTTATTACAAGAGTCATCATGAGTGTTCAGCTACAACCGAGAGGCCTGGCAGGACGCAGGACTCTTGATTGCTGTGGGATCAGGGAGATCGATGTGCTGCAGGCTCTTGGTTAGAGCTGGGGAGGCACTGCCAAGTGCTGGGGAGGCACTGCCATGTGCTTACTATAAATGACATGATTTAGCACATGAGCTTCAGTCAGTGCAGCTTTTATTTATCCATGGCAGTGTCAAAAATGTCATAGGAGGCAAAAAACAAAACAAAACAAAACAAAACAAAAAACTATCCCCAAGGAGCAGTGGTTACATTTTTCTAAGTTGATACAAACGTTGCTTTTGTTGAACATTCTCAGCGTTTCCTCCTAAATTTTAAGTAAACACCATCAGCTTCATTTTCTTGCTATAACAAGAAGATAATAGCTTTTTTCACTTACTCTACTTCTATCTACAACAGACTTAATTGCTTTCTGTCCCTCCTGCTCAGCACCTGGTGCTCCAGCCAGAGCAGCCAGGCTCTTAAAACCAGTGTGGGGACCAGCAGTTTTTCAGAGTGAAAGGGACACAGCAGTTAATAATCTGTGTGCGGAGCCTCCGAGGATCCTAATGCCTCATCTTCCAATCTGTGAAGTGAAATTATTTAAGTCAACTCAAGAGCCCTGACAGTAATCTAAAAAAGCCTAAAACCCTTTGATTCTAATTTAAAAGTATTTGTTCTAATGCTTATCAACAGAGGAGCACAGACAACATTAGGCTTTTTACCTCAGCTTGCTGTCTTTGGGAAAATGAGGAGTTCCCAACTCAAATGCACTTGGTAGATGAGTTATTTAATTTACTTTTCTCCTCAATAATATCATATTGTCATAAATTAGCTTCCCATTTTGAACAAAATCAGATAAAACTACCGTATCCCTGTTAGTTATTATTTGTGAGGGATAATAGGCAGTAAAATGAAAAGAAAAATGAGTACTCTAAAATATTTAGATTGGTTTAGGAATACAATTGGCTTTTGATATGTGGACACTACAAATACGGAGGAAAAGAGGAAATTAAGAACTATTTTTCTCCAAGTTGAATTGGGACTAAGTAGGGACTTGGCATTGTAATGGTCCAGGGTAGATCTCTCCTAACTTGACAAAATAACTGAAGATGGGATGAAATGCTTTTCTTTTCTTTCTCCTTCTTTCATTCAATATCTACTTTTATTAAAAAATAACAAGTTTACTAGTGAGTTTTACCATACATTCAAAGAAGATTTAAAACTCCTCGACCTAATCTTATGCTTCTAAAGAGCTTTCAAAAAAACTGAACTAGAGAGAATGCTTCCTAACCCATTCTGTGAAGCCAGCATTATCCTGATATCAAAAGCAGACAAGGATACGACAAAACTGATGACACTACAGGCCAATATCTCTGATGAACACAGATGCACAACTTCTCAAGAAACAGGTGAACAATTCAACAACTCATTAAAAGAATCACATACTATGTCAAGTGGGTTCATCCCAGGGATGCAAGGATCGTTCAACCAGCACATACCTATGAAACGATGCACCTCATCAACAAAGAGCAAGAGCAAGCTATCATGCCAATAGATGCAGAAAAAAGCATCTGGTAAGAGCCAGTACCCATTTATGATCAAAACTCAATAAAGCAGAGAGAGAGAGAGAGAGAGAGAGGGAGATATTAAACAATTCATCTGCAGAGTGTGTTTGACTTGAAAACTTTCTTTCCCAGGTGTCCATGTGGAGAACATGGGGTTATGGGGTGCCTCAGGCCCTGGCCAATGACAGCCTGGCCTTGCTTTGAGAAGAATCTCATCTGTGTAGGAGGATCAGACAGAGAAATTAGAGGATCCTCCTCCTGTCGAAGAAAAGCAGGCAGGTCTCCCATCAGACCCCAGAGCAGGGGTGGGACTCATGGCCTGACAGTGAGGGTTCTGGTCTTTAGTGGGGCCAGTTCAGAGATATAAGTGGGCCAGTATCTCAGGTCCCTCAGTGTCTCTCTGAGCTCTGGGGGCCTCTGTGGAAGCCTCTCAGCCTCTGTCTATGCTGAAGTCAGATAGCTGGCTGCATGAATGCTGTCTGGTCAGTGATCTACGGTACCCAGTGTTGGCACTGAGAGGTCAGAATTGCAATCACATTCCACAGGTTCAAATTCCACCTCTGCTGATGACTAGGGAGTGAGAGTCAGGGCGGTTTTTATGCGTGGCTGATCAGAACACACAGGTTCAGTGGTGTGACACTCTGTATGTTTGCAATTACAGTTGCTTGCGCCACTAATGTAAAATACATTTAATAGTAAGACATTTAATCCTGGGAGACACTTTCATTCTTCTTCCACCTCCCATTTGTCTCCTCCTAAAATGCAGACCCTCCCAGCTGTATCAAAGATATGGAGGCCACTCCCCTCCCTGCTGGAGGGTTTCCAGAAAGGGTGCCCCTTCTCACAGATTTGGGTGACCTGGAGGAGATCTGCCTCACCTTCCAATAGCAGGATAGAATTCAGGAGCCTGGTTGCCCTGGATAAGTGGGATCTACTTGGTGAGGGATAAGCAGCCCTTGCTTTTATGAATAACGGCCGGACACTTCACCACCCGCTCTGAGAGCTCCCCAGAAACTCCCCCTTGTTGTGGCTGTTTGTGGGCAGGGGTGTCCTGGATTCCCTGCCCTGAACCTGTGGAGTCTGTGCCAGGTCCCTGCAGAGCGGTCAGGAGAAGTCTGGTTTCCCCTCGGCCATGCTGGGTTTAGAGTTTACAGACATTCGACTGTGGCCTGGACCTGGAATGCTGTGTCCTGGGTGGGGTGGGGGTGCGGTGGCGGTGGCGTGGTTGTGTTGGAACCAGCAGGAAGCTGAAGCATGGCACCCAGGAGCCCTATTTGTCCCGCTTCCTTCTCTGGCCTCTCAGCTTCTTGTACCTGCTCATCCTGCTGGGTTGGAGTTTCTCCTGGGCTGAGATGCCACCTTTCTTGTGTGGTCGTTTTATTGTTTCCTATAACATATGTTCCATTCAGAGGATCCTTGGAGGTTGAAACAGATACCATGTGTGATGTCAGGGAAGCAGTATAACCTGTTCGCCCTTTTCACATCATCAAATTAACTTTTTATAAGACTCTCTTACAGAACTCAAAAACACACCTCTGGAGTCTTCAGCGGATATCGGCCACTGTGCGCTGAAAGGGGTAGGACAGAAGGAGCACATGGGAGGGGGCAGAAGGGAGGGGCAGTTCCTGATTCACCCAGCTGATCTGGGTCACCAGCATAAAAAGCCTTTTGCAAAACTTGCGGACAGAAATACTTCAGGGGTGGGTGTGGGGAGAACAGTGCAAAGAAGTCAGTAAGACATTTTAGTGTTTATTGTCCTAAACTGTGTATTTCCAATAGCATGTCATTATTGTCAGTGATGACAGACACAAGATGTGAAACTAATTGCAGGGTAATAACCACTGAGACTGAATGGGGCAAATGGAAGATGTTTACAATATTTATGAACAGCAGTCTCAGCTTCAGGTGGGAATAGCAGTTAAAGGAAGAGGAAAATTGCAAGGTGAGTTAGAGTTTGGCTGCAAGGGATCATTTATCATTTAAGTTAGGAACCTGAGCCATCAAGCTCGATAAAGGAAAAGGCCCATTGATACAAGTCTAATCACTGGAGCATAGCTTCCATATATAATGTCTAATTAAGTGGACCCAATTAAATCATTTTTATGTAAAGTGTTTGGTTTTATGGAATGCACAGTGGAGTTTCTGAAGCCTCCACGGATGATTTCAAATTACCCCTGGGCTTTTAGCTACAGCCCAGATCTCCAGAGGAAAATCATTAAACACTGAATACTTCAGCAAAATGAACTTTGCCCTGCGAAAGGCCGTGCTCTGTGTGCTATAAATCTCACAGATATATTGCATCCAAGAGTTTATAGGAGGCAACGAAGAGAATACACCTTGGGATGCAGCATTTGTTCTTTTTCAGGCAGTGGCCTTTACGGTGCATTTTGAGCATGACCAGTGCCTTCTAAAACGGCTCAGCATTGCATGCAGACACTTCTCTCTGCACAATGTTCTCACCAGGGAGGGTACTCAGTGTTAACTCACCAACATGGAGCATATGGTCTAAATCCTAAAAGGATAAATTAACAGTAATCATGGGAATTGTTATTTGGAAGAAGCTCTTGCATGGATTTGTTAGGTCTCCCGGTGAAACCCCAGTGTCAAACACAAGACTAGTTTATCTTTTTGTGTTTGTTCATTATTGTTTTTGTTTTAGCAATGGCTCAAAGTTTAATCCAATTATTAAATTTTAGGATTATTTACATTTTAATTGAGGTAACACTGATTTAAAAATAATATGTTTAGATGTGCAGGTTTACTATTCATTAAATATATGATAGCACACCACGCCCACCACCAACCTGCTAACAGGCCTTCGCCACAGTCCAGTGGTCCCCAGACCCCTTTGCCCCCACACCCGTCCCCATCCCCACTGGTGACTGCAGGTCTATTGTCAGAGGCCAAGGGTGGTCTTTTGCTTTGTTGAGTGTGTCCAGTCCACGTGGTCCCTGGGGTTTTGGTACTGGGCAGCATTTGCACTGAGACTGATTGGGTTTTTCCACCAGTTATGAAGACATCTGTCTCTTCTCTTTGTGGAAACTGCAGTTCTCACTCTTTTTCAAAGGCTGGAGTTGCTAAGTGGGTGTCACTTTATTGTGTCTGGGGAGGAGGTGAGCTCAAGATGCAGCTGTCTGCCATTATGAAGAATCTCCTTTAAACCTGGTTTATCTTTCAGTAACCTGGTTGATATGTTCAATTGTGCCCTTTGTCCACTCATAACCCCTCCCCTCAAAACGCTCTGGCCCAAGTGGTTCACCCAAGGGGAGGGGTGAAGGACCGTGAAGGAGAAAGTAACAAAAAAGCATGCTGTTTAGTCTCATCCACTGCATAATATAAATTCAATTTCACATACATATATATGGTAATTCATTTCAGGCATGAATGCACTCAAGACAAAAAGTTCCAGTGAGGTTTGGTGACTGTCCGTCTAGTGATAAAAATCTCAGTAAGATTACCATGCATTTGGTATGATGTTGTTACAGATGGCTCACGTCTTGATAGTAAAGTCGGAGTTCAAATCCCAGGCACTGTCACAAGTCAAATTCCAAGACAAATTATTGGTGGCACATGATCCAACCTGAGATTCAGCTGTTGCTGAGGATTTGGGGGTCAATTAATCATTTTAAATATGCGAATTCTAAAAAAGTGTTCAAATTTATACCTACATCACCTTTCATAAAATATATAATTGATGAAATCTATTAGAGAATCTTTATTATTATTGCTTAAACATAGCGTTGAATCTGTAAAATATAATTCTAATATGAAATCATTGCAGTTAATTTAGCTATTGCATAGTGCGAGTGAAAGATAAATTAGTATGCAAAAATGAATATGGATTTTGCTATATAGAACACCAAGTGTGGAAGCAAAGTGGAGAACTGAATAAAGTAAAAGTATCTGAATTCAAATTCAACTTCTGCTTACTGGCTTTATTATTGTGAACTAATCATTTACTCTGAGCCCGAGGTCCTATTTTTCACACAAGGAACAGAGTTCTTTCTACTGCAGTGTTGCCAGGATCCCTGAGACAGTATATATGCTATCTCTTCTTTCACTAGCATAGTAGTTTTCTATACACAGACCTAAACTCGGGAAAATAATGTTCCCTGTAAAGTGGAACTCAAAACATTAGCAAGTCATCACAAGAAAGTATACAGCGTAAATGCAATTTGGGGATGATTGCAAGAAAAATCAATGAATCTTTCCAAAGCTGGGCCTGCAGGCAGCGCCATGGCTCTCACACTTTATCATTTAAAATTTCTTTATTGACTCACTGGGCTGTGCTTGTTCTCCACTACATTTCTGGCAGAAAGGCCCCAATTTTTCAGACCAGCGGTAATGACTCTAAAATAATTAAATATGAGTGTGCTTGCCTTTGCCACGTTGGTGAGGCCTTAAACTAAGTGGGGATGTAACACCCTGTGCAGGCCTCAGCAGCAGAATCCAGAATGAACAGAACTGCATCACTGTCACAGAAATACAGCCGGGTCCCTTCTATCAAGAGAGACTCAACATAAGCCTCCCCAAAGAAAGTCCTGTCCTGTGCCAAGGCCAGACCTCAGGCAAGTCCTTTCCAATGCTGTGGGGGCCAGCAGGGACAGCACACCAGCCTGAGTCTGAGTGAGGTGTCCCAGCACCATGTGGCCACAGAGCCAAGGCAGTGCTTCCACAGATGGCTCCCTCGCCAACAGCTGTTTCAGGTAACAGGAACCTTGTGTTTTGGGATTGTGATCGAGTCAGATCGCTGGTGCATTTAGGAAAAGTGAAGTCAAAACTAAAAAGAAAGTAAATGGGAAAAGTGATTTTGCAATGTAATGACTAATCATATCATGCAGTCCCTTATACATTCAACAGAACTGTGAATGCCTCTGCATGGCCAGGCAGTGAGCACACCAATCAGAGCAGCAGCGCTTACCCACAGAAACAGATTTTAATGTAGAGACAGGAAGCAATTTCTCTGCTATATTTAGATGCAAGAACTATATCTAAATAGGATGGGCACACTTTAAAAAATCTAAGAAGAAGTTGGAACGTGTTCTGAGAACAAATTCAATTAATGGAATGAAAGAGACTGAGTGAAAGGCAGTGGGACGTGAGAGCCGGTGAGTCAGTGACTCTGTACATGGCTGGCATTCCTGCCGTGCTCGCTGAGTCTCAGGCATTGTTCTACGCTTCTCCGTGTGAACCAGCTTATCTATCCAAACAATAATCTGTGGGACTGGATGTTATGTTATCCCGTTTAACCAGTGAGGAAGCAGCTCAGACCAGTGAAGATGCTCCCAGGTTAAACACTCATACATACAAGCTGGGTCCCAGAGCTCAGACTCCAGGCAGGAGCTGCTCTTGACTCCTGCTGAAATAAATGCGATATTAAAGGAAAGGCTCCTATTATATTAAACTCTACAGACATTTTGAACTATAGGAGGAATATCCCTGTCTAATATACTTTGAGGGTTCAATGCAAATTATCTTCCTGGTTCTCACACCAGTGACCACAGCCCACACCTCAAATTAAATGTGGGTCTGTGCTGGTCCAGCTGTCAACCCTCGGAGGGCAGTCCCACAGTCATGGACGAAAGCGGGGTATGGCTGCTGCACATTGCAGAGGCAGGGAGGGTGACCAGTGCAGAGACAGAAATATTGACTGGGAAAGGGTCAGAGCCAAATGACTGTAGAACTGAAATCCACAGCAAGACCATTGTAAATTTTCCCCTACCTTTCTACAAATAAGTATAGTCCATGAAAGTCTATGTGCGGTCACACACACACACTCACACACACTCACTCACTCTCACACACACACACATATATGTATACATAAATTGCAAGTTGAAAATGTGTTTTTCTGCTCACCCCATTTTCCTCTGCAGTCCTTCACCTTGTCATGGGATAGCCAACAGACATGATCAGATGATGCTACTTTAGTGACAACACCCCACAAGAGACCACACCTCAGAAAAAGAACTCCAAGTCGACAGAGACGCATGACCTATGTCAGAACTCTGGGAGGCCTGGGCTCACCTCTTGTGTCAAGGTTTCAGATAGTCCTGATGATACCATGAGGTGTGTCTTCGGGTTCATATGTTCTTGGGGAGAAGATTTACCCCAAGATACTTGCGACTCATCACAGTTTCACCAGGACTCAGAAGAAGTAAAGCAAATAGAAGTTTTATTGGCAAAGTGACAGAGTGAAACTAAGGGTGGAAGGTGGTCAAAGCGAGGGCAAAGTGAAGATAAGGGTGGAAATGGAAGATGGGTAAGGTAAGAATAGCTCCCAAGTATAGAGAGTGGGTCATTCCCACAGGGGCCCACTACAAGTTCTCCGAGTTCGGTCCTTTATAAGGCTCTGGCTGAATTCCACAGCCTTGGCTCCACCCAGGGACATTTTGGGACAGGTTCCTCCCTGCTTGGCCACAAGGGGGTCAAAACCACAAATGTTTTATATAATGAATACACAATAAGTTGGCTTACCGGAAGTCGAAATTTGCTCCTTCTGAGTAATAGGCTCTCTGACCTTTAAGCTCCAGTCAGGAGCACTGATTTAAATCTTAAAACAGGGAATGAAAAGCATCCCTTTCATGGACTTGATGACTTATTGTCTTTAAGGTCCCAAATGGAGCTTTAACAGATTTAACATAACCCCTCTCAGAATCCAGCTAGCTTCTTTGTAGATATTTACAAGCTGATGGTAAAAGTTATCTGGATTCCAAAGGACTAGAATAGACAAAATAAGCCTGAGGAAGAACAACACAGGAAGACTCACAAAAAAGACTAGAACACAAGGGTAATGGGCAGGGTGAGCCTTACACAAGGATCAAGTCCAAGGACTCAAAGTCCGGGATATACTCATGTCTCCAGTGTGTCTGACTTTCAACAAGGAAGCTAAGATAGGGAAAGAACAGCCTTTTCAACAAATGGTCCTGGGACAACTTTATCACCACGCACAAAATTAGGAAATTTGACCCTTCACACAATATACAAAAATTAACTCAAAACATAATACCAATGACTTTAAAAGTTAGATATATAAAGCTATAAAATCCTTAGAAGAATTCATTTGGATATATTTGCATATTCTCAAATTCACAATGTAAATGAGTGAGTTATAGGGTATATAAATTCTATTTAATATAGCTTTTTTAAAAAACAGATAAAGAGTCAAGGACAATTATAATCCATGTATATCTATGTGTATCTCAAATGGGATATTTAGCAAACAAAATCCATAGCAGAATAAAAACTGTTGTGAATCATGTTAAACTTTTCATACTGATCATTCTTTTAAGGAGAAAAGGATTAAGTGTCACTTTCACTAATATTGGGTTATTTATATTCAAACACCTTGTTAAGTAATAAAATCTCCATTTTACACTATAGGAGTGTCATCAACTTGCCCAAATCTCCCTGCTAGTGAGAGCAGGTGGGAATGGAACTCAGACTTCCAGCCAACAAATCCCAAGCTCTTTCCTTATACTAGGGAGTAAAGATAAGGAGATTTACGGCTTTAGAATTTTGAGATAATTCAGAATGTGGCAGCTGGTGAGAATCCTGTGGTGTCCAATCTGCACACTGGCTGAGGCCCAGCCCTCATCTGTCTGCAACGGAAATAGTCCTTCATGTGTAAATCAAAGTGATACCTTGTTAACCAAGCAGAGGAACATGTGAATTAAAGTGACGTTCCATTTCTAGGGGAGCCTTCAGTCTCATAACCTTCTCTCTTTAACAGGAAAACTCCAAGAACTCAGAGTTCATGTAGACATCTCCTCCCAGTGGTCAGCCCTCCTCTCCACCTGTCCAGGGTGCAGGTCCTGTCCCTCTGCATCAGGAAAGGGATGTTGCACCGGTGTGACCTGCCCTGTCTCATGCACTCAGTTCTTCCATGATGGCTCCCCGTCCCCTGCACTGGTCACTACCCAGCACTAGCCCTTTGCTGGTTCTCCCTCGTCCATCTACTCTCTTAACAGGAATAGAGCAAAATACACAAAAACTTTCATGTTTTTAACTCTAGTCCTGTCCTTTCCCTGAACCCAGATGGTCTATTACCTTGACTACTTATTGATCTCAAATTAATATCTTTTCCAATGATATAAAGCAAGAAAAATCATCAAAGAATAAAGTTATTGTGAAAGAAGAGACAACTGTCTGCAAGTATTAACTAAGAGTACTTAGTGAAAGTTTATTTGAATAGGTCTTAATAAGAATGCTAGATACAAATTCAATGCACAAATAAAATTTGTATTACAATATAGCAATAAGTAGTCAATACATTGCAAAAAAGATACCTCTTATAAGAGGAATAAAAATATTATGTACAGATATATAAAAGTAATATAAAGTATGCAAAATGTTTATGGAAATTATATGAACATTTTCAATGCATTGAGGTAAAACTAAATAGATATATACTGATACTGGATAAGGAGACAATAATATCGTAAAGATGTAAATTCTCCTGAGTTATTTATAGGTTGAATTGATTTCCAATCAAATCCTACCTTTTTTTTGGATATTGATTCTAAAACACATGGAACAGGAAGGAATTATAAAATGCTAAGATAGTGCCAAAGAACATCATAGTGTGTGAATGTGTATGCGTGCGTGTGTGTGTGTGTGTGTGTGTGTGTGAGAGAGAGAGAGAGAGAGAGAGAGAGAGAGAGAGAGAGACAGAGAGACAGAGAGAGACAGAGAGACAGAGAGAGACAGAGAGAGAAAGGAAGGAAGGAAGAGGGGGAGGAAGAGAGTGCCCTTTCATAATTCAAAATATATTAAAATGTTATACTAATTGAGTCAATATTCTACAGCTGTATGTCAAGACACAAAATTAGACCAAAATCAAAGTACAAAGATTCCACACACCAACTCACAGATATGAGGAACTGACATGAGAGGCAGATGACCTTGGCATTTCAAATCGGTTGGAAAGAGTGACTAATAAATAAGTGCTGGCACAGTTATTTCAACTGATTATCTACAGAATGATGAACTTGAATATCTACCTTATACCATATCAAAAGTATTTTTCAGTTAGAATTAAGAGAAATATCAAAGAAAAACTTTAATTAAAAATAAAATAAAGGAATTATCTTTCTGACTAGAGTTTAGATAAGAATTTCTTAACTATATATTATCTCTTAAGGTAAGGATGGAAAGAAGCTATATATTAAAATTCAGAATTTCCATTAATCAAAACACAAAAGAGTCAAGAGTCAAAAACTAGAATGCAGTTATATTTAATTAATAAAAGACAGTACTCAGCATATATAAAACATTGACCTATAAATCAATATGTAAAAATGACCAAAAGATATGAACAGACTTTTATAAGAATATATATAATCAATAAATATATAAACCTATACAACATAATTAGGAATACATGAATGGATCATCAAAATTATAGTGAGATGCCATTATACAGTTTAAAATACTAGGGGAAAAAATCCAGAAATCTGAAGTGAGAATATCAAGCATCAGGTATATTCGTGATTCATTCTAGAAGATTCTAGAAATCATTTCCCTGGTATTATTTACTATGAACATACTAATGACTCAGACCTAGGAATAGATTCATGACCAGGTTCAGAAATGATGCAGGCAAAGGTTTGTTCATTAAAAAACTGGGAAATCAATGACCATTTTCAATGGGGAAAATTACAGTGTAAATATCCCACAGCAAAACACTATCCAGTAGAGAAACTTTAATAAACTGTGGTTTTACATTATACCTATAGCTTTATTTTTCTAAATTTTTTGAGTTTGGAAAAAGCGCTTCACAGAAGAATCTGAACTACATAATTCTATTTACATAAAGTTCAAAACCATAGATACACACATATCTATCTACCTATCTATCTCTCTATCTCTCTATCTATCTATCTACACACACAGACACATGACACACCCTTCATGTGCACACATGCCAAACAAACACACAGACAAAACTAAAGGAAAGCCAGGGAACAGTAGGTGATGCTGGGGTACTAGTCACCTCTGTGGGAGGCCAGGGGGAGGCACCATAGGGATGATGACGAAGAGGAACACAGGTGCAAGTACGGATGTTTTAGTTCTGCTGCAGAAGGTGGGTATAGTCAAATGCTCCATTACTCTTTAAACCATTTCTGTGTTTAGTTATCGTCTCTGGATATTCAAAATAGAACATAGAGACAGTCGCATGGAGAGGTTGAGGCATGAATGACAGCTGGGTCCTGAGCGAGGTGTCTCCCACATGCATTCAGACCCATGGCTGCCCCACAATTAATTAATTCACTGAGACAGTGGAAATGATGCTTTACAAAATATGGGGGCTGCTTCCTGCTCTCTAATCCTCCTTCACCTCTGCCTGCCCCACAGGATCATGTTGCAGCTTCTCCAGGAAGTTGGGGACAGGCAAGGACACCTGGGCCCCACCCTCATTCAGAGCTCCCCAAATAGTTTGTTGTGTCACCTGAGCAGATCACTTACCGATCCACGGTCACATGCATGACTGGTCACATGCACTGACGTCTGCCTGCGTCTTGAACTCTAGGCATCTTTACCAGCATCCTGAAAGCTGATTTTCAAGAGAACTTTGTCACTGCCCCTCAGGAAAAGAGGTTATCAAGGCGAGGTCAGGACAGGACCCTGTTCCACACGCTCCCAGGTCCATTCATGTTTCTGTGTCCCCCAACCCAGGGTCTCTGAGGTCCCTGGAGACGGACCTTACAGGCCTGTGGACAGGAGCCCCTGTAGGGCCAGGCGCCTCATTGCTTGGTTCTTTCTGGTTTTCACTCCTTGTCCTTCAGTCTCAGGGTGCACCTTGGGATGCCAGCACCTCCCTCTGGTGCTGCAGCAATGCAGTGTCTGAGCAAACCCTGGGCCCCGGGCAGGCAGCTCTGGGGAGCTTGGGGGCTCTCTGTGAGCTGAGCACAGCTGGGACTCTGATCTACACAGGTCACAAGAGTAACTCAGCAGGAGAGTGTGGTGTCTCGGGAAATGATTAACATAGAGACATGGAGTCAAGTACATCACTGTGGCCACTACTAGCCCACATTTTGTCCAGGGAGTAAGACTGGAAACCGCCATCTGCAACAGGAAAGTCAGGCCCCTGCAGAGAGGCACAGCGAAGCAGTTGGGGAAATCAGAATCAGTCTGACAAGCCTATGCTGATCACATAGTTAATTTAAAATAAATGAACTAGACCATTGTACGCTGTTCATCTTATTTATTTTTAATTGAAATATTTAATTTAGTTCTTTCCAATTATTCTAATCATAGGCTTTGCATGTTACCATAATTATATTTAATTTTTATTTCTATAAACATAAGATACTCTCGATTTATAGTTTTCAACAATAATTCCAATGTCAAAGTATGGATGGACCCTAAATTTGTATTTTCTAATTTCTGATGATCTCACTTATTTTATCAATGCATTTGGGGTATTTTTTATTTTGAGATTATATTTACTGAAACTTCATCTATGCTGTTTCTTTAAGGTCTGGGTTGCGGGTAGTTTCTCAGAGAGAATGTACCTCAGTTTCTCTGAACGACCTGCGCCCTTGCCCTCCTACTTAAATTAGATTCACGGTCTTTTCTGCCCATGGTTATACAGCTAGTTGAAATCCATGTTTCAAATTTCTGTAATTTTCCCTTTTTGTTTAATTTTTATGTTTTTTATTTCCTTGTTCCCTCTCATTTCTTGCTCTTTTCCAGTACAAAAGTCATTTAAAGTTGTTCCTTTCCAAGATCTTGGTTTTCTGCAGAAGCCTCCAAAATAACTTCTTATAGAGTAAATCCTTCTGTGTTAAAGCCCAGCCTTAACGCTGAGATGCTCAGTCAAACATCTGCTGTGGGACCTGCGCCTAGATTTACGCTTCCCTTGTATTTTTGACTCCTGATGATTTTCTTTATTGTCACAGCCACTCTTCCATGCACTGTTGCTATTCAGTTTGAATTCTATTTCATGTGTTTTGTAGTAGCAGACTTTTATTAATATGCTGTCCAGAATATTTCTGAAAACAAGAGTAGAGTGTCTTTAATATGCTAACACAAGCTTTTCTTATGAGTATGCTTATATGGTTCATCTTTGGAAACACATATAACACATATGGACTACCACATACTATGCAAACAAGATAAACTGATGAAAGATCATTGCGTGACATTGTGCTGAAATGTTTTTGTTCTATCTGTGTCCCCTCATTTATGCACCTTAATAAAAATAATTAAAAGACAAAACAGAGCAAACTTTGTAGAGATGATCATTTTGTAATTCCTTTCTTTAAAAAATGTAAAGCAAACATGACTTGAAAATCACAGCACTCACTGGAAGGTGACAGAGGCACATGCTGGGGCGCAGCCAGTGTTGGGGTGAGGAGTTATTCAAGGCAGGGGCTTGAGCCAAGGTCTGGACTGAAGGGACGGGTGCGATGGGAGTCTGCAGCTCAGAGCAGCTGTCGTGGCTGCCAAGGCTGCCATCACTGAACTTGGCAGAAGGGGTTCACAAATGGCAGGCTTTGACGTCTCAGTCCGGAGCCTGGAGTCCAAGGTCAGGGAGCTGCAGAGCCTGTGTTTAGATAGAGCATGCCTGGGTGTGCTCCCGTGGTGTCGGCAGGGCTCTCTCCTCCGGGGTCCCCTTGTCAGGGCACTGACCCATCATGGGGTCCCATACTCGCCAATTAATCATGCCCAACCCCACCTGCCAGCATCATACTGGGTGTCAGGATGTAACACACGGGAAGGAGGGGTGGGGTCACAGACACTGAGTCAGTCAGGTAGGGAAAGTGGAGGTTACAGATGAGAGGACTCAGGACACCAGACAGATGGGTGTTTGGGTGTAGTTGTGTAGAAGGGTAGGTGAAGAAACAGAACGTTCTGCAGGCCAGCAGAACCAGGCAGGTCAAACCAGGCTTTGGAGGCATAGGAATGCCTTTGGATTTTACTCTAAGGCCTGAAGGATGTCACTGCTGAGTCTGAACCTTCACAAATTGCAACACTTAATATTTCTATTTTTCTGCTTGGTTTCATTTCTGAATCTGTTCTTTTGAATTTGTACCCACGTCACCCTGAAGTCAGGGGGACTTTAGAGATGCACAGGACTATTGGCTGGAGGCTTCTCTGCCCATGTCCCCAGGTCAGGGTGCTCTGGTGACCTCAGGTTAGGCAGCAGTGAAGTCGGGTACATAGGCAGCATTACAGAGGTTTCAACGAAGTGTGGGGGAGCAAAGTAACAGCAGCAATCAATGCCAGCTCAGCCGGGCCCTCAGAAAGAATGTCCTCTGATCACACCGTAGATCCACTGTGGGCTGGGGCCCTTCACTGTGGGGCTGGGGCAGAAGCTGGCACATGGCATTGCTCAGCCTGCATTGAGAAGCGAGCATCTATTTGTGGGCGATGGCTAGGTATTCCTGATGTATCAAGGAGCCCACTTGGGGCCTTTCATTTCTTCTTGTGAATGCAATCTGGCACTTAAGTTTCAAAGAGAATTTTCTCCACTCAAGAACTCCAGTTTTTCAGTTTCTATACAGAACTTCTCTGAGACCCTCTCTTGAGCTTTAAATGTCAGATAAAAATATTGATGAAACTGAGAATGCCGTTGCTTAGGGACAGTCGATAACTTGAACCGTTTCCCAGCTTGGCAGAGGGTGCAGAAAGCAGTGTAGCGATGCTGACGGCATCCTATTGTCACTGTTGATGTGCAGTGACTCAGTATATGGAGCAGTTTTCTTGTAAAGTCTAATTTATGACAACCCAATCTTTTATAGAGACAGCAAATGCTGCTAGTTGTCAAAAAAAAAAAAAGTTATCAGATGAGGCTACTTTAAACAATTATTCCAAATGTACTCACTCAGTGTTTCTAGCCCTTGTAAGATTTGTTTTGCTGATTTCTATGTGTAGGCTTCTTTGTACATGTGGGGAGACCCTGGATTCATTAAGCCTGAGGTGTCTGCATTTCTAAGAGAATATTTTTGAAGCCAGAGTTACACAAATTTTGAACAAAGTCACTATTTCAGCTAATAAATATCTTGGGGTCTCATCAGGGGTTCCTCCTGAAGGTAGGAGGTGGGGGAAGGACCCCCCGTGGTGCTCTGGGAAATGGGCTGGGAGAGAGTGGAGTTTTATAAAGCACACCCAAGGCTGTTATTGTTTCAGACTGTTTTGGTTTCAGATAGGATCAATGAAAATAACAAAAAGGCAGGTCTACATTTTATGCTCATCAAAGAGAGACTTGCATATTAATCAAAAGAGGCATGAGTAAAAATTAAACTAACTGGTAGGAACTTCCCTTAAATAGTCCTAGTTATTATAGTTACTTATATGCATTTGAGTCATATATAGTTCCTTGTAAAATTTTACCTCCTTTAGAAGACAGATGAGGAGATAAATGTACACAGCATATTTTTTGTTTAATTTTTTACGATATTCTCTGAGGTACATAGTTCTACATCTACCTGGACATCCCATCATGATTGACTCCCTCTCTTTTCTCTTTGTTTTTCGTCTCATCAGGGGCAATTGTGTGTGAGCTGTTATCCACATGACAGAGCAGGGTGGCTACTTGCCACAGATCTAATGCATCAGAGTCACATAGATGCAAATGAGATAATGCAAACAGCAGAGACAATCCATTCTTGATACGTTATGTGCATGCACCTGATGCTACTCTCTTCATAGCAGGGAATAACCTGACTCAACTCCGGGGGAGCGCTGCAGGGCGGGACTGTGACTGTGTGCAGAGGAAGCCAGCGGGAACTTGATGGAAGCAGAGTGTGGGTGAAGTGGCCCCTCTGACAGACTCACACTTTACATACCCCGGAGTATTCGTGTTTCCCTACAGAGCTCATCTTGGGGACTGCTGAGATGGGGACTAGTGCTGCTCTTCCTAGTTGTCTGTTCTCCCAACGCTGAGAGGACAGATGGGCCAAAACTTTGTATTGGGAATTAAAGAGTTGTCGTAGATGAGATTTGGACGCGCTAATTGTCAAAGGTGTGATGGAGCGTCCATAAGGGGCCAGCATTGCAAGACAGGGCTCCCACAGAGGAACTGCTGGGCACATTGGCTCCACTTTCAGGAGCCTCGACCCCCTGCACTTGATGAAACTCTTGCTCAAAACAGATGCCAGGAAAAACATGGACAATCTTAAAAGCATCAAGCTTAGCAAAATATTATCAGGACACTGGTACAAACCAATGAAAAGTCAAGAGTTCTCCAAGTGTTAAATTAATTGAAGGGTTCCCAAGTGGCTGGAGAAAAAAGCTGCTGTAGAGGAGAAAGTTTTCACTCAGGGCACAGATCTAAAACAATCATATAACAACATGAGCAGTGACTCTCTCCTGTTACAGCATGCTAGAAAGGACGATGAGCAGGATCCCACAGAAGGAACAAAACAGAGGACCAACGTGCCCGCACTCCAGGGACAGCGCTTCCCACAGCTAAGGAGGAAGGGGCAACTTCGCAAATACCTAAACATGTTACATAAAAAGTATTCAACATTACTCTTAAGTCCCAAATGCAGTTTGTATAAAGAAAAAAGTAAAATAATTTATATTTTACTCAATGTGTGGATTTAACAGTGACCTAAAAATAGCTGAAGGTAGGATAGTAATTTAAGAAAGAATAAATTAAAAAGAAGGATGCATTCAAATACAGCACAAAGAATACTAAAAGTAGGAGATCAAGAGATATTTACACTAATGCAATAAGTTCTAACAGATATCTAATATGAGTAGCAAAAATACAGAAAATTGAAAGTGGAAATGTACCACACGACTAGACATTTCTTAAAACTAGTGGAACACACAGAGATAATCAAAAGAAAAAATACAAATATCATCATCATAAAAACCATAATGATAAAAAAAAGGATAACAAGTGCTGTCCAGAATATGGCGAGAGTAGAACCCTTTTACATGGCTGGTGGAACGTACAATGGTTTGGCCAAGGTGGAAACAGTACGACTGTTCTACAAAAAGTTGAGAATAGAACTACTAGCTGACCCAGCAATCACAGTCCAGTGTTTTATCCAAAAGAATTTAAATCAGGATCTTGAAGAGATATCCGCACTCTCAGGTCCATTACAGCACAGTTCACGGTTGCCAAGTGATGGAAACAACCTGGATGCATGTCTTTCAGCAGATGATGGGAGAGACAGTGCAGTACAAACAGACAATGGGGTGTTAGTCAGACTCATAAAGGAAGAAATCCCAACCGTGTGCGACAACGTGAATGGCACAGAGGACAATGTGCTAGCTGAAGTAAGGCAGATCGTATTTCACACGGAATCTAATATAGTCAAAATCATAGGAGCTTTGAGTAGAATGGTGGTTTCAGTGATGAGGGAAGGCCATAGGTGCTGTGTTGGTCCCAGGGTGCACAGTTTCAGTTATACACGATGAGCAACTTCTAGGGGCCTGTAGTACAGTGATCATAGGTGACAATACTGGACTGAACACTTCCGAAAGGTAGACCCTAAGTGATCTCCCCTCACACAGACAAGAGGTGACATGTGAGGTCACAGATATGCTAGCTAACTTGATTGATGGTATATGTATCTAAATTCACCAAGTTATACAGCTAAAACACACAATTTTTAAAAAGAAGGTTAATGGACCATTCTTTCTAAGAAAGCGAAATAAAAATGGCCAAATGATCTCCATATTTCACCAATAAGATACACGAGTTTGCAATAAACCCATAAAGATACATGATATCATTAGCCATTAGTTACTTGGAAAAAAACCCAAAATACTAGTTCAAATTTTGTGGGGGTGGTTATAACAAAAGCAACAGATAAGAGAAAGAAAATGGCAGATCTGGAGGAGCAGCTGTCTGATGAGGAGAAGGTGCGGAGAGCAGCAACATTGATCATTCATGGCCCTCCTGGGGAATTTAATGCAGTGTTAATGATGTCTGGTTATTGTTAACAATGATAATTTTCTCAGGGAAGGAGTAGTCCATGCTTTTGCACAGTACAACTTGGACCAGTTTACTCCAGTAAAAATTGAAGGTTGTGAAGATCACGTATTGAAAACAGAGCACGGCAACTTGGGATATGGAAAGTTTTGAGATCCAAAAAACAGAATCTGTTTCAAATTTGATCACTTAAGAAAGGAAGCAACTGATGCAAGACTATATGAAGCAGAAAATCATGGAGAAGTTCAGCAGAAACTGCTCTGCAAGCTCATGTAAAAGGGCATTACTCAAATGGGGTCTGCACTGTATATGGTCAAAAAAAAAAATAGATGGACAGCAAACTATTTTTGCAAGAATGCAAGTTTACAATGACGTCTTCAACACTCAGGTGGTTGGCATCTTGAAAATGCAGGTTCATTATTATGAAGATGGTGATGCTCAACTAGTGAATCATAAAGATAGATGAGATTCCCTAACAGTGTCTAATGAGATGCAAACAGCAATAGAATTTATCAAGATTCCAGAAACTGCAGAAAATGAACACCAGACTGCCATCAGTGAGAATTAACAGACAATGTTGGACACTACTTTCAGAGCCTTACGTCGAGAGTTGCCAGTTACATGCACTAAGATTGACTGAAACAAGATTCTTAGCTACAAGACTGGCAAAGAGATGCAGAATGCATAAGATGAACATTGCATGACTGGATCATTTTAGTGTCTCTGCATTAAAAAAAGAAAATCATTGCAAAAGCATTCAGAACTATCAAACTACCCAGTCAGATGGGCTGCTGCCATTTAAAATCACTGCAATTAATTAGCTTGGTTACAGCACAAAGCTTAGCTAATCAACCATTATTTTTCATTACTGTTGTTCAGAGGATTGAAAATCAGTTTAGTTTAAATGTCTTTTACTTTCTGTTATTCCTTTCTTTCTTACAGTGAAGAGATGATTTCTCTAATGTTAAAAGTTTTTGAAGAGTTTCCAAGATAATGTACTACTACTATGAGACTAAAATCATTGTATTTTGGTTATGAAGTGGGTAACTTGATATTTGCTCAATTCTTTTTAATGGGGTCAATAATGGACATTATAGCTGATGGTGGTTGATGGATTTAGCCATATATGCTGCTAAAGAAATTGTCTACCTTTCCACCCACCTCACCTCAAAGCATTTTATATATCAATTGTGTTTAAACCTTTTGAGGTTATTGAGCTAGCTTAGCGTTTAAACGTTTATCCCTGTAACCACTCACATGAAGATGAAGGAGGGACATTCTTAGAACCAGACACAGCCAGCAGCATCTGGATCCTTCAAGCGTGCAGTGAACATCAGCTGTTGTTGTTGATAAATGTGGCAGGCGAGGTGTCCGGAGCCCAGCACCAGCACCCTGAATGCACACACATGATTTAACTTGTACGTCAGTGCACTTATGAAGAAGGACAAGCTGCAGGGGATCCTCGGGACCCAAGTCTGAATGAGCATGTCAGGCCAGTGTTCCTGGGCATGTCATCCTTTGTAACTTTGGCTGGAGAGGAGACAGCACCCTTGGCTCTTTTCCATCAGTAACGCCCTACTTTCAAAACTGTCTCCATCCTGACAGTCAGCTGCTCAGGGCCTCCTGCACCTTGCTTCCTGCCTTCAGGGCAGCTTTGAAAAGCTGTCCAACCTGGACTGGCCACCTGCAAGCATTGCCTTGCTGCTGCCTCGCTGGTCAGGGGCAGGTCTGACAGGGAGAGGGTGGGCTTTGACTTGTGAAGCAGTAAGGTTTGAACTGAAGGGAGCAGGTGCCTACGTGCTGGCTGATACGGACTCCGAGGTGAGGTCTGAGACCCTCACAGTTGGAGGACTGGAGAGCTGCTGGGAGGGGAGGAGAGCAGGGGGCCTAGTGAGGATTCAGGCTGCAGCTGGGCGCACTCCTCAGCAGAAGACACGACAAGAACCCCAACACCCACATGCCAGGCTATTTTTAGCCAATGACAAGTAATACGCCAACAGTATAATGTCTTCTTAAAAAGAATGTTCTGCTCCTTCCCAGATGGTTATATAGAAATACAGATGTTATGTAATTATCTCTATGGTAACCCCATATCTAGCAGCAAGAAATCAGCTTGTCACTTAATCCTAATACACTTGTCTTTTTTTTGGAATCAGAATCCCAATGCATGCGGCTTTCCATGACAGAGCTGAGGATTCCTGTTTATAGTACAATGCCACCCCCACCCCACACACACAAGTTCAAGCCAAAGTGAGGACTATGTGACAAGAGCATGTCATGCAAACATTTAATTCTCAAGTAAATGAATTGTCTGTCCTGGAATTTCCCTCAATTTGAAAAAGAACAGTCAAGAAGTGATTTCAGAAAGGAATCCATGTGCAATTCCATATTCAGAGGATGAGTTTCAGGAACATCACAGCTGATGCTCAAGAAAACACCTTTTCATGCACTTTCCTTGTAGCAGGTCAGTGTGGCCACATGACAGAGACAGAACTCACATATGTCCCCAGAGAGGTCACCCAGCGGGGTGGAGATCCTCAACACACCTTCCACGGAGGCAACAGCTAGAGCAGGCCTTCTCCATGGCAGAAAAGAGAGTCCGCATGCAGGGGATTTTCAGCTGGATCAGCTCCCCTTTTCAAAGCCTGTCTCTGTGAACTTCTGTAATGCCCACACCCCACGCCCTTCTCATAGTTCAAAATCCCCACTTAGCTGGCAGGATGCCATGGCCATGCGCTTACAGTCAGAGTGCCTCCCAGGACCTGCTCCCAGATCTTCTCGGGACAGGACAGACATTTGGCCCTGACCACGTGGATCTTCTCATTCTCACAAAAGATTAGTCCAAGTCCCTGAAGTGAGGGGGAAATTGGTGAGAGGACAAGGAAGACATGAGGGACAGAAGCCAGAGTTGTGAATGGCATTGCTCCACACTGTTGGTCACTGAGGGACACCAGGACTGGCCTTGCACACCGGAGGCAGGAATGACTGAGGCACCATTACAGATGAGTTCTAGGATCGCAACTATGAATGGACAGTCCATTTTACCAGGTCTTCCGTGAGGGTCCTTGAACGTTCCATGGTCTGCACCTGAGCCACTTCAGCTACCAGGAGGCGTCCTGACAGCCTGTTTAAATGTGTCTGTCAGAAGAGGTTAAGATCTTTTACTGGGACGTGACCTAACGTCTTCTGTGCTTGAATGTGACGACAGAGGTTCACTTGCTGTCACCACCCTCTGTACACTGGTGATGCTAATAGGTTTGACGCTGCATGTGGTGGTGGTGCAGAGAAAAGTATCTCCATCCCGAAGTCTGGTGCAGGGGTAACAGGAGGATTTACATTCAAAATTGTTTTAGGTCCTAAAATTCCTAACATCCTGAAAGAAATGGCAACCTCCTTCTCCATGAGGGAAGCTGAGCAGCTTTGGAAGAGAGCTGTGTGGGATAAATGAGGAGGCCTAGGACCCAGTGAGCTCACCTGGCAAAGACCGTTCATTCGCCTGCCCTAAAGCTGGGGATTCTGCTTTTCATCTTCACTCAAGTTTTCCCAAGGAATCCCAACCTGAGTGGCTTCAGGATTGACATCCACAGCAACAGAGATTTGCAAAAACAAATCATTAGGAATTTGCAGTTCTCTCTCACTCCCCTTGGCTGAGGTAACTTGGACATAAGTCACCTGGGGTCATCCCCTCCTCTAGAGTTACACTATCAGAAACATTTAGGGGGTTCCCGGCTGTTGGTGGCTTTTTGTCACACTGGTCAGTCCTGTGTGGACACATCTACTTTGTGCTGACACCCACCCCATGTCTTCTATGTCTCTGACACCTGGAAGCCAAGCAGCCCCCTGGCCCCCTACCTAGCTCCTGTCAACAAAATGCCCATAAATAAAGAACAAAAATAGAACTTTTCTTTTCTAAACTTACCTTGGAAAAACTCTCATTTGGCCTAGGAAATCATAACTTTTAGTTTGAATAAAATCTGATTCTAAGATATCAGCCTCTGCCTGTGTCCATTAATAGCTCCCACTTAGTGCGTTCTTCCTGAAAGGGGGGACACTGTACCCACACTCGTACTCTCCTCAGGAGGACCCCAGAACAAGGGGGCCCCTCACAGGAGGGCGGGGCTCACAGAGCTCCCTCAGCTGGATGCCGTGGTAAGCAGGCCGCTGTCTGAGCCACTGGCTTCTGTCCTCTGCTCTCAGTGCTTCCACTACGAAAGCAAAACTGAGCCCTCAAGTTCCTTTACAGGGTGCCTCAGTGCAAGTGGAAAATAAAGTTTTATTCTTTAACTTAGTTTCTCACAAAAAGTCTCTTGTGTTTCCTAAAGAAGACCCTTCTCCTGAGTCTGTGTCCACACCACCCTCCACTGCCTAAAACATGTTTCAACACCACCTGTGACCAACCTGCGCATGGGTAATGGTCAGATTTTGTCCCACAGCAGCAGCTTTAGTGTGTTCATCAAACAGCACAAGCGTTCTTCAGAAGTAAAAGCTATTTTAATTAGCCATAAATATTTCCTTTGCCCATTTCTCCTTCCAAAATAACTGTGGAGACCCTAGTATGTGACTGCTCTGTCCTAGACCCTTTGGGATACAGCAGTGAAAATAAAATCAAGCACCCCCCAAACTGCTCCCCTCATTACACACTCTGGCCAAGGGAGTGAGCAGGGAGAAAACAAAGGGGTAGAGTTCCAAAGAAGATCAAAGCCTGAAGTGCAGTGAGGCCATGCTGGAGGGGAACCTGCACTCAGGTGGTGGGGCGGAAGGAGGGGCGCGGGGGAGGGGGGATAAGGCCAAGGTCAGAGGGGCTCCCCTGCCTCCCATCCACCTGACCTAGAGTGGACATGGGCACACAGACTTCTGCTTCACATCACCAGACTCCTTCACTCCCATCTCTCTCACAAGGACGTGGCAATCCTAATCCCAGGTCAGAAAACTGTCTCCCTTGTTGATGCAGCCTTCTGATTGAGAACTCCTCAGGCACCTTAGATGGGACACCATCAGCCGGAGCGGTGTCACTCAACTTCCTCCCCGCATCCAGACTGTGGCAGAGATGAGCACATGGCCCCCTGTGCTACCTGGGACTGTCTGGAGCCTGCAGGCTGTGGGCCGATAAACACACTCTGCTCCCCAAACACAGTCAGATGCTCTGAACTCAAGTCCTCTGAGCCTGGTTTATCACCCTTCTCACTTCCAAATGTCACCTGAATTCACCCTCATTACTATTCTTAGACCAGTAGTTACCTATTGCACCTACCTGTGGACACCCTCTGGAGATGAATTCCTTCACTAGGGCTGGCCTCTGTGCTTTATGCAGACAAACACCTTTTCTTACTTATCAGCAAATCTGTTTCCTTCCTGGGCCCCTGGGACTCAGTCAAGTCCATTTTACGATGAACTAGCTGGTACAATTCCAGACAAGAAGTAAGAGGGAGAAACGGCAGATTTAGGATTTATGGCCTGGGCTTCCTCACAGCTTCACAGGATGGTGATTGAATTTCCCTTCAACTCTCTGAAGGACTGTGAGGGAGGGAGGTTCTAGTGTAGAATATTCTGCACAAGCTTTGACCCCTGAATCAGAAATAAGAAAACACCTTTTCATGCACTTTCCTTGTGTGCGTCAGTTCTTTCCAACAATACAGAAAAGAGACAAGAAGATTATAGAGAGGATTTGAAGAAAAAGATTCCTATAGGTGATAATTTTAAGATCTATTTTATGAGGAAACTAGGAACTGAACTAGAAAAATGAAGCAGTTGTTGAATCCTCTCTAACAGACATTAATTTGCATTATTCACTTACATGTGATCTCAAATATGTTCACAAAAATGGAATAAAATAGAGATATCAAAGGTACATGGATTGCAGAAAGTCTATTATTTCCACCCCAAGAGCATGGTACGAGTGCACAGACAGAGACGCATGTCACAACAGAGCAGCTCTGCAAACAGACCTCTGACGTGGAAGGAAAACTGTCTTGGAGGAGAACAGAAATCTACAGACACTAAATGTGCTAGTGAGTTGGTCCCGAAAGTAAGGCAACTTGTGTTGTGACAGTTCTCAGTGTTTGCTGGTGACACAGAGAAGCTTTAACAGGTACACGTCAAGTACTTGCCTACCCTCACTTTGTGGTCACCTTAGGCTCCACTGGCCCCAGTGGTCTCCCTGCTCCACCCCGGGCTCCCTGGCCCTGGTTGTAGGCTTGCACCCACTGCAGCCTTACTGGGTCCCTGGACATCAGCTGGGCTCTGCAGGAAGGGTGTGGTGGTGACTTGATTGGACACAGAGACCCTGGGTCCCAACTCTCAGGGTTTGTAATAAAATCTTAATGATCTTAATGATCGGCACAACATTATTCCTAGTCTGCTCTGTGCCCAGTATCAGCAATGGTAAGTCACATACCTGGAGAACCTAGACCCTAACAAACAGGTTGAGATAAAACTTAAGGTGACGAGAAGTGGTGGGGACCATGGCAGGTGTGCGCTGATATTTACATGTTTGGCTACTTTTCAACAACGGTGAAGGTTATAAAGAAAGCTAGTAGGTTCCCAAGTTTTGAAAGAGAATTTATGTTTTCTGGTGTAATCATAAGGCAGCATGAGATTCAATTTTACTTTATATGTTGTTTATTTTTTAAAGGTTATTGAAGGAACACTGTATAATAACCTGGCAGAGGTGTAAGGGGTGTGTCAGTATGTGTCAATAGAGAAAGTTTACCACCAACAGTCCGGTTCTGTCCTTCACCCTTTCGCCCATAGAGATACAGGAGGAACAATGCGGAGAGGAGAAGTCACCTGCAGAAAGTGACTGGAGTGAGGGAGCCACCAGCCCAGACATACCTGGAGCCACAGATGCAGGAAGGACACTCAGTGGGACTTGGCCCTGGACTCCCAGATTTCAGAAGTCTGAGAGCGGATGCTTCTGTTGCTCCCTGACATCGGGTTTACAGTGACTTGTGTGGCAGCCACAGGGAGCCAGCAGGGGTGCATTTACACTGAGAAATGTTGTTTTCTTAGAAAATGGACCCACTCATCATTCTGTGATGACTCACTTGATTCCAGATAATAATCCTTTTTTCTGAAGCCAACTTTTTCTGAAATCTCAGTTTTCTTCTGATTAGTTTCCATGTCCAGCCTCTATCTCTAAGCTTTATCAATCTTCACATAGAAGTGAGTCTCTTGTAGGCAGCATACACTTTTGCTTCTGTGCTTTTTCTCTTGATAGTGACTTTTAAACAGTGTATTAGACCATTCACTTTTTAGGCAAATCCTAATCCATCTGGATTAAAATCTGCCATGTTTATAACTTTTTTCTACTGATTACATTAATTCTTTCCCCTCTTCTTTTTTTGGGTCCTCTAGTTTTAATCTGGCATTTATATTTCCATTGCTCTTGTCACCTCACTGTTGTTTATTTGCCCCTATTATAGTACATATTCTGACATAATCAAACCCACTTTTAAATTCTGCTGTGTGATTTCCCACACTGTGCAGAATTCCTTCTGCTCTCCTGTCCACGGTATCACCACCCCATCACCGGCTGCGGCCTGTGATCATCTAGTACATTGCCCTGTGTTTTTCAGTGTTTGCTGGTCATACAGAGAAACTATTGCCTTAATGACACTATTTTACATTATGAATAATAAAAACAATTGTGTTAAGTTTATGTTTTTATTGTCTGCTATCTTCTTTTCTCTCTCTCCCAGTTTCGGCCATATCGTTCCCAGTTTTGAAGACATTTCTTTACATTTCTCATTAGGCAATGAACTTCTTCCTTCTTTGTTCCTTTAAGAACGTTTTCTAAATTTCTCTTTCACTGCTAGAGGATAATTTCACTGAATGTAGAATTGCTGGTTTCTGGGTTTTCCTTTCAACCCATTAAAGATCTTATTCCAGTCTTTTTGCTGGGTTTCTGATAAGAGTAATTCTACCTGCCACTCCACCCTCCTTGCCTTGCTGCTGCCAAGCTGCTTTGTTTGTCTTGTTTTGTTTTGTTTTTTTTCAGTTTGAATAGCATTCCCCCAGTGCTGGTCCGCTTATCTGAGGGGAGCTAGTTGGGGTTTCTCTGCCTGGTCCAACTCTCGGATCTCTGGTATTCCAGTGGTGTTCCGCACCTCTTCATATTGCCTCGCTGTCCTAGGTGTGCTGATCTGTGCCCTGTCACTGCTTTTGTTGTTTCATCACATTTCTCTCTGACTTTCCATATGGGGGATTCCTACTGGCCTGTCTGCAAGGTCACTGATTCTGTCCTCAGGCGTTCTGTCTGCACTGATGAGCCCACTGAATTCAGTCTTCAATTCTTCTCCTGTTTTCATTTCTAGTATTTTCTTTTGGGTCTCAAAACTTAACTGCACTACAACTTGGACATACAAAAAGAACAAACAAAAAATGTTGCTTTATTCTATGTCTATAATTACTTCATTCTTCCTTAAAATGCCACTTACTGGTTCATCAGAAATCAGTAATTTTATTTAGTCTCATTTGGTAAACTTAGCCAGTTGAAGTAATTTAAACATCCTCCCTAGGTAATATCATATTGTTAAAATTCATAGTAGTTCTTTGGGTCCCTGAGTTTCCCTTCAAATAGCCTTAGTTTCTAATAGAGAGAGGTGATTTATGAAACCTCATGGCTTATTTCTCTTGGGGAGAGACAAGGTTTTCAGTCTTCTGCTGTTCTTTGCTGTATTTTGTCTCTTAAAATGGTTCCCAGGAATTTTCCTGACCACCATGCTTAAGTTTGGGGTTGGCGTCACCCTGTTTTTTTTTACATGACTTTGTCACAACACAGGGGTGCTTTACCCTGGCTGTCGCTGTTGAGGGTCCTGTTTCTATTCATTGGTAGGCCTCTGGCTTATGGTGAAGGACAAGGGTTCCTGGAATCTTTTCTCCTCTCAGTTTTCACATCACTAAGACCCAAGAAAAGCTATGAACTGCCCAATTTAGATGACTGCATTGGAATTTGGTGTTTAGAACTACAGAGGAACAAAGTTTCCAGAATCCTAAACACAGTAGCAGTGGCCAAATTCCCTTTCTGGGGCTGGTGTCTTCACTTCCCATCACACCTCCATGGTCCCTGAACCCACCGAAGTCTAAAGGGAAATGGAAAACAGTGATTCCTGCAGACCTGCTTCTGTTCTGCTCTATCCTCCTCTCCAGAAAGGAAAGTCCCTTCCTATGTCACTCTTCCTTCTTGAGTTCAAATTTCTGGCTAAGACTAAAATCTCAGTCCATCATATTACGTTTTTGCATTTAAAATATATAAATGAGTGTAGAAATAAAAAAAAATATGGAAAATCCTTATTAATGTAAAACTTGGAGGATTATTTTCTTGAATTATATATTTTTAAGTACAAGTCACAAGTTGAATCTATTTGTTTTCTCTGACTTCCTTATCTAAAAATTCTAAACTCCCCCCAGTGAGATGGCTGCCCAGGTTTGAGGAGAAAAAAGATTATGTTTTTTAAAATCTCAAGGATAAAACACAATTTTTAGCTTTTGAATGACCACCCCATCAGCCAGCGATCCCTCATTAGGTCTGGCCTCCAGGCTGAGGAGATAGGTCCTTGGAGTAAGTGCTGCTCATATGGCCCAGGGGTGAGGTAAGGTGGTGCTGGAGCAGAGGCCTTATCACTGTGAGGGTCTCATCAATCTTAAATGAGGAGGGAAGAATCCCGTCTGCCTCCGCAGCACACGCCATGCAAACCCCTGCCTGCTGAGCTCGGCCTTGAGCCACACGTGGCGCCGGCTATATGCACACATGTGGGGAGACAGCTCGGTTTTCCAGGAGTAACAAGAGTGTCGCCCAGGATTCAACACATTCTACAAGGTTACCCGGGAGAAGGCCCAGTGTGTTCTTCACAGTTTACTTTGCTTCCCTCTGGAGTTTTTTTATGGACCTCATATCTCAGCTGCTTCGGTAATTACTATTTGTGGGCAGGTCTTTTCACTCTGCTGGGTTCTCGCCTTGAGGCCAGAATGAGACCTTAACTAAATAGACAGTCAGTGGGTCAGCACTCAAGAAAGCCCTGACTCTCTGCTATGCTTTCTTTGTTGAGTGACCTCAGTCAAGTTCCTTGACCGCTCTGGAGACTTAGTTTTGTTCACTGTAAAGTGAAGGAGGTAAGAACCATCTTACAGAGTTGTTATGCTAATCGGCTAACTTAATATACGTGAGTAACACTTTTGAGTGTGCAGAGAGCAACAGACATACAAGATACCACTTTGCATGTGGTAACGTTCCAGAGAGCTCAATTCCTCTAGCATTAAAAAACAGACGCTCTTTCAGGGTATAATTGGACTGTGCAGTAGAAAGAACAAAATGTATGTAGATACTGATTCATAATGAGGCACACCCATAACTTACAGCACACTGTTGCTTCAATGAAACTGTGATTAAATGAACTTTTTTGTGAAATATTTTAAATTGTTTTTAATAAAATATAATCCTCTCAGTCAAGTCAAACTAGTCTGTACACAATACAGAGTCTGTCACTGCAATCATGACTTCCCATCCACAGATGGGAAGTACTGATTTCAGATGGAAATGCAGCTGGTTTCCTGGTGTTTTCTATAGATTGCATCTTTCAACGTATTAAACATTGTCACAGAAGGTGTAACAGAAACATGCCTAGAATATCAGTTTGCAGATTATCAGGAAAGCCTTCCTCACAGAAGCGCCTCCTCGGAGGGCTCATCTATGGAGTCCCAGGTGACAGGGGGTGTGCGTCTCTGGGACGGGCTCTGAGAGCTGGGGTTCCGCAGGCTGATGTGACTCCGGCTCCTGTGCTTTGTGCAATACTTGCTGGGTGGGCTGCGGAGAGACGAACCATTGTCTTTTACAGACATTGGGGTTGATGCCTGGTTGTGGTCAAAACCACTCAGAAAAGCTAGAGCAGACGGTTCAAGAACAGAGTTGAGCAGAAGAGACCGTGGAGACACGGTGACTTCAAACTGAGAGCCACCCTCTCCATGCAGTACTGGACCTCAGTTAGCAAAAGGCAATTAAGAATTCAACATTCAGTTTTGAGGAGTAATACATTTGATCTCAGAAAAATCTGTTGGGTGGCTTGTTTTCCAGACATTAGAATTAAATGAATTGTGGAGGTTCCAGATAGAAAACAAAGCCATGAAGACCAAATAATACTCACAGCAGTTTAAAAGACAATGGTGAGAAAGGGAAACTATCAATCTGATCAGTCCAGCAGCTGGGTGTGACTGGGAAGTGTCCACACAATTTTAGAAACGGTGAGACCAGGTAACAGTCAAAATTTGGAGAGGGAGAAGATTGCAATCATTGTTGCCCAAATGGAGAGCCACAATCAGACATAGTGTCTCCAGGCATATCCTCAGAGAACGTATAATATGCCAGAGGAATGCCAGAAACATAGTCAAATGCCCCGTGGAATGTGCTGACCACTTCAAGTTTCCCCATGAAACTCAAGAGCAGTCCTGTGTGAGGCCCTCTGGGCAGGGAGCCCACTAAGAATGACCACATGGCATTCTCCCCAGCAGGTCTGGTAACTCCTGTGAGGTTGGTATTAACTGGCCAAGGAGACAAGTAGCTTCTGTTTGATGAACTGAAGGAGGTTTATGGGTCACACCACTGGTTTACAAAAAATAACTGGAGAAATCCAGAGGCCAGCAGAGTCATTTTCATTTTAGCAGCAAGGATTATGCTGATCAAACATACACAGCATCCTGCTGATAAATGCTCTTTCCACCCAACCCTGAAATCCCCACATTTCTGAGATGCACAGTGACCAGGCGGTGTGCTGCTGGCACCATGGGGCAGTGGGAAGGGACATGGCATGTCCATCCATGACGCTGTGACCTCTGCCAAGCAACAACCCCTAATACAATACATGGAGGCAGGTCCATGGCTCTCAGGCCAGAAATACCTAAATAACTCTGATCTGTTTCTGAAAGAATGGACTAAATCTACTGAGCTGAAAATTGAGAAGAGTTAAAAAAAAAACCACCAAAACAAAACCCCGCACTTAGTTTTGAACATGAAGTCTCTAAGAAGTACGTGAGGAGTTCAGAGCTAAACAAACAAAAATAGAAACAATATCTAGGCTTTGTATTCAATCACCATGTGATGCGGTTGTCCAGATTTCGATAAAGGAGCAAAAGGCCAGTTGGATGCCATCAAAGCATCAGTCTATAAAACACCTCACATTGTCTTTCAGAACAGGAAAAGGAGGCATGAAATTTCAGTAACGTGTCCCAAATCGCAAATCTACTATGATGCTGAATCAAAGCCAAAGCAAGTCTAATGCCCTCAGTTCCTGACTCCTTCTGAAATCACTCTAAGGAGGGAAAGCAGAGACACACACAGGGGAAATAAATGAGTGGATGTTTCCCTGGGGTCAGAAGACGTGAAGGGTGGTGAAGAAAAGGAGAGTCTTCTCTCTGAGACTCAAATATCTGGGGAGATGTTAGTGGCACAAAAAGTAGTAAACAGGGAGCAAATGGACAGAGCTCCAGGACGCAAGCTCTCTGAGTCAGGAAACAGCTGAAGAAATGAGCTTCCCGACAAGAAGACGGCCAGGAAGAAGCTAATTATTTGCTGACAGAATCGTCACAGAGGGATTTAAATGTTGATATAAGCTCTGACCCAGAGTGTCCCTGACTTTCAGATGTACTAGAAGACTCCGGTCTCCTCTGAACCCTTTGCTTGACCCAAGGTCACCAAAGAATGACTCGAAGACCAAAAGGAGAGACAGCAGGAAAGCAGGGTCACATCCATGTCACGCACGCCTGTCCAAAGGCCGCGCTCTCAGAGGTGCTTAGGACATGAGGCCAGCGCCCTGATGCTCGCCAACACCTGCTGGTGTCCAGTCCCATGAGCTTACTGGTATCCAGTAGCACTGCGCTGGGGTCTCTGATCGAGTGGTCTCCCTAATCGAGTGACAGCGGTCTTGCAGGCGTGCTGAGCAGCTCAGGCTTTTTCATCTAGTTTACTGGGGATGAAAGTGTGTTGAGTACCTGCAGAGCAGTGACAGGGTGCAGGAGACCTGGCGTGCTCAGGAGTGTGGTGGTTGTAGCAGAAGAGATCTTCAGGCCAGCAATTCAACTTCAACTCAGAAAATCAAATACTCATTTTACTGCATGCATATTAGGTGATCCGGATCACAGGGAGCAAAGCTGTCATAAAGATGCACATGGGAGCATCCTGCACATGACCTTCAATGGGCCCAGGTCACGGTGGGGTGAGGGTCCGTCAAGTGTCCCAACAGGTACTACTACGGCACTGTCGCCAGTGAGCCGCAGGCTGGTCACAGAGGCCGCAGGGTTATCCCCCTTGTACATGTGGGAAATTCCATCACAGGTAGGATCTGTCGCAGTATATCTCCTACGAATAAGCTGTTCAGGGCTCATGACTTACTTCGCTTGAGATGCAGTTGTAACACATGAAGCGTGTGTAAGAGCACAAAGGTTCAATAATGACATAGCAAACAGCAAGGCAACATAACCCATAAGGAGGCAAATGTGGGTGAATGTCACTTGTAACTGCCTGTCCTCCTTCCCTGACCCACCCACATCCTCCGGTGGGGGACTTATCCATTCTTATCATTCATGGCTGGGGTTGGGATGAGGGATTAGGAGAGAGGGAACGGTCTAAGGGGCAAAAAAGGGGAAGTTCTGCTGAGAAACATATCAGCCTCTCAGGAAGCAAAGGGAAAATTGTGGGTCTGTGTCACCAGCACCCCAACTGACCCAGGGAGACAGGGATGCTCCTGGGAGCCCTGGGCAGCTGGAGGAGCAGCTCGGAGTGTTGGCAGAGTGTAATGGGCAGGGCGGGATGGGAACACGCTGGGATCACTGGACTCCCAGGAGTTCCCAGTGTCCCTGTACATGATTAGTGATTTTATTGGTTCCCAAAGAGCCAATTCTCCACTTCACTTGAATGAGATTTTGGGGACCCAATCTATCTGACTGTGGCTGTTGTCTTCTGGTAAAAACCACCATCACACATGGAGCTCTTCGCGCCATCAGTGCCTTAGTCGCCATTCATGCCTGACCCCAGGGTTTACTATGGGTGAGGGAAGAGGAGCTTCGAGGGTCAAAGCAGGCCCCCATGCTCCACGATCACACTGACAGCAGTTATTGTCGATGTGCAACAAACCACCAGAACTGACAGCTTACGGACACGGGTGTTTGCTCACAGTTGCTGGTCACACATCTGACTGGATGCCATCTCAGGCCTGTTTGGGGCTGGGAGGACTGGTCCGGTGAGCAGTGCTGGCGTCTGGATTTGGCCAATTGTCTGTGTGTAAATTTTCCACATGTTGACAGTCTGCATGGTCATCTTATAGTTGTGAGAAATCTGCTCAGAGGACAGTTCACTATGACGTCCACTGTCCTCTGCACTTCATGCTCGCTGCTGTCTCCCCAGCCACGTCACTGAGGGAGGACGAAATCCAGTAGATAGGAAAACAGCACTTAGGGTGCTGCGAGTGGGTGGTGAGCCCCGAGACTGTCTATGTGGAGCATAGGGCCTGTCGGGCAAGGCTGGAGGGAAATCTGAGAACTGCCCCACTTCAGAGAAATCGCCCGCCTTGCTCGCCCCTCAGACCTAGTGGATAAGCTGGGGCACAGAAGGAGAGGAGCAGCTGCAAGTTTGGTGAGGGCTGGACCACACACTGACTCCCACAGACAGACTCCCACAGACAGGCTCCTACAGACAGGCTCCCAAAACCAACTCCCACACACTGACTCCCACAGACAGGCTCCCATAGACAGGTAGGCTCCCACACACCGACTCCCACACACTGACTCCCACAGACAGGCTCCCACACACTGACTCCCACAGCAGTTCTGGGCTTGTGGTGAGAACACTTGGGGCACAGTCTGTCATCCATCTTGGCTCCTGGGAGGCCCACTGCTGACCACTGGACATTCTGGGTCTTGGCCATCTGGGCTGGGATGAAGGGCCATGTCCCTTTCATATCACAGGCCCAAATCCTCCTGCAATTTTGCTTTTTTGTCTAGAGATCAATGTCCCTATCCATCCCAAGGCACTAGTGCTTACAGAGTAAAAGGTCACTTATCTCTAAAGGGGTGAAGTGAAGGGAGGACAAACGAAGACTTCAGAGTTAGAGGCTAGAAATGCATCTCTTCAACTCATGAGGGAACTTGCATGCGCAGAGCACATGCTGTTCACAAGGAGCACTGATCTCATCAATTTAAAACCGGAATGGCACGAGCTTTTAATTTTAACCCCTCCCCCCACCTTTTTTTTTGCGCAAAGGAAATTGAAACAGCTTAATAGCTCAGTGTCATAACTCTGAGTGTCATCACTGAGATCATCCCTGTAGGGCGACACCTTTCATACCAGGAAATCAGTCACAGGCAAGGCCCCACGCTGGTGCTCCCCAGGCCACTGTGTGGAAAGGATAGAACTCTGAGTCTCAGCACTTTTCCTTGGCAAAAAAGGAGTGACAGAGGCTGTTTCCTTGCAATCCTGTGCAGCACCATCTGGTGTTCATGTATGAGATTACCGGACAGTTCTGACTAAGTGAAAAATCAAAAATTCAAAGAACTTAAAAATACACAAGTGATAAACATGTGTGATTTACCCAAGATCCACCCTGTGGTGGACTTTTCACTTCCCTGTGAATGTTTGCAAGCAGGTGTAGGTGTCAAGGGTTGCACTGGGGGGCAGGCTCACCGGTCTCACCACACACAGAGGGCAAACTCTTGCTCCCAGCAGACATGGGTGGAGGGGGCCCAGTGCACTGCGCACGGCAACCCCGGTGCTGTCTGTGCCTGACCTGCAACCAGCACCAGAGCATTTCATCTGTGGTCACATGAGGGTCTCGGGTGTGGGGAATGCTGGTTCTTAAGTTCTCCAAGGTGTCAGAGAGGTAAATGCAGTGCTCGGCAAGGCCTCATGGTATGACTCCAGCTGTGGCGCCATCCTGCTTTTCCTCAGTGCCAGGCAGGGGTTGAGGGCACAGTTCTGCAAGGCAGTATGGTTGTTCTTTCTTGAACCAGGCCCCACAAACAGCCAGGAATATGCACGTGCAGCAGCTTCTGTGTTTAAGACAAGACTCTCGATCTCCCTGAGCTGGTCCTGGCAGGCTTCTGAAGATCATGGAAAGAAGGGGGAGTGGGAGATGAGAGGGGCAGACAGGGCTCCCTCTGCTTCCTCACAGTAAGGGGCTGGTGGGGACTCTCAAAGGATGGGACGTGCTTAATTTTTATACTTTGGTGGCATTTAGGATGTATTCTCAAACTAGAATTTGTTTAAAAATGAAGTCGACATTTATGGATAGGCGATGACAAGCCCTTACAGCCACTCACATGAACCATGAACATGGGAACACAAGTCGCTGGGATTTGGAAGACCACTGGCAGTAGGGTAACTGCAGTTTGGGCAGCAGCTTCATTCGGAGGTGACAATCGAAGGAGGGTGGAGATAGGCGTAAGCGTGCAGGAGAGTGTGTGTTACTTCAGAGGGTACTGGGAACGCATGTGTGTCCTAGTACTCAGAGTGCTCCAAGAAGGAGAGAACCACGGGTGGACATGGATGGACAAGATGGAGAGCCTTCCTGAGAAAGGGGCAGGAGGGACAAAAGTGAACTCAGGAGGTGGGGCAGCTGAGCAGGGGCCTCATGCTGGGGCAGAGGGCAGACAAACCCCAGCACCTGGGCAGGAAGGGCATGGAGACAGGCAGGTGCCTACTTGGTCAAGAGGAGGCTGATCACCCAGGAGGGCCCCTGACACCAACATCCAAAGCAGCACAGGTCCTCTGTGAAGACAGGTGGGTCTTAATGTCCCAGGCTGTGCTGCTCGGGCTCACGGAAGCTGTTTATTATGCAGTTACAGTGTCTGAGATTGTTCTGTCACTTGACCACCTCCATAGGCTCAAGTGCTGGTGCTTTTGCCTTTGCCACTGAGTGCATTTCTTACATGAGCATTATGAGATGATGAAAACATTTCAGGGCTTAGAAGCAGTTTGTAGATGAATGACATGATCAATTTGTCCTGATTTCATATTTAAATAAAACGCTTGAACTTTATATTAATTTCAATGTCTAAGAGAGGTCAAATTTCTACATAATTGTACACAGAGAACCCGTATCTCCCCAGGAAGCAGAGCCTGAAGTGCACGTGAGAACTCGTTGGGAGCACAAGCCTGATCTGGTCTTTGCCATTCATGAGGCATAGAACTTGGGGAGCCCCAGGTCCTCTAGGTTTGTTTTCCTGATATAAATGGAGATTCATCTTACAGCATCTCCCTTGGCAGTCTTCTAACTTTCCATGATTCTTAGAGACTCAGAGATTTTTGAGACTCCTGGACATGCTTCCCCTTACGGTGTTCTATGAGATTACATTCAGGACAGTTACAGTAAAAAATACATACTATACCAGAATACCAGTAGAGATAATCTATGTTAAGAATATACATTCTTAATATGAATTTTTAATTTGAATGTTCTGATGTATTTTTCATTCTCATTGTAATTTACAATTTTAACACTGTATTTCCCCTTTTGCCCACATATTTCCTGTTTTATTTCATGAACTAATATGTTAGTTTTTCATTAAACCTGCTTTCCTACTTCTTGCAACTAAATCTAATCATTGGGGCTGCTCAGCCTCAGATGATCTCAGGGTCCCTGCTGGTTTATTTTGCTTTCCTTCCCTCTCTATTGGTGCATTTCCATCCTCACTAAATAGTGGATTTATAAGTAAATATAATTATTAACTTTTAGAAAATTGAATTTTTAACTAAAATTGTATTTGCATAATAAATACATTCCTGTTAGGAAAATACTGGTAACTAGTCACAATGAATAATTATGTATAAAGTACATATTTTTAAAGTAAAATAATTCCTATATTTTCTGCAGCCTTTATTACTGGCAAACAGAGCATGAACACTATTGTGAATTATGATATGGGTAGAAGCAGTTATTTTTCTTAACATTAGGGCTTACTCCAAATGTAAGATTTCTGAAAATACCATGTACAATATTTTTTAAAAAAGGAAATAGATGAATCAGACTTTCTGACTTCTGGTTAGAACAAAAGTGAGTGACAGGAACATTCAGTGTTTAGAACATACTCGTGGGTTTGGGAGCAAAATGGTGCTTCTTTCCCATCCAGCTCTTGAAGAGACTCTCCCCATGAACATGGCCCTCCCAGGGTTCCTGGATGTCAGCCCACTGGAGGGCCTTGTGAGAGAGAACCGCTGCTGCCTCCGTCCTGCTAATCTGATGGGGACATTTTCAACTGTGGTAAAGTATATATACATAAAAAGTACTATTAAACCAGGTTAAAGTGCAGAACGAGTTATGTGGCATTAAGTAAATTTGTATTATTGTGAGACCAGCTTGCTCCAGAACATTTTTATCTTGAAAACTGAAACTCTGAGTTCCTTCCACAATGACTCCATGTTAGAAACTCTTTTGACCCTCAGAGGGGGCAAAGAGGTGGAGAAGACAAGTAAGCAATCATGGGAGAACTTCTCCCCTGTGTCTAAACTTGAGATCCTACTCACATACTGATTAGAGTTGGGGTTCAAGAGACTCCACAGAATTTTCCATTTCTCCAGAGGTCTGGAGAGTGTCCAGAGGCCACCTTCTGGCACTTTCCCTCAAGGATGGAGGGTCACGAGGACTGCATACAGGATATCAACACAGGTGTGAGGTGCACACTGCTCTCAGGCAGAACCAGGAGGACATACGTGAGTTCTCCAATGTGCTCCACACTCTTCAAGATAAGGATTCAGGGTTCCACCTCACTGACACATAAGCATTTTCTTCTTTGAGAAGCATAAAATGTACACAATCGAGTTGGGTCTTTAAAAATATATTATGAAAGCTTTACTACTGAAAACTCAACTCATGGAAACTAGAGCATCCAAGTTGAGGCAAAAATGCCCACTGTTGGTCAATGTTTGCCATCACTGGGGTGCCTGATCTGTCACTCTGCTTGGCACCCAGCTCTTCTGCCAACACCTTGGGGAGAGCACTGTGTTTCGAGTTCTGTGGCTGTGTTTGCAGCAGAAGTTGGAGGTCAGATCTGAAACTGACTGGAGAGGTCTGTGTTCCAGAGCTGGTCCTTGACCATGAATTCTCCCCAGACAGTGCAAACAGTTAACTCTAAAGTCATACGAGTTTGCAAGAAACTTGCCTGGATAGCAGCCAGTAAATGGGACTGAATCATCTGTCAGACAAATGTAGTCTCTCCTCAAAGAGTGGGAAGGAAGTGCTCAGATGGTCTGGTTTCAATACAGGATGACGTTACTCAGGGTTTTTGGAGGGAGAGGTGCTATGAGGGAGCTTCTATTTAAGATAAAGATCTATCACTGCCAGAGCAGTTAAAAGCATTTCTAATGAAAAGATGAAGCCTACATTATTGTAGGGCAAATGCTGAGTTAAGCAGATGTACTACCAGCATTTTAGTCCAACTGTACTTTCTGTCCAAAGAGTCATCTTTCCATGTAGACACAGACTGGTGGGGGCTTCCAGGCAAAGGCCTGGACTGATTGCTAGGATGCTCTTAAGGATCTCACAGCACACTTCTTATTCATGCTGAGGTGCATGGGGAGGAGTATGAGAGGGCTTAAATAAACTTAGGACTTGCTGATCGAAGGACTTCATTTAATGGCCATCATGTGGTCTTCCAGTAGGAAAGACATTTTAAGACCAGCACTGAGTCAGAAATACCACCTTTTCTCAAATGGGAGAAGAGTAAAACATGACCCTTACTTTAAAATAAACACTGTATGTATTTAAAGTGTTCAGCAATGATTGGATACCCATATAGTAAAGAGATTACCTAAGTCCAGTCACACACCTTCTCCCCACACAGTGACCTTTACTGATTATTGGTGCGTGCGTGCGTGTGTGTGTGTGTGTGTGTGTGTGTGATGGGAGCAGCTGGGATCAACTTTCAACAAATTCTTAGTGCTCAGTGCAAGTGTAGGCCAGGCATGTGTTCGCAGCATCTAGATTTCTCCTCCCACGTCACCTCGTGTTGCGTCTTGTCCAGCATGTGCCCGTTTCCCACCTCCCTGACCCGGGTGACCAAACTCTACTTTCTGCCTCTAGGTATTCACCCTTTTAGGCTCAACGCGTTTAAGTGAAATGATGTAATCCGCTTTTTCTTTCTGTGTCTGGCTTATTTCACTTAACATAATACCATGCAGTTCATCCACGCGTGGCAAGTGGTAGAATCTTCTTTAACAAGACTGATATTATAATGATATTCCATTGTGTGTATGTACGTTTACATATATATATATGCTATATACGTATATATAATAAATAATTGATAATCAATTATCTATCATTTTTCTACTGATAGACCTTGAATCTGTTTCTATAATCTTGGCTACTGTGATTAATGCTCTATTGAACATGGGGGTGCATATATTTTTTCAGGGTACTGACTGTATTTCTTTTGTGTATTTACCAGAAGAGGGACTGCTAGGTTATGATAGTTCTATTTGGAGTCTTTTCCCTCTTTTTGAAAATGTTATGGAAGGAATGGAGCGGCATAACACTGCACGGGTTTAGGGTGGGAGCCTTCGCACGTCAGCATCTGTACAGAGCACAGCACGTTCGGTGTCAACAGTCCATGCTCTCCTTTATCCCAACTAGAGTAGGATATATAGAAAACACAAAAGAATTTGGGAAACATGAGAACTAAGCTATAGCATTTCGTGAATGGGATTGAAAACAATTTCTAGAGGAATAATTACAGAAGGCTTTTTACAAAGCCCATTGGACAGAAGCAAATTTCCTCCCACTGAACAGCTAATAAAAATCTGAGCAAGTGAACAGGAAGGATGGTGTGCTTTTCACATAAAAGGGCTGCTCTGCAGCACAGGGCCCCATGAGGAAAGTACACTTAGGGTTTGCAGGGAGCCCTGCAGAAACAGAAAGACAAAATAAAGCCCAGGAGTGAAGAGAGAACGTGTCCTAAAACACCGAGAGACTGGGACGTCAGCTTGGCACAGCACAGAGCACTGTGCACGTCTGCGTGAAGCACTGACCCGCTGGAAGAAGCCTGCAGTTTTTCTTCCCTAGTTTGGACCCTTGTCCTGAGAACCTTCCAAGAGCTTCCTGAGGATCCAGTAGAGATGGCATTTCTAAACAGCACTTGACTGTCAGTTAAGATTATTGTCATCAGAATAGGCAAGCCACGTGAGCTTTCTAAATTACTAAGTTAGCCAAGGTTATTTTTGTCAGAATTTAAATACAAACTTGGTAGGAGTGAAACACATTGCATAAAGTCCTTGCCTTGAGGTTCTGCCATCCAGAAAGGAGTTAACAAACGCCTTTTAACCACTTTTCCTTCTCACCTGTATATTTCATCTAAAAGCTCCGTTTCTTCTTCTTCAGACCTTATCTATTCTAACCTATCCTCCCTAGGTCACTTTTCGCACCCTTGAAACCTTTCTTACATATTGTGTTAACTAATGTAATAAGCAGCTTGAGACACTGATGTGTGTGCACAAAAAAAAAGCAGCTGGCAGGATCATGATTCTACTACTTCAAAAGCAGATGTTTTGCTTATACAGTTCAATAAAAGAACTCCTGTGCACTTAATAGAAACAAGTACACTGTATTCTACCTTCCTGTCAAGGGCACTCTGCTTTGCACTAGAGAATACATTATATTTTTAAGTACTTTGGAGAAAAGCTAGCTGCAAAGTGATTTCAGACAAGAGTTCTATTTGTAGAAAAGTGGCGACATTTAGTGGGAAGGACCGGGTGGAGACTTGGGCTTCGAGCTGGGATGGTAGGCAGGTGGAGGCAGCAAGTCAAACAGGTGCGAGTGCAAATTCAAAGAATATGATGAAAGAAAAGGGTGCTGTAAAGGGGGTGCCGTCCACATGCTGAGTTGAGGGGAGGTCAAGCAGGAACAGCTCTGTCCTTCATGAGAGCAGTCTGCCGAGGGCCGAGAGGAGGGGCACCACCTGGCATGGGACGTGTACACTGGTGCTGCAGGGAGAGAGCTGAAACTGGATCTATCTTGGAAACATGGAAATGCAGGCAGAGAATGACTTGACTCTTTTGTTTGATCATATCCATGTTGCAGCTGAGGACTATTAGAGAAAGCCACCATACATTCTTGTAATAAGTACCCTTTATTTCAGAATTTATGACAATAATAAAATGAGCAACTCTAACCTTCAGCAATTAATTATTGAAGGTAAGAGTCATGTCCTGTAACTGCACTAAGAATCACAAGTCTGGATGGAGGCTGGGAACTGGCAGAGCCCAAAATTCACACTTGATGCTTCAGACCACATCTGCAAACCAAACGATGAATGCGGAAAGCAGGGTGACATGGGACTGCCTACTAGGCGAGTAAGTTATTTGTCCTCCCCATTTCTGATATTCCACTTCCATGAAGTGTGTACTGTGATGGATGGCAGGAGCCACTGCAGGATCCTTCGGCCGGGAGCACTGCATGGCCATGGCACTCATGGTGACTAATGGGCAGATGCTACAATAATGACACTGCCACCACACTGTTCTGGTGACCTCTGTCACTGCTGCCATGGGAGGCCAGAGACAGGCAATGCGATGACTTCTCTCTCCAGCCAAAGGAGTGGAGAAAGAATGGGAAAGAAGAGCCACATGCCAGTCTTACTGACTCATGACTCCATCTCGTTTCTCGCCCCCAGCAGAGAAGCTGCTGTCAGATCCCACAGCGTGTGGCGCTGTCTGCTCCTCAGGAGAGTGACCTGGAGACACAGGTGCACACTCAGTGGAGTTTACCAGGAGCTCAGAAACATCTGTACTGAGAGGCCAGACAGTGGCCTCCTGAGGAGCCTGAGCTCCTTCCCGGGAGCATCACCAGCAAGGTCCTCCAATATAACATCGCATGACTGTGTAGGGGACTCCATCTCAGAGCAGAGCCCTGCCATCCCCCATTACTGGGTGAGCCCTGCCCTTGGCCCAGTTGCACACCCCAATGTAATGCTGCCTTTTACATAGAAGGGACAACTGAAAACCACTGACATGTGGGAAAGACCTCAGAATCAAAGGCAGAGGGACATGCAGTCAAATGACATTTCAGTCTGAGGAAAAAGAGATAACTTTAAATTATCAGACACGCAATTCACAAAACCTTTAAACAATTACTCTCTCCACATTGAAGTCAATGCCTGTAAAACTTCTCAAATGTCATGAAACTAGAATCAGAAATGAAGAAATTTTAGAAATTCAAATATTCCCAAAAAACCCCAACAGTTCAACTAAAACTTACAAAGATAAATTTGAGAATATTTTTTAGAAAGTAGAAAAGACATAAAAATTAGAAAAGTACAAAATAAAGTTTAGGAGATAAAATCTAAGGACCATTTTTGACTAAACACTTCCCAAAAAGCACAGATGGAAAAAGTAAAAGAAAGGAACTCACCCAGAGAAATGTCCAGAATCGAAGGACCCACCCTGTAGACCGCCCCAGTAGAAATTCTAACCCAAAGCCAATTCTGAGGAAATTTCCAAATGCCAGTGATATAGAGAGACCTTAAATTGTCTAAAGCGAGGGGAAATGCCACATACCTAAGATAATGACAGTGATGTCAGCTGTCCCAACAACAACCATGGTTTCTAGACAAGTTCTCAAGGCAAATGATCGACTCTGAGTACCAACGTCCACTCAGTATGTCAACTCAGGAAAGAGTCTCCCATTAAACATGGGAATTTAATAGAATGATACAACATTTGAAAGAAAAATAAGGCTCCCTGGATAACAACCTTCCACATGAAAATAAAGGCGAGTTATTACCTCCGAGAAGATGAAAGAGCAGGCGAAAAAGGAACATCATCCTGACAATACCCTGTCATGGTAATGACGTGATTAGAATGATGTGAAAGATAATTCAACCAAAAGCAGTGCTGTAAAGAAACGAAGATGTTAGCGGTACCAGTGGCGTTATACATATTTATCTTAGATATCTATCTATGGGGTGAGTGCTTTACGTCTGCTGGTCTAGCTCCCTGATTTGCTGTTCACAGAAAGGTCTCAGGACCAGGATTTTGGTGTCTGGACAGTCCCAAGGAGGGAGGATACTGTGAAAAGTGGTGAGGAAGGGACTGTAAAATTTTTTTTCTGTTATTAATCATCATTATTATTACTGGTAATAATATAACAGTATTATAAAACTTTTGATAATATTTTGGCTTATTAATTTGAATATATAAACATAATATAAATTAGAAAATAAAGAATTTTAACTTTGCCATCATATTTGTCCTTGACATTACTGTCATATATCATTCTCTATCATTTCAAAACAATTGACTGAACCATAAATATCAGGTTAAAATTACTATTTGCCAATATGGAATCAAAGAGAAGTGTCCTTTGACTTAATATTAAACAATAGTATTTTGTCAAGATAATGTGTAGTCACCCACAATGCACAATATTTAACAAACTGGTTCTCTCACGTAACAAAATAATAGAGCAATATATTTGTATAATCTTACATAGGCCCTGTAAGTCTTCCCCAGATCTTTCTGAATTTATGAATCATACCAAGAATCGTGTTTTGTCTGAAGGACAGAAGATGGAGTGGAGAAACTCTGTGCTAACTCAGAGCACATCCCTGCAGGATGCCTTACATGGTAGCCACAGCCGAGCAGCGGGAGAGTATGGGGTCACAACTGAGCACCTACACTTCAGCCAGACCCTCAGGGTTGTTGGAGAAGACGAAATGACCATTATGCTCTTAGAAGCTACATCTTCTTAGAGTTTTACTATAATCTGAGGATTTCTCAAGACAGAAATGCATGTTCAAAGTCACTGTTGACTATGGCTGGCTTTCCTGACGGCAGAGGCTGTCGCAGTGTCTCCTTCCCATAGAGAGTGGGCGCATCACTGATGTGCTCTGGCACAGAAGTATGACAAGGCACCAACATGAGAGGAATGCCCATACTGCGAGACCAGCTCTTCAGATGGAGAGGCAGTCCCACACAATGTGAGTTCAGCCACATGTCCCTGCTCCTGTCCAGGTTAAATGGCTGGATGGATGTTGGCTGGCCCTGCGAGCTGAGGGTCCCAGCACATTTGCAGGGTACATATGAGATGATTTACTGCCACCCGGCGAGCATTCAAGGCATGTTGCCCATGAATCCACAGGTCATCAAGGGCAGAAAGTCATGGCTGAAACACTCAGGACACAGGCAGCACCAAGGCATTGCCCAGTGGCACACAGATGTCCCTGATATTTCTTGATTTTCAGCATCTTCCCTGCTATGTACCTCTCTGCAGAACCCTGAAACAAACTCATATCACATCACCTACTGACATTCCCAGGAGAACCCACTGTACCTTTACAAACGTATCTTGAACCCCGCTTCCCAGCCCTAAAGACCTCAGTGTCTCTAGTCCTTCATTTTACTTCAGATGCTCCAACCCTTTTGTCATCACTCTGGGCAGGCACACGATATGTCCAGTATCCAAGGTCACACACAGCTGAGTATTTTGAGAGTCCAGGCAGTGAAATGAAAGCTATTTTCCAGTGACATTATATGTGAAATATGAAGAATTGCAGCGTTAGAACTTAAATATACACCAACATATAAAAACGAACTATTCATCTGTTGATGGGCATTTAGGTCATTTCCATGTTTTGGTCATTGTGAACTGTGCTGCTGTGAACATAGGGGTGCAGGCATTTATTTTGATTAGAGATTTCTGTATCCTTTGGGTATATGTCAAGGAGTGGGATTGCTGGAAAAACAGCAGATCCATCTTTGCTTGAGGAATCTCCATACTGTTTTCCAAAGAGGTTGAACCAATTTAAATTCGCACTGACTTTGTAGGAGGGTTCCTTTTTCTCGACACCCGCCAACACATGCTATTTCCAGTCTTTTTGATATAGGCCATTCTCACTGGTGTGAGGTGTTGTCTCATTGCAGCTTTTATTTGCATTTCTCTGATGATGAGTGATGTAGCACATTTTCAGGTATCTGTAGGCCATCTGTGTTTCTTCTTTAGATAGGTATATATTTAGTTCTTTTGCCCATTTTTTGAGTGGGTCATTTGCTTTTTTATTGTTGAGGTGTGTGAGCACTTTATACTTTTTGGATTAAGGTCTTATCTTATGTATGCTATGTGACTATCTTCTCCAATTTTGTGGGTTGTCTTTCTGTTCCAGTGGTGCTTTTTTTTTGCCGTGCAGGAGCTTTTCATTTTGATGTAGTCCCAGTTATTAATTTTGTTTTGGTTTCTTTACTGTAGCTGTTCCTCCCCCAAAGACATCTTTGAGGTTGAGGTCACAGAGTGTTTTTCCCACATTTTCTTCTAAGTATTTTATGGTTTTGGATCTTATATCCAGGTCTTTGATCCATTTTAAGTTAACTTTCGTGTATGATAATAATAGTTTCTTTTTCTTTCTTTCTTTTTTTTTTTTTTTTTGCAGATGTTTTTCTGATTTTCCCAGCACCATTTGTGGAACAGACTTTCCTTCCTCCGTTGTATGCTCTTGGCACCTTTGTTATAGATTAATTAGGTATGGCTTTATTTCTGGGCTGTCAATTTGATTCCTCTGATCTGTGTAACTATTTTTGTTCCAGGACCATAAAGAAGCTATAGTACATATACTCAACAGAATTCTATGCCACTATTAAAAAAGATGAAATTGAACCCTCTGTAATAATCTGGATGGAATTGGAGGGAATTATGTTAAGTGAAATAAGTCAGAAAGAAAAAATAAATACGGGATGGTTTCACTCATGTGGAATAAAATGGAATGAAACAAATGAGCATACAAATCTCAGCAAAAATAATAGGACACAGGACTGTGGTTACTGGGGTGGGATAAGGAGAGTTTGAAGCAAAATAGGGGAAAAGACAGCAGTAAGGGACACTGGAACTCTGGTGATGGGTGTAGCATGAAATATAGACAGATGCGCTTTCAATATCTTAAAATGAATAAAGCATTATGAGCAAAAGAAACAGTACATATTACTATTAAAAAAGAGACTTTTCAGATCATGAAAAGTAATCTTTTTTTTTGTCATTTGCCCACTTAAGATCCCTACAAAAGTCAAGAGCATTGTCTGTTTTCCTGAAGCAGATTTGAGAAGACACAATACCTCTAGTTTATTGATGTGACCTGAATACCAGTGCAAAGGCTGGCACAGCAAAAAAAAAAAAAAAAATCCTCAGAATCCCACATATTCGAAAACATCTACTTGTCAATATGACGATAAGATCGAGGAATTTAAGCTACTGGAAACACCCCCTTTTCAGTTCTCTAATGGGTTCATAACACTAAACGTTTAGCTATAAACTGAAGAACCAAATCAATTATCAATAAATAAAATATTTAGCAGCAAAAACATGCAGGCATTAGGCTGATCATTTATTGCCATTTTCAAACACATGTTTGGAATCGATAAAAAATTATGCTCAGTATTTACTATTTTAAGATAAAAGCCAGGATGGGACTGTATCTGCCTGCCGACTTAATAAGGAGAGGAGGTCCACTTGGCTGGGCCCGCATTTTGAGACAGCAATACTAGTAAGAGATCACGTTATTAGAAACAATCCTGTCTACCAGAAGGCCAATGCAGTTGTCTGTGAGTGAAGCAGCCTCACGCCCAGCTGCTCACCTCATGGCACCTCACACTGATGTCTGTCCACTGCAAAGGTCATCTTGGAGACGGGTGCGAGGTATCGTCAGCGCTGAGCCAAGTGTGGCTCCTGGGTGGTGTGTCCTTAGCTGAAGGGGAAGGGCTTGGTAGGATGCAGGCAAACTATAAAAGGTTCTTTAAGCAACCTGATTGATCAGGTTGCTTTACTTGATAAAGATATGGAAGAATGGCACAGTGACAGCCATCATTCACACAAATGAACAAGTTGTCAGAGAAACAGTCAGTGAATGTGGTTAGTGAGCAAAAATCAGAGAAAAACACTCTTAGCTATTCTTTATCATGGCGTAAAATGGTAAAAATGTTTTCTGAGAATTATAATTGCCAGAAAACTATCCTAGCAACTCAGCTGATGTTGTGTTATGTTGTATGCAGTTGGGTGACACAATGTTCCTAATTCCCAGCATCTTTATGTAGATCTGTTTTCACACGTCTGGGGCTCTTGGGATAGGCTATGAACAAATGTGCCCCTGTAGGAAAAGTGTGCGTAGTCCTCCTGAGAAGATCCTCGACAACTCAGATACGTTCACCTGCAGTCATCACTATAAGGAAGTCTGTCTGGTGATCAATCTCAGCCCTTAACTCAGGTCTTTTTCTGCTCTGCTGGCCGTCCTTGCACAGAGAGGACCTTAGTGGAGCACTTCTTAGTGACTCTCCGTCAGGATGTGGTTTCTCCCCTCCCATCAGGTATGTGCAAAGGGATGGTGATCCAGCACTGGCCCTGAGGAGGGTAGGTCTGGGGGACACCTGCCCCAGAGAGGACCCTACTGGGCTTTCAAGTCTGGATCAGCCCCAGACTGTCTAGAACAATCTAAGTCGCATGGAGCAGCTGATTGTGAACTTCAGTCTCATGCTAACACCTCCCTAAAAGTGCTGGGTCTTTGCTGAGTGAAGAGCTGGGAAGTGTGGCCTCAGGTCCCTCATTGGCCCCTTTGTGTCCCAAGAGGACTGCTCCTGGAGTGTGCTGACAGGTCTGAGCAAGTACGGCTTTGCACATTGGGCCAATGTGCAGTGGGCAGGGTCAGCAGGGGAAGAAAGGCTTCGGTGAGGGGTGAGTGTGGTACTCTCCCTCAGGAACTGAGCCCAGAGAGGCTGGGGGACCAATGTTAATCCTGGGTGTTCACAGCCCCAGCCCAGATGCCAGCTTTAATGTCTCTCTCCATCCAAAGATACCACAACCCCGGGAAAGAGCAACTCTGGGCAGGGGAGCTGAGGGGTGGCTGGAAGATATCACTGCGGAATGAGGTTGAGAGCAGCACTTCCCCATGTGAGGATGCGTGGCCTCAGCACCAGTCCCAGGACAGGCTGTAGTTTATAGAATCAGTCAGCCTGTCTTACAGAAGAAGTTAATGCTAATTGATGAAAAACAGGATGTTTTCACAATCTTAAAAGTGTCTCTGCTCAAAACACTTATTAATAACAAAGGAAAAAAGAGTAATCTCAAGGGGAGAGTCTTAACTGAAACCAACTTAATTAAACGATCAGACTCACTATCACCAGCAAAGGGAATGGAAATCGCACATACCTGGGAGAATATACGAAACACAGCACCACTTCTTTAATATTTTTGATAAGGATAAGCAGCCTGGATTTAATTATGAGAATTCATCAGACAAACTAAAAGACATTCCACAAAATGGTCTACAATATTCCAAATTATCAAGATGATGAAAGTCAAGGAGCGATGAGGGAACTGTTCTCAGTTAAAGAAAACTAAAGATGCAGGAACATACTTTTCCAGGTCCTCCAGTAACTTTTAAAGGAACACAGGACAAATAGCTTTTATTTTGATTATATAAGGAGAGATCTAGCGATTACAGAAAGAGAGAAAGTTGAGTGTGACAAGAGACTTCTAGTTTGGAGGAACTGGGCAATTATACATCTGTTCAGTTATTTGAAAATGTAGGAAACCAGAAAGTATGATTCTGTTATTTTCAGAATATCCTGTGAGCAGCGCTTTTCAAACATTACTGGCGGGTGACTCACCCAGGACATCCCTTAATGTCACTTCTGACCCTGGAACACTAAGGTGCAGCCTGGAACTTTGAATTTTTTTGCAGCCCCAGATCTCAAACTCGGTTCCATGGTTAAGTGGGGTGGGGTGGGGTGAGGGCTTTGAATTTGTGATGTATGTATCAGTGATAACAATCACACTCAACGGGTCATTCCTGTGGGACCCACCCATACCACATGGTCCAGTGTGGCTCATGGAAACATCACAGATGCAGTGATGGGCTTGGCTGAGTGGCTTTGATCTCATGAAAAGCGATGTGCTCACAATGCTCCTCAGCTGTGTGCAGACACTACTCAAGATTGTTCTGCATGCATCTAAATGGCTCAGTCACTTGCCCTGTTCTCAGTCACTCTTCCTTTCTCAGTTCATTTGGTCTTGCCTCACCTGCCGGCTGACTGTATTGTGGGGGTGCTTCCTCTGCCAGAGATGCCATCAGGACACACCATATACCGCTTCCTGCAGTTTGCCTAAAAGGCTAAAGTGAAAAGACTTAACATCTAACATGAAATGAAAGTGGCTTGGAGACACAGTCTTAGGAAATCCGTTATCTGGAAAACTAGAAAAGACCTGCACTCATTCAAAGGACAGTATTCCCCACCGTCTTTGTAACTAATGCTTATAAGCAGCTGGCCACAGACACATCTTCTAAGAGAGCAAGTGCTTTGATCTAAAGAATGAAATCTTTGAATTTGAACCAGTGAGTACATTAGAATCGTATTCTCCAAGGGAACCGTTTTACATCCTTGCACCTGTTTTCCCAGAATCTTCCACCAGAAGGAAATTCTCCACTCTTATTATAGCCTGTCTGTGCCCCAAAAATGTCACAATTGTTTAGGATATCCCAGTAATTAAATCAAATGAAGTCACAGAAATATATGAGCAAGCCATGGCATGTGGGAAGCAAAGTCGTGCAACATTGAAAGCTTGCATTCTCTGTCAAAATAAACACAAATATAAGTTTAAAATCTAGGACACTTGACACATGCAGGACTTCACAATAAAGTTTCGATAATCTCTTGAAACATTTCAGAGTCCCTGAGACTTTAGTGCAAAAAGGTTTTCGTAAGACATCATCACAGGGAGAATAAAGCAGGTGAAAACAACATAGCTAGAAAAAAAAGAAATAATAAAGGGAAGAGGGCAACACATCTGTGCAAAAATGAAAGGATAGGTGCATTTTGACTTAGCAAAGCACAGCTGGAGGCAGGACAGTAATAAACATCATTGGCAACCAACAGCTTGTATTCTCTCGTCAGTTCTGCACTTTTTAAGATTAGCACTATTCTAGTTTGCATTATAAGGTCCTGTTTAGTATAAATAAATAAAATTAGTCTAAATAAATCAATCGAATAAAGGAAAATGACTGTCTTTGAGAATACCAAGGGCTGATGTATCCTGTCCATTCTGCCTGTAAAGTCCACAAAGACTTGTGTCAGAAGTTCACTGGAGCTCATGCCACAGCATTCCTCCTGCTTCTCAGTGAGGGATCTAAGGGGATGAGGGAGGAGGTGGAAGGTTTTACTTCCCAGCACAGGAGTGTCAGGAGTGTCACAGCCTCTACCAGCCTCCTGTTGCTGTTATGGACTGTGCAGTAGCATCTGTTTCTAGCACCAGTGCTGACCTGGAGTGATAAAGCCTTAGACTCCACGACATCCCTGCAGGGTTAGGGGCAAAAACTTAATCTGGAAACTTCTACACCAGATATTCTGTAAATTATCTCTGGGTCGACTGCGATGTTGGGATACACCCGTCTCCTCTGCACCCAGTCATAAAAGTATGCGGCACACCCTTTCTTCCTATTTCTCTTGTGCCATCAGAGAACCCTGTCCGGCGCACCCCTGAGGTCTCACCACCAGATCAACATGTGCACATCTGAATGCACACAGGGTTAGTGGGAATGTGACTGATGTAGAGGGTGTCACACCCAAGGGACAAAGAATCAAACATCGAACAAGCTCCATGGATGCCCCCTCAGAGCCGATGGCCCCACAGATGCTGAAGCTCTGTGTGCAAAACCAGAGAAAGTCAATAGTGGGGCGACTCTGACAGGAACGCTGCTCATGCTTCATCCATATCCATGACTAAGACAACAGTGTGAGGGGCCTGAACCGACTTGTAAGTGATGCTGAATCAGAGAGCAGTCTGGACACCAGTAGTCACTGTCCCACATTCTGCATATCTTATAAGGCGCAAACAAGACCCCTGATGTTTGATCTCTATCTTCATTTTCCTGCCACTTTCTTGGGTCCAGAAAAAAGGTACCCAAATGGCCAAACGATCCAACCTCACTTTGCAAATCTCTGGGATGTGAGCAGTGTCCCTCCAATCTAGCCGCTGTGTGGCCAGAGTCAAGAGGACACTGGGTGTGGAGCACAGCACATGCACTGCACACACCGAGATGTGCACAGAGCAGCAGTGCACCCAAAGCAGTGTGACAGGCCTTGTGAGCGCTGGCCCCTCGGTGCCGTCAGACCTTTGCGGACATCCCCTCCCTTCCCCATCCTGACTCAGAGGCCAGAGAAGCATGTTCACAACTTCCGGTGACAATTTCCTGCTAAATGTCCTTCAGGGGTTTCTTTTTATTTTGAAGATGAAGCCAAGGGACTTGTTAGGAAAACCTTCAAGCTCTGTGAAATGTAACTGTCTTGATTTTATCTCCCATAACACAACAAACTCTGGGAAAATGAACCAGCTGTTTTCTAAACAGGCTGTCCTCACCCACAAATTCTACATTTGACCTATTGTCCTGTCCCCAGCGGTTCCCCAGTTGACTTTAAAAATGCAGCTCCTACCTGTCCCTAAAACCTCAGGTGACCCTGTAACTGAGTCAGTAGCAGTAGTCCATCTGTGGCTCAGTGACAATAGTTGACTTGTCTGCATCACTTGAAGACACATGAGCTCCTTGGACAGAAGTGGGTGATTATGGGTTCCTGTCACGTGGGGACACTACACTAAGCACTCTACCTTGTGTCCTTATGGGTTAGTAACATTCTGACATTGGGACGTGGGGGCCCAGAGATGGTAGACAACCTTACCAAGGCACTAAGCTGGTGGAGAACAGCTCATGCTCTGGACACACCATGCCCAGACCCCTCTAGGCACAGGAGTGGGGTCTAAAGTCAGGAAGGCCTGCGCTTCCCAGGGCCGTGTGTGACTCTGCAGTGTCCTCGTCACACGGGGCCCAGTGGAGGCTCCTGGTGGCTTGAGGGTTCTGCCCCGTGTCACATGAGGTTTCACAGATGTGTCCACATCGCTACCAGTGTTTATTCTGAGACCGATCCCCTGAGGAGGATGTCTAGTTAAAGGATGTATTTGTTTATCATTTTATTAGATGGACCCAGCTTATTTCCAATCAGTGAAAGCGATTCATGTTTATGTAAAAGATTCCAGTGCTCTTCTGTCCTTGTCCTGCCAGTTGTAGGTATAAAAGCTGTTTTTAATTTGTGTCAGTGCAATCATTATACAGTTCTATTTTATTAATACTTTACAAAAGATTGGGGTAAATATTTGCAAAAAAAAATAAAAAGACAATTAAAATTAAGTATGAAAACCTATTGAAAATCAACAAGAACTAAAACCTAGTTTTGAAGAGGTAATTCACACAGGAGCAAACCAGGACACAAAACACAATACATAAACCCAAAAGGAAAAGGCAAGTTTTAATGGTTGATACACTCTGATCTATTTCTGGATACCTGCTCCTGTTTCTACCAACATGATTACAGCAGTGCTATTATTCTTCTGCCCTCTTGATTATTTTTCAGCTAGTCCTTCATGTGAATTTAATAGAACACGTGTAACTGTAGCAAATTCCTACCTTATCAATTTACTATATGAAGTCTTTCTGTCCATAGAGATGGTAGATGTGTATGTTAGTCCATATGTTGCATATTTCTTCAATAAAAATGTAATTCTTTTCACAACATTCTTCACTGTTTATTTTTTCAACCTTATTTATTTTATTTTTTTATTGCAATAACTTTGATTTTACACATTAAAAAATTAACTCATGTGTGTAGGTTCCCCTTGTGTGAAATTTTCCATATTCTAAGATATATGTCAACACACCCTGCCCTCCACCAAATCACCAAGTGTTCTTCACCACAGTCCAGTGGGCTCCATCATCACTTGCATCCAGGCCTCCCCATTTCCTGCTGGTAACCTCCGTTCTGTTGCAAGTGTCCAGGGTTTTGTTTGGTTTCATCTGTTCCTTCGTTCTTTTATATTCACTTTCCACCTTTAAGTGAGGTCATTTGGTATCTATCTTTCTTCTTCTGACTTATTTCACTTAGCACAATCCCTCATAGTAACAGCCATGCTGATTCAAATGAGAGGATTTCATCTCTTCTAAGAGCTGTGTAGTATTCCATTGTATATATGTACCACATCTTCTTTACCCATTTATCTGGCCACATAGATTCTAGCTCTTAGCTATTGTGAATGGGGCTGCAATAAACATGGGGGTGCAAACATCTCTGCAGATGGGTGCTTTTGTATCTTTTGAGTAGATGCCCAGAAGTGGAATGACAGGATCATCTGGGATTTCCATCTTCAGTTTTTTGAGGAATCTCCAAACTGTTCTCCATAGGCGTTGTACCAATTTGCACTCCCACCAACAGTGCAAAAGTGTTCCCTTTTCTCCACATCCTCGCCAACATTTACTGTTTCCAGACTTTTGGCTAGTAGCCAGTCCCTCAGGTGTAAGGTGATATCTCACTGTTATTTTGATTTGCATTTCTCTGATAGTCAGGGAGTAGGAACATCTTTTCATGTGCCTGTTGGCCATGTGTGTATCCTCTTCAGAAAAAGTGTCTCTCCAAATACTCTCCCCAGGATTTCCTGTTTTTCTATTATTGAGCTTTGAGTTCTTACATATTTTGGGTATTAAGCCCTGGTTTGAAACATGGAACACAAATATCTTCTCCCAGTTAGTAGACTGTCTTTTGGTTTTGGTGAAGTTTTCTTTCACTGAGAAGAAGATTTTTAGTTTGATGTAGTCCCAGTTGTTTATTTTTCTTTTTGTTTCCATTGATGCTGGAGTTGAGTCCCCAAAGACCTCTTTAAGGCTAATGTCATGGAATGTTTTTCCTATATTATCTTCCAAGAATTTTATGGTTTCGGGTCTTATGTCCAATTCTCTAGGCCACTTTGAGCTAATTTTTGTGAATGGTGCTAGAGAGTGGTCTAACTTCATTCTTTTGCATGTGGCTGTTCAGTTTTCCCAACACCATATATTGAAGAGACTTAGCCTTATCCACCATATGCTTTTGGCTCCTTTGTCTTATATTAATTGATTATATGTAAGTGAGTCAGGTTTTGGCGAATCAGTTCTATTTCACTGGTCTGTGCTCTGTTATTATTCCAGTATCATACTATTTTGATCACTATCGCTTTGTAATATAGCTCAGTGTCTGGGAGTGTTATTCCTCCAGATTCATTCTTTTTTCTTATAATTGCTTTGAGTATTCAGGGTCTCTTGCTGGTCCATACAAATTTTAAGATTTTGTGTTCTATTTCTTGGAAATAAGCCCATGGGATTATAATGGGGATTGCATTAAATCTTTATTTGCTTTAGGTAAGATGACCATTTTAACAATGTTGATACTTCCCAACCATGAACAGGGGATGTCTTCCTATCTTTTTGCATTCTCTTCTGTATCTTTTAAGAAGGATTTGTACCTTTCATTGTACAGGACTCTCACTTCCTTTGTTAAGTACATTCCAAGTTATTTGATTCTTTTTACTTCTATTTTAAACAGTGTAATTTTCATGATTTCATTTTCTTCTAGTGTTGTTTGTTTATAAAAATGCAATGGGTTTTTGTATATTGATTTTGTAGCCTGCCACTTTACTGTATTCCTGATGAGTTCTGATAGTTTTTTTTGACAGTTTTTAGGGTTTTCAATATATATAATCATGTCATCTGCAAATAATGAGAGTTTTACTTCCCCTTTTCAATTTGGATTCCTTTTATTTTCCTTTTCTTGCCTAATTTATCTGCATAAGGCCTCCAGTACAGTGCTAAATAGCAGTGGTGAAAGCGGACAGCCTTGCCTTGTTCCTGACCTTAGAAGAAATGCTTTTGATTTTCACTATTCTTATTTAATTTATTTCTAAGTCTTATGATTTGGTTTGCCCTTGTCAACAGAATGTCTTACACAAATATTTAACTCACACCCATCCAGCTGACAAATTGTTAAACACTGTGCTAGCAATTTGCTCTGTAAGTATCTTGTGCCACAGACACTGTCAAAGAAATGGGCGAGGAGGTCATTCGTGGCTCACATGAGTGACTCACTGCATTCACAAGGATACTAAAGGGTTCCAGAGAGGCAAGCCTCCCTTCCAGAAGCTTCGTGGACACAGACCTGTCTCCACTGTGACATGCTTGCACAGAATGACCAGAGATTACAATACAGCTGTCATTGCTTCTGTTATGTTTAACTGAAGGTTATGAGAAATAGCTGTTGAATTCTATCAGATTCCTTTTCAGCATTGATTCATATGCCTGTATTATATTCTCCTCTAATTGGTTCTTAAAATAATGAAGATAGGTTTCCTGATATAGCATAATGTTCCCTACAATAAAGCTACAATGTCAGTCTATTATTCTATTAATACATGGATGAATTGCTTTCCTAATAATTTATGTAAACCTTTTTTCTAATTTTGTATTCAAGCTAGTCTATGGAGTTCTCTTTATGTGAGGTCTTTAACAAGTTTTATTATTAAATATATTCTGACTTTTTAAAGTGACCTCAAACATTTTCCATTTGATTCAATGCCCTGGAAAAGTTTTTCAAATATGAATGTCATCTTTTTTTTTTTAAAGGAGACCAAAACATAGTAGCATACTCTTCTGATAATATTGCCTTTTTAAAAGTAGCTTTTTAAAATCACTTTGCAAGCTCATTTATGATAAGTTTTCCATTGAAAACTTCTACTTCTTTGTTGTTAATTTTCATAATTTATATTTTTTTTGGAAATTTCTTCTCTTTTTTGATATAAAATGTCTTAGAGTTTTAAAGTTATTCTCTTATAAATTTTAACCCTCTCCTTTATCTGGAGTTGATCTTTTTTCCCATCTAATGTCTCCTATTTTACTCTCTTTTTTCTTAATAAGATTGTTACTCATATATTACTTATTTTTCTTACATCTGCACAAAATACAATGACATAGTCATTATCTTCTCTAATTTACAAGTAAAATGTAAATTTCTCCAAATCAAAATGACAGGTGTATTTTATTTTATGAAACTTAATAGTTTATTAATCAAATAGATGAATATGAACCCAGGTATAGCCAGACATGTGTATTTTATATTATGAAATCTATTTTCTATTCCAGAAAAGCTGGAGCAGTGCTGGTCAGTCTGTAAACTAAGGTAAAGCTTTGAGAAAAAATGTAAGCATGTGTTCTTTAACATAGTAATGGTTCTTTTGTGACTTTATCCCAAAGAGATAATTAAGATTATACAGAAAGATTTCAGCAACATGGGGTTTACTGTAACATAATATAAAATCTAAAAACTAAATAAAAGTTGAAACAAATGGTCATGAGAACACTGGAGAAGTAAACAAAAATAAAGTCTGACGATAAAACAATAAACAGGTAATTATGCATCATGAAAAGGTTGTTGATACAGCAAAATATTCATGAAATAATACCAAAACAACATTTTATATCCAATATGATCCAAATATAAAAAGTTTCAAATGGAAGCATGCAAAAGAATGTCTGAAATGTCAGTGTTTATTAGAGCATTAACACTATTTTCTGGTAGTAGAATTATAATGTTATTTCTTAGTTATTTGCATTTTTATATAACACTTTTATGTCCATAAGAGAATAGCTGAAGCTATTCCTCTTAATATTTCTTTAAACTAAGTAGTATTTTGTCCATTATAAGCAACACCAATTACTTTGCTGTCTTGCACCTGACCCAGTGGACAGATGACTCTAGGGACTCCCTAGTACTGGTCTATAATCTTCATAAAGATGGGTATTGTGTTCTGATCACAACTCTCCTACCATGTACATCACAGTGATATGAATAACAGAAGCAAGGGTTTAGTGATGGAATGAGTGATGAGTGAATGAATGAGTGATGAGTGATGAGAGAATGAATAAGTGATGAATGCTAAGTGAATGATGAGTGATAAGTGAATGAGTGATGAGTGAGTGATGAGTGATAAGTATATGAGTGATGAGCGAATGAGTGAGTGACTGATGAGTAATGAGTGAGAGATGAGTGAGTGAGGGATTAGTGACTGGCAATTAGAGAGAGAATGACTACTAGTGGTAATGATACAGAAGGAAAAGGTATGTGGCTGAGTCTCTAGAATAAAGTCTGGTGCTCTGTCGGGTGAGCATCTAGAGCAGCAAGGATGGCTCTGGGCTGTATGCAGCCTGGGGGACAGTGTGGATGGACTAGCTGGGGACCTTCTACCTGCTTTTTCCTCATGTTCAGTCTGACCCATGGGAACCCACCCACCACTCTCCCCTTACACTCATATCACATATCATACACACACAATATACTCATACTCATATCCACATGCACACAGTCACACTCATGAACAAACTCACATACATACACTAACTCACACACTGATTTACACATTACACATGCAGATGCATTCATACACGCACACACCACCCCAAACCACAGTAGCCACTGGGCCTAGACAGGGAGGCAACAGTCAGCTGATGTCCATCTGCAGGATCTGGGCAGGGGCTACAGTGCTGAACCCTGGCTTGTGCTGGGAGAAGGTCCAAAGGACAGACAGAAAGCGGATAGAGCATCTGGTATGAAGCTCAGAGAACTGCACTTGAGACCTCAGAAGTCAGCTGGGAGGCTCATTCTGCTTCTATCACCTCCCTGGAGGGCAGTCTAAAGGCTCAGAGTGTGGATGGACATGCAGGCATCCCCCACATGTAGAACATTTCCATCATCCAAGCTCGCTATTCACGTGTAAGGGCCACATCTGATGGGGCTATGACTCAGAGACTGAGGGCACATGGGGACCCCACACTTACCACCTGTCTTGAGAGGATGGAGACAAGACCCTGCCTTCCTGTGCTGTTCCCACTCTTCTCAGGACAACCCAGCTTGTTTCTGTAGCTATGGCACCTGGACGCCACAGTAATGATCAAAAGTCTATCACCAGCCACTAGTGACAGGCCCACAGATGTATGGTAAATGAGCCTGAAGGTGACACATCTGAACTTAGCAGATAGGCAGATATGAGGACAGGGAAATTTGCCCTCAGCCGGGGCCCCAGGATGGTGGTAGTGGGTCCCTTGCTCCAGCATCAAACCTGCCAGTAGCTCTCGGTGCGCCAACATGAGGGACACTCTCATTTTGGATCAACAGTTGGTCTACCGAGACCCAAATCAGCACTCTGGTGACTCAGCAGGTGAGGCCTCACAAGCAGTCTTCCTCCCGATACAAGGCCATTTATTCGGTGCCTTTTACTCATGGTGCCCTCTTTGCTCATGGATCGGGCTGCTATTTGCTCAAGGATAAGTTCTGCATCTCAAACTTGATAGCTTTTCAAAGTCTCCTATTTAATACGAGCAAAGCTAACAGCATAATCCTAGGCTAAGCCCATAGGTTGCCACAATACCTGGGGAAAGTTTATACTTCACTTTGAGTGTGGGCGATGCCATGTAATCTCTATTCCCTGGGCAAAGGGGCCGACCTGCCCATCAGGGCTTTAGATCCAGATGTCTGAGAGCTTCCTTCTGAAGCCTTTGCCTGATTCGCTGATCCAACTCCATTGATTCGGGTCTGCTGGTTTTCAATGAACATCTTTTTCAAGGTTAGATCTACGGCATTTATCTCTTTATATGAAAAATGCCTCATGAGAATCCAGAACTCACAGGCTCAGTCTGTCTCTTGGAAGTTGGCCTAGAGCCACAGCACCTCCAACCCACTCCCCGCACTGACCTGCAGAAGTGAGGAGACTGGCTTTAACAACAAACAGGGAAAACTGTTCACAGTGACATTAGGCAGACAGTTGATAGCATAAATAGGCTGATCATATTTTATTGAGACAAAAAAGGAACACCGGATGATAAAAACAGGATGGGGTTATGTTTGGTGACTGAGAGAAGGGGAGGAGGTGCAGCAATCGGAGCAGGAGCAGAGCAGCCAGACCAGTAATGAGTAAGTATATGATGCCAATTGGTGATCACATAGTAAGGCTGTGTGGTCTGGAGGGATTTGATACAAAATGTCCCTGACCAATGCAAGGAATTTTGGCACCTTAGGTGAAACCCAAATTTGGTGCCCCTATAAGTCCTGCTCTAAATGTCCTGCTGAAAACACAGGCCGCTTTAACCATCCCAGTGCCAGAAATGCCCCAAACCCCCACAGGGCCAGAGATAACATAACCCCCATGGCAGTTACTGTGACTGGCGCACACTGGGTTCTGCTCCCTTTGAAGACACAGGCGTGGAGGTGGGTGAAGGGGGTAGGGATAGGTGGGGCTAGGGGAGGGAGGTGAGGGGAATCCTGTTTCCTCATGGGGGCCAGGGACAGCAGTAGTGGCTGAGGCCTAATGCAGTCAGGCCCAGTAAGGGCCGTCTCTAACGAGGGACAAGAGCGGCAGCTGCTTTGGGGCCATTTCAACAGACTGGGCCCAGGCTAACTCAATGTTCCATTTTATCCAACATTAAAGACAGACCTGGTTTATTAAAAATGGTACAAAATTGACATTTGTATTAAAACAATGGGATGGTCAGGAAATGTGAAAAATATGGTACTCCTGCCATTTAAAATGGTAAGTAGGGTCAGTCAAATCAAGAAACGTATTAGTTAGGTATTCTGAGGATGTGAGACTGTGGCCACAACACACCTGCCTTCTGCCCTTATCACACTAAAGCTTTCATTACCTGAGATTCTATAGGACATCCCAGTGACTGACCGAGGTGACCTCTGGGAAAGTGCTTCCCTGAGTGTCAGACTAATGAGGGTCCATCCTACAGTCCTGTTGTTTTCAATCTGAAGGAAAACCATTCCAGCCTTTTAAACACCAAAGGGAACATTTTGGCTTAAATTCATATCCTGTGGAATTCAAATTCATCTATTCTGAATTCTGTTCAGAGATGGTCCCAGGGTACTGATTTCACTTTGGTACATTCAACTGTCTAGTCTTTTGTTTGCAAGTGCTCTTGCCCTTGGACAAAATGGTGTTAAAATAATAGACAGAGGGTGTGAGGGAGACAACACTCTGGAATGTTGAGATTGGCTTTGTTTTGTGTGACTACAATGTTTGCTTATCTCTCCAGATGAAGAGGGCACTCCCACCCCCTCAGGCTTGCAGCAACACCCATCACCTGAATCTGTCCTTCCTGCACTTAGGCAGGAGGGAAGGCGGCCATGCTGCACCGGGAGGGGTCACCCTGGAGACCTGCCCTCATACCAGACAGGGTCCCACTCCTGAGTGTGACCCCTGTGTCATGCCCACCACCGGGGCATGTGGCAATCTGCCTAGAGCCTAATTCAATGAAAGAGTATAGACTTGTTTCTTTTATTAAATTAAATGCTGGAAAGCAAAAGAATCAGGATTTCTTTATCCAGTCAACAGCCTTCCAAGAGGGAGGATTCTTTTCATTACCTGTGGCTCACTGACTTACAATTACCTCCTAATTGACTTTTGATAACCATGTTGCATATTTAATATTCTGCTCTCATTAGCACATTATTAATCATCAAAATCATACAATTGTGGCAATTAAATTGGTTGCCTTTTACATACTTGGTTCATTGCTCTTTAATCACCCTTATCAGAACCTCACCGAGTAGGAAAGGGGTAAGTGGCACAATTCTGTTCTTTTGCCCTAAATCTGTGATCATGTACATTTGTAAAGGATGGAAATTTTTAGTGATGTATTCTTTCTTTACATATTGCAAGGTTTCTAGTTCTCTTAATACTTGTTTCTGTTATTAATTCCCCTGTATTTAATGAGCACTGTGTGCAGCTGAACAGCCCCCGGGGCCGGGAACACATCCCTGCCTTGATGGACCCTGTGTCACTGCAAATAGATAAGTGAAACTGAAGAAAAGTTCAATTGCTTCTGGGGGAGCTAAGGAAAACAATTTTCTGATAGAAGTAATAAGAATATGATGGGTAAAAAGCTCCATGCAAGATAAATATCTTCCCTTAAGAAGAGAAAATTCAGCTGTCACTTGAAGGCTGGGCAGTGGGGAGCCATCGAGAAAGCCAGAGGAACAAGGCCTCTTTGACCCACTCCAATCTGCATCCTGTGCCACAGGAATGAGGCTGGACCCGGAGGGGGGGGGGGGGGCGGCACAGCCAGTCCCATCCTGGTCTGTGTCTGAGCTGGGTCAGTGACTTAACTTCACTGCATCTCAGTTTCTTGATTTGGCAAGTGGAGTTGATTTTAGAAGGGGTGTTGAAGACAAAATGTATTAATTTACAGAAAACAATAGGAATGGTGTATGCTTTGCACATAGTCACTGCTGTATCAAGGGAGCATTGCTTCAAATCATTATATAGGTCTAAGGTGCATGTCATCAGAGATCAGCTTCTGCAAATAAATAGCAGTCTGGTTCAGTGTTCTTCCCAAGATAGCACACGGAGGCTAGAGGATATTTATCAGTATCTCCCACCCCTCACTCCCACTCTGCCTTTGGACAGCTGAAGAAGAAAATGGGAACTAGGTCATTAAAATGTCAGCAGTGCTTCCAGAGGCTGTAGGAGGTTGCAAGAGTCTAATGCTTTATCAACCAGCTAATTTAATTTATGATCCAGAGGCAACTGGACACTTACTCAGTAAGGAAAGGAAGGAGAGAATGAGACTACTTGTGGTCTTGCATGAAGCTATTTTTAGGTCCCCTTTCAAAGTCTTCAAGAAGACAGCTCTTCCACTGAGGAAATACAAGCTACATACAGAACATTTCACCAAGTCATCAGTGCCCCCGCCTGTGACAGCAATAACATGGAGCAAAGGGGCAGTTTTCACTTGACACACACTCATTTTCAAATAAGTATACTTGAAGATGGAATGATGATAATGATACCTAACTCAGAAGATATTTTTAAGGATCAAATGAAATAATAATGACAAATGTGCTTTGTGTAATATAAAGTGTCAGATAAATAGTAATTACCATCATCAGTGCCATTATTGAGAGTGCAGTAATTACACAGACTGGAGTAGTCCATCACCGATGCCATGGTTTAAAGACACCTTGAAGAACCATGACGAGACACTGTCCAGACAGCCCTGAATACTATTAACATGCTATTTACTTATAGAAACAGCAAACACCATTTGGAAGAATGTGAATGTGCCATCAGCTTAAAGGCTGGTATGAATTAATTAAACCAGCTCAGTTTAATCATAAGGAATAGTTGAAAATAACCCACTGAAGTCTAACACGGAAGGAGAGATAATTTTCACATGGAGCATGGAGCGGGTGATGGATCCTGGACCCCAGGGAGCCTGACCACATCAGCACAGAGGCGTCATGGCCTGGGCTAGACGTGGAACCTTGAAAGCTGCTCGTCTGTCCCAGGAGATGGGCTGCCACCACACTGATGAGCAGGGGTGCTGAAGTTTGGTCTGCTGGGCAGGGCCGTGGTCAGAGCCCAGGGCCCCACCTGCAGGGTTCTGCTTTGGCAGAAAACTCTCAGGGCTACTAATGATGATGCTGTGCATGCAGGGGAGGGGGCGCGGAAAGGACGTTGTGCAGAAGAGCAGTGTCAGCTCACACATGACCTCAGTCTGGGCTGGGGTCACAGAGGCAGAGGTTAGACCTGCTCCCTGAACACAAGGCAGGGCCTTCAGACCCCTCTTCAAGTGAGCTGACATTTGGCCACCACACCTGAAGAGAGATGCCAGCAAAGAGGAATTCTTTCTGAGCAGAACATGTGATCAGGTGAACTGACAAGCCTCCTATACCAGGCAAATTTCTTGTAGCTCACAGAAATTAAGTTAATATAAATTTGAAATTAATTTTTTAAGTAAAAGGGTATATTGTAAGCCATAGTGCAGATCCTAAGAAAAATACTAAAATGCTTGAAAGATTATTTAAAATGTTACATATATAATATTCAACTAATGCGAAAACAGAAAAGATCACTAGAGGAAGAAAGAGGAAACATAGAAACAAAGCGCAAAGTGTCAGGTACTAATGCAGTAATACCGACAATAACGCCAAATATGAAGAGACCAAAAAACAACATCAGAAGGAAGAGACTGTCAGACAGAATAAAGAAAACAACAACAGAGGATCCAACATTTCGATGTCAACAAGAGACACATTTGAATTCGAAGGTACAATAGGTTGAAAAGTAAACTGTGGAAAGGACACCATGGAGAAGCCCAGAAAAGCTGTGTGTCTGCACAGATGTCTGACGGACAGACTTGAACAAATGTTCCTGGAGAGGAAGTAGGGCATGTCATGCGAAGGAGTCAATTCATCAGAACGTACAGCAATTGTGAAAATATATGCATCTCACAAAAGAACCCAAACACATGAAGTAGGAGCTGGGAAGAGTAAAGGAAAACAGACTGCTCAACAATAAAAGCTAGAACTAATAATGCACCCCATTTCCATCAATAGAGCAATTAGGTAAAAAAGTAATTAAGAAATAGGAGGCTTGAGAAACACTGTCAGTCAAGTAGACCTAGGAGATATGGCACACTGGACAGAACAATGGCTCCTCCAGCAGGCTCTTGGAAGACACCACACACTGAGCCTCAATAGAGAGAAATGCCTGACGTCAAAGTATGTTTGTTTATCATGCGGGATGGAGCTGGGAAGCAATAGCAGAAGGAAATTTTGTAAGTTAAGAAGTAAATGGAAATAAAACAACAAACCAATATATAACCAATACTTCCAAAAAGAACTCACTGACACAGGAGATTAGAAAATGCTCTGAGATTAACAGTGAAAAATAACATCTTGAGATATCGGCAGAGCTTACATGGAAATTTATTGCTAATAATGCATTAATAAATAAAGAAACCTAAGTTCCATAACTCAGCTTTGCTACCTAAGAATACTGGAGAAAGGAAAATGAATGAAATTGAAATTAGGTAAAATAAAAAAATGGACAATCACATGGAGATAAGTGAAACAGGGAACAGTAGACAAATTCAATAAAACAAAGTTATTTTGAAAAACAATTAACAGTGTTGGCAACACCATCTAGTAGCATATCAAACTGTGAAAGATGGAGTGCTTTTACCCTCAGATCTGGAACAACCCAAGAAAGTCTCTTCTTGCCATTTCTAGTAGTTATTGCACTAGAAGTTTTAACCTGGGAAAGTAGGCAAGAAATAGAAATAAAAGACACTTAGATCAGAAAAGGGGGAAGTAAAATCGTCTACATTTGCAGATGAAAAGATCTAGTAAGTAGAAATCCACCAGTAAAAAAAAAAAAAAAAAAACAAGAAACACTTTTTATAGCAAGTTTGCTGAATAAGATATCATTTTGGAATAATTATACATCTACAAATTCACAATGAAGAACCTGACAATGAAATTAAGAAAATAACTGACAATGACTCAAAAACAAATGCTTAGGAATAAATATAGCAAAAACACTAAAAATTGAGAAATCTTGTTAAAATAAATTATAGAAGACTTCAATAAATGCAATCACATTCCATGCTCACAGGTCAGAAGACGTTAACCTAATTGTTAAGATGGCAACATGCCCCAGGCTGAGATGTGGTTTTAACCCAGACCTGCCAAAATCTGAGTTGGCTTTTATTTTCACAAAAATTAACAAGGAGACTAAAATTTATATGGAAATTCTAACAAACAGAAGTCAAACTAATCTTGAAAATTAGAACAAAATTATATTCAGATTTCCAATTTTAAAATTTACTACAAGCTAAGTTAATAAGACAGAGAGAGAGCGTAAGGACGGACAGAGAGACTAATGAATCAAAGTTAGAGTGGAGAAGAAACTCAGATTTATGACTGCAGCGATTTTGACAAACGTGCTGAGTTAATGTGAAAATATCATCTTTACAACAAATTTTGCTGGAAAAACTGGATATTCACATGCAAAAGTCATGCAGATGGAACCCGTATCCTATATACAGAAAACAATTCAAAAGGAGCTTAAACTATGAAAGAAGAAAAAGCACAGGAGTGCATCTGCACAATGTCAAATTAGGAAAACCTTCGCAAATTGAGACCAAGATCACAAATGACAAATAATAATAATAATAATAATAATAATAATAATAATAACAACAACAACAACAATAACAATACTAGATAAATAAGTCTTTATACAAATTAAAAACTTTCATTATTAGGAAGAGGCAATTTCAAGCACAATGAAAATATGTGAGACCCACCAGGATCACTAACAAACACAAACAAAACATGGTGCTAAAGACAAGACATGGAATCCCATGCACTGTGGGGAGACATCAAATGGTGAGCTGCCTTTAAAAAGCAAACTACCCATTTTCCCCACCATCAAAAAAAGTTAAACATGGAATTATCATATGACCTAGCAATTTCACTTGTAGGTATCTACCCATGATAAATGAAAATATACGTCCACACTACAGCACACACATGATGGCTATGGCAGCATTATTCTTAATGGCTCGAGGCTGGACAAAGTGCATGCAGGGAGCATCGTTCAACAACCACATGAACGGGACTGCACAGTCCACAGAATGGACACACCCTTGAAACCTCAGGGTAAGTGAAAGAAGCCACTAGGGAGTAAGATCACATATTGTGAAATTCCATTTACAAGAAATGTCCAGAAAAGTAAATCTGTAAAAGAAAGCAGGCACTGCTTTCCTGAGCTCAGAGGGCAAATGCAGGGTGACTACAAATCAATACGGAGTTTCTTTGGGTGATTAAAATGATCTAAAAATAAAAGGTGATAACAGTTGCTGGACTCTGGGAATGTATTAAAAACCATTAAGTTTTCCACTTTAAATAGGTGGCTTGAAGGAAATGTGAACTATACCTCAAAAAAAAGTTGCTTTAAAAAGCATAATCACCACAACAAACGTTAAAGGAATTAAAGGAATGAAAATCTAAAATGAGTGCACCTGTGGAGGCTATTTTTATTGACTTGAGATAATCAGACCGGAACCCCCCCCCCACATACATTTTTCACACGTGTTCTTAGAGTACCACACTACCCAACTATTCCTCTTAAATAGGTTGCTTTCCCTTCTTCTTTTCTACAAATATTAGCATTACTAAATTGAAAGTTTTTAAACAATAATTTGGGGTGCTTAGGTTCAATAAGAAATTAGAAATCAATAGGCAGGTAACGTCTATTATTTCTTAAAGAGAGAAAGCAAGGGAGAGGAGGAAGAAACCTTATGGAAAAAGGAAGGAGGAGAGGAGGGAGGTGGGGAGGAAGGAGGAAGGGGGGAGGGAGACGGAACACTTTCATTTATTCTCCCAGCCTCGTTAATGAACCCGGGTCCTTGGGTTTTACAGGGTCTAAGCCCAAGCCACAGGCTTAGCATCTGAGCCATCGGGTACACCAAGTGTCTGCTCTGTGTATGCATTCCTATCACTAAATATCTAGGTATAAAATCAACGTTCTAGCTCATAAAGTTTAGATACAGGATGGTCTTCTTACAGTTGCTTAAAGGAAGAGCCAACCATTTAAAGCAAAACGCTGCTCTCTCAAACCTTGGTGAGTATTCGGAGTTGTTTAAAGTGGTAGAATCAGGGTGGGTTTTCTGCATCTGAGAGGTGAGAGGTGCTCATGTTTCTGCTGGGGATGTCTCGTCCAACAGCCCATGCTGACCTAATCACTGAGGAATGGGATCATTCCAGGAAGATTTATTTTTTCTTCAAAGTCACAGATGATGATGTCATCTAAATGCTATTAATTATTGCATAAAATAATGTTCTGCAAATCTATTTCAATTTTTTTTCAAAAAAACTTCATTCCATGTGTATTAACCACTAACTAGACAATTAAAACAAACCCTTAAGTGATTTTAGTATACTTTTGAAGAAGGCATATTATAAATTACAAATCAGTAAATATTTTACCTTGGTATAATCATTTTCATACTTGGGGCAAGCGAACATTACTACATTTGTTTAGAAATCCAGCATTTTCATGTTTGATATGGCTTCTAAACTCCTGGAAGCATTCTGTTCTATTTGTCCTTGATCCCACCATTGTCTTAACGAGCATCTTTTAAAATTAAAACATAACTTTCACCAGAGTCCCACACGGGGGCCTGGGCTCTCTGTCCAGGAGCAGTGAGGGCCTGGGCCAACACAGGGCAACTGATGAGAGAAGGGCCAGCCACCGAGAGGGTGGCCTGCCCAGTCCTGTGACTCTGTGGCCTTGGATATGACACACTTATTTAGAGACATGTTTCACTTTAATGTTTACAGTGTCTTTTCCCTGAAAACATGTGCTGTTCCACCTAGAAGTTTCCATGAATGCGCTTGAAGATGCTACTGCGTTTATCAAGGACACTCTGGCAAAGAAGTCCAGTAATTGGTTCTTTAATGAAACTTCCAACATGAGTTGGAGAGTGATGTGGGTGGACACAGTCTCCTAATGCTGTTTTAATAGCTGTGTTTACAGCCATATTTCACTGTGCAATGTTGAAACCTAAATGTAACGTGCAATTAATTTCATGAAAAGCATGTTTACTTTTAATTGAAATAATGTGTACTCTGTAATTTTGCCAGGAAACCCCACAGGGACACACTGGAACATGTCACGGGGGCGCTGATACCACACTGTGCACGCAGGGCCTGCAGCCCGTAATCTCCACGTAGAACTGCGCGCTATAGGCTCACCACTGCGGTGACAGGCCAGCAAACACCTCTTACAAAGACACCTACGGGCCGAGAGAAACCCACTCTGCCACAGAGACTCTGCTTTTTGATTTCTTCCCTTTTCTCCAAATAACTCTCCGAGTGCGTGCGGATAAGGGGGTAGAACAACTGACTTCGGGGACAACATTCAATCATAAGGCTCCAACCTTTAGACAGTGACCAGCCAGACCCCAGAAGCACCAATTCCAACATGGGTGGTCTCTGAGACAGCAGGTTGCCTGGTCCTCAGGGTGCAGCAGCCTGGTTAAAACACTTCCTTCCCATCAACTCTCGTCTCCTGTTGATTGGCTTTAGAGCAGCGAGAGTCGAACCTGGCCTGGTCACTAAACAAGTATAACACGCCTTTGGTCAGACAGCATGCAGGGGAGTAATGATGCCTGAGACCAAGTAGATTCTATTTCCTCAGCTTACTCTGAGCTGAAAATGGCACTCATGACATGTACAGGACAATAAATACATGAGGGTTGTGTTGCCATCTGCTTCCCAGCCAACAGGTCATCTTCGTCCACGAGACCGGAGTCTTCTGCAACACTGACTTTTCAGTGCTTTGTTGAAAACTTGAGACTCGATAGCCACATTTTCTAAACTGTTCTGCTCAGCTTCTTCACAACGTTGACATTATAAGAAAGGGAGGGAGAAGGCAAGAACATCGCTGAGAAAGTGAGATGGGTGATTTCCACTTCCCAGGGCTCCTTAGTGCAAAACCACTGTGGTCCGCTCAGGGATTTCTGGGATAAGGTCATTTTGTCACTCATGCTGCCATGGTAACGTAACTTCTGCCAAATGAGCGAGTCCATATAGAAGCCAGAACTTATTTTGGGTAGACCCAAGGCAAACTCTCTTCAACGAAGTGGTGTTTTGTTTTGGGGAGGGGAGACCAGGACCACTGGCCTCAGGCTGGGAGGCTGTCTCTCAGTCCCTGCGGCTGCCTGGGCTAGGAACTCTGAGTGGCCATCAGCCACTGTATAGCTCTCTGGTCAGGGATGTGTGAACCCATGAGGTGGCATGTCGATCTTAGAGTTTTTCCCAACATTAATCTTGTCCTGATGATATTTCTCCCCGATGCTGTGGTCAACTCAGGCCAGATGATAAGATTGACACTCTTTCAAGAGTCACAGCTCCAATTGGGAGAGGACAGGGCTGGCTACATCAGCGGTGGCTTTCCAGGACACAGGGAGGAGACAGAATCAAGAGAAGATAGGATTGTAGATCAGGGAAGTCAGGGGATTTGTAGTTTGAATTTATCATCTTTATTACCCTTCATTAGAAATCTTTTTTCTTGCCTACATTCATCACTCTCCACACGGGCTGGTCAGTGTCAGAATAAACAAGACTGTGAGATACTTTCTGCCCTGGTTCACATGGGAAAGCAGTATTGAAAAGTTCACAGTGGAATGAATGGAACTTTTAAATAATTAAATAAAATGAGGCAACCATGAGCTCCAAGAATTGTGTTGTCTCCAGGAGGTTCTGCTATTCAGAGAGAACATTTGCTTTTGCTATTTTCACTCTACCTAAGTTCTGCATTACTTGGAGAGAAATCCAACTGTTTTAACGCAAAAGCTTCTCTGATCTGGAGCAAAGTTTTGCTTTTATCAGACAGTTCTCAGGCATATAACAGACCAGATCATTGTCACTGTGGTTCCAAGATCTAGTCTCTTTCTCAGTGATGCATAAAAGGGTTTTCCTCTCTTCAAATGATAATTAAATTAAAAGCAAAGCTGGGAAGGAGGCTTCAAACAGCTCTGGTGAGAAAGGTCACTGATGATCAGCAATCTGCTCGCACAGCTGTGTGCAGAGGGGACTTTCCGGCCTCAGCCCCACGGTGGGCTCCTTGGAGCCAGTGGGAGCCAGTGGTTTGCTTCCCTGTGCACTTTGCTGCGACACCCGGGAGCCAGAAACACATGGGTGCTGAGAGCTCAGGAGAGACTTAAGTGAGACGCCACATCGATTCTCAAGAAAACCCACATGGTAGAAATGCGACCAAATTCACTGCCAGGAGCACAGGGAGGGCGCGGCTATGTTGTTCTGCTCAGTTCCCTGGAGGCAGAGGACTTCTGGGAGGTACAGGGTTCACTTTTGTCTGTTTTAAATGACTAGATATCTTCCAATTCAAAGTAGTCCAAAAGGCAGAGACCAAGAGATGCTAAGAGAAAAGGAACATATCTGCACCGAGGCAGGAGGCCTGGGTGTGCCCTAAGGGACACCACCTGCAGGCAGCCAGCGTGGCTGGGCCTGGGCATTGCAGCCAGGTAACCGGAGGGCAAATATGTAGACGCTTCTTCATGAGGTGGACAGGTTCATGTTCAAACATGCCTCCATCACTCCCTTTAGGTCCAGAGAGGAAAAGAAGCGGACTGAATGAGAGAAGACTTGGAGCTCACTTTCAGTAATTTTGCTGACAGACAATGCTGTCATTTGCTTCTTTCAATCAATATAAACGACTCCACCCCACTTAGGAAAACATAAGTTAGGGTTCAGATTTTTATAGAGTTATAGAAGTTTGATGTCACATAAAAATACTACCAAAAGTAACATTTGCCACTGTGCCTATGTGGCAATGACTGAACACAGCCCCGCCCCTGAGAAAGGAAGGCCAAAGTCGTGGAGACTCAGCAGACACAGAGGCTGACAGGCGTGTAAGAACTTTGAATGTGTCATCTCATTTACTCCCACGCAGCCCTGAAAGGTACTTATTACTATGATCATAATGTTACGTGCTCCTTCGAGATGGAATAACGCTTACACTTCATACATCTGATTTAGTAGAAAAGGCCCTCTGTAGTCTGGCATATTTTCCTCACTGCCAGTCTGAAGAGCTAGGAGACTCACTCCTACTCCCCAGGATTCCTATGTGAAAGACAGAAAGTTACCTGCTGTGACAGACAGACCTATTGTCCCATCTCTCAGACAATGGGTAGCTACGGCCTCTTTGTAACTCAGTGGGGTCCTAAGTGAAGAAATAAAAGTTTCTCTTGGCTAAATCTCAATCTTATTTTATGTTATTGATATTGTTTATAAAAATATTCTTGCAATATGAGGTGTTTTTTCAAAATAAAATCATAAGGGAATCACATGAAGTCACCACTTATTCATTTACTTTTATTAATCAGATCTCAGGCAGTTGGAATCTTATAGGAAAAATCCATAGTTCACTCTCTTCGTCGATAATGTCTGTGAGGTAGGCCGACTCCAGGTGCTTGGCCCTGTCTCTCTGTGTCCCACAGCCTCTAGGAGAGGGTCCGGCCACCCCTCCAGGCACACAGCCCAGGAGGCGTGAGACCAGGCCCAGCTCCGCTGCCCACGGGAGTGTGGGTTTATGGGCACAGTCTCACTGTGGGGGAGACCTCAGGGCACAAAGCTCATGTCCTTCACTTTGACTCTCTCCCAGGCCCAAAGCTACCCAGCTTTCTTTTCCGTTTTAGAAAGACTTACTGTTTTTTTAGTGGTGGTAGGTTTACAGAGAAATCGTGAGACAGAGAGTCCTCACAGGCCTCCTGCTTGTACTGGGCAGGTCACTGCTCCTCCTCACTCACGATGGTGTATGTTCTACAAAGGAAAAGGCTGGTCCCCGCCCAGAGTCTACAGTTGACACGAGGCCTCTCTGGGTGTTGTGCAGTCTCTAGGTTTGGACAAATGTACAATGACCTGGATCCACCACTGTAGCAACATACACAATATTTTACTGTACCAAGAACCTCTGAGCTCCGAATAGTCCTCTCTTGCCCCTTCCAGTGCCCCTCATATCCCAACCCTTTCACTGTCCCTATGGTTTTTCCTTTTCTAGAGGTCATGGAATGGGAATCATGAGCATGTAACCTTTCAGACGAGCTTCTTTCACTTAGGGATATGTATTCAAGGTTTCTCCACATCTTTTCATGACCGGATAGCTCACTTATTTTGACACAAAATAATATCTCATTGTCTGCGTGGACTACAATTGACGTATGCATTCACCTCTGTAGCATATCTTGATTACTTCTGAGTTTGCAAACTTATTCTTTTCCTAAGCCTTGGTGCCTTGCCTTGAAACTAGCCCCGGCCTCAGGTCACGTGGACTGACTTCGCCCATCAGCAATGGGTGCTCACTCACCTCAGTAAGAAAGCACATTTATGCCATGAGGTAAAACTTCTACAAACAGGGCTTCAGGTGGCCTGTAACTGCCTGATGGGGAAAGAGAAAGTCCTGTAAATCAGGTTTGCTATGGGCTTGGCACCAAAATGCCAGGTAATGCTAGTCCCACGTACACGTAACTGCTCTTCTTGGCACACATGATATTTTATAAATCCTAAAGCAGCAGTGGTTTTAAGATTCACCTTTAGTTCAAGAATAATGTTCAAGATGAACAAAACACCACACTAAATGATAAAGTAAATTTTGTGGTTGGTGGTGGCTGGCTGTTTTTTGAAAACTTTTCAAACAATAGTGAGATAAAAGTAAGTGTCATTTTCTCATTTTAGTCAGGAACAGCTCGGCGCAGATGCTGATGCCTGAAGGGTGACACTCAGTTATATTCATATGAGGTGCTGGGACATATGACCCAGCAGGGGCTGCCCTGTGCCATCCCCAGGGGTCTGGAACCCAGAGGTCTGCTGGAGGGTATCTGATGAGGGGACAGCGGCAACGGTAACAGGAGAAAGTGCTGGGAGGGGCGGGAGGCCCAGGCCTTCTGTTCTGGAAGTGGGGCTGGCACAGCTGTGTGAGGCAGGTGCCCTCTGGTCCAGTGAGACTGTGGGCACCCGGCCTGGCTCTGCTGTCACTGCTGGAAGGAACCTCAGAGCTGACACTGCTGACAGATCACAGTCCCTGGCTGAGCCCTCAGAGGCCTTCCGTCACTCTCTGTCCCTCTCACCTCCACTCTATTACTAACGAGCCCTCAGTGAATCAAAGGATGAATGTGGCGAAAAAGCCAGGCCTCTCCCAAGTGAGGACGGAACACACCCAAAAATGAGTGGGGACAAAATTCACACATGTAAAGCATTATTTTCAAATGGCCACAGGTATGTAGGTGGACAGGTGTGTCCCTGCTGTTGGACAGGTGCACAAGTACGTCCCTGCTGCTGGAGAGGTGTGCCTGTGCAGGTGGACAGGCATGTCCCTGCTGCTGGACAAGTGTGTCCCTGCTGCTGGGGATCCTGCTGTCTTGACAGAGCAGACCTGGGTCAGATCAGAACCTTGTGCAAGTGTTTCATCATTCTTGGCAGGATGGTGATGATGCTGGAACAGAAGTCAGGTCCTGGCATGGCGCCTTTATCCATTACCCGTCAAAGGGGCTTCCCAATGCCCAAGGCTCAGAGAGACGTGAACATATGTTGTTGCTGGAGGGGCCGCACAGAACCACAGCCTGAGCCGGATGAAATGAAGGCACCATAAGGCCTTTCTCTGTGAATTTTAGCAAGTCAACTGTTCAGAGATATAAGGCTGCACCCCGTGAGACACGGTCTCACCAATCTGCTTCCAGTGTCACTGGAAGCACTGGTCGGGGCATCGCCTGGGAGCAGTGACAAATAACCTTCCTCTCCACCCTGACATCACTCCTGTAACGAGACAGGGTTTGGGTGAGGTGGGCCCAGTTTTGCAGCAGACAGCACCGCTTGCAGAAGAGTGACCACAGGCACCATAAAAGGTGCTGTCTGTGCAGGATTTGGGGGCGGGCAGCTCAATGCTCAAATCTCAGTGGCCCCGCTTACACACCAGGAGTAGGCTCTCAACTGCTCTGTGTTACTGTCAGAAGCAGGAGTCCTTGGCTGTCACAGGTGCAAACCACATGTTATCAACATGCATGCAGCAGACGAAGGAGGGAAGAAATGGGCACCAGTTCCCAGTCTCTCTCCCAGAGAGTCCGCCAAGAAGACACTCCACGTGGACTTCAACTTCTGCTTGAGACAGGGAGTAAATGGAACCAGGATGCATTTGTAAGCTACTGAGGTCATCGCTGCATATTTTAAATGCTTTTTTTTCTGGCCACTTATTTAAATTTCTTACAAATGCCGGTCTAGGATCGCAGGGACTTGGAAGCACAACCAGCAGGCTGCTCTGTGTGCAGGGAATGTGCGGATTCTGTGATGGTCAGTCAGAGAGGCGGCATCACAGACGAGATGAAAGGTTATAAATATCAGCACTAGTGTCCATCTCCAGTGTCCAGTGTGCAGCATCCAGCTTGTGTCCAGATCGACCTCGAGGGTCCAGGGTCCATGCACACCTACGCTGCCCTGCTCTACCAGACAGATTGACCTCTAGCATCGGTCCTGCTGGAAAACGGAGTCGGGTCACGCTCGAGTACAGATCAGTGAGGATGCATAGAGACGGATCTGACACAGGCACTTAAACATTCACACTTGTCCTGATTGCCGGACATGTAGAAGATGGCAAGTAATGCAGGGTGTCCCAGGACTAGGCACAGCCAGATGTGGGTCTCTGTGCTGTGCATGGTGCGGGCCTCGGAGTCAGCCATTCCCACCTTCCACCCACTCAGCTATGATCCCAACCCTGATTTAAGCACTGTGTCCGCTGTCCTGCATCCTCTTGGCCCCATGACTGCTCCCCACAAGTGAGCATCTAGATGAGTCTGGTTCATCCTCCATTCCACTGGCTTCCAGAAGACCAGAGGGCCTGGAGGACCAGGGAATCCTGAGGACTAGAGATCGGAGGACTAGGGTGCCCAGGGGACTAGGGTACCTGGAGTTTGTGAAACAGGAATGTAAAACCAGTTTAATAATCCTGACAACACTATGTTACCTCAGTATGTGAACCCACTGTTAGGCACCCTGTGGAGTAGAAATGAATTAGGAGAAAGCCCTGGGAGTCACTGATTCTGGTCCTGTCAGTACATATACGAAAATCTATAGAGAAATATCCTAACAAGGTACTGTCATCAGAGCAAGACCTTGGCGTGGGGCCTGGGGGCTGCTGCATCCTTATGTAGAGACAGAACATGAGGGTCAGAGGAAGGGAGTCATTGCAATGGCCCCATCCTCCAGACCAGCAATGCTACATTGAGGATCACTTGTGAGCTGGACCCTTGGTAGCATACACAGAACCCTGGGCAGCTCTGTCCCAGCACTGGCCATGCTGCTGCCTTCAGTGAGTCCTCATGATGGACCTCAGCCCGTGACAACCTTTGTGGAGAGCAGTATGGTGAGTCCTCACAATAATGAAGATGGAAATCCCATATGATCTTGCCATCTCAATTCTGGGTATCTACCCAAGAGATACAAAAACATCAATTTGCAGTGATACATGCACCCCAAGTTTACTGCTGCACTATTTATAAGAGCCAAGAACTGGAAACTACCTAAGTGTCCACTGTCAGATGAATGGATCAAGAAGATGTGGTGCATATATACAAAGGAACGCTACACAGTCCCTAGAAGAGATAAAACCCTGTCATTTGACTCAACATGGATGGAAGTAGAGGTGATTGTGCTAAGTGAAATAAGTCAAAAGAAGACAGACAGATACTGGATGATCTCACTCATAGGTGGAATGTGAAAAGACGAAGCAAAGGAACAGACTAAACAAAACTAAGCTTGGACACTGGCACTAGAACTGAAGGAAGTGGGGAGGGGGTGGGCAGGTGGTGGCAGGGTCTGATGAACAAGGGTGAAAAACTTCTGACAATTTGGTGTGGGCAAAAGTATATTGACATATATTTGAGGAATGGGGAATCTGCTTATATGGCTTAATATTTATTTTGCAAAGCAAAGCAAACACAACAAATATTAAAAACAAACAAACAAACAAAAAATCCCACCAGAGAAATAGCCAGAGCCAGTCTTCAGGCAGAGGACAACAAGAAAAAAGTTATTATTTTTCCTGAGGGCATATAGAGCAAATTTCAGAAATGGAAGCATGACAGCAACCACCACACAGCGACAGGGACATCTATTCAGGCACGTTACCCCAGAGTTGACTTTGGATCGCGTCGCCCCTCTAGGAGGAGGGTGTGCCTGCCAGTGCACCTGCCACACCCTCACTGTGCGTCGGTTACTGCTCACTTTCATGTCATCACATGATGAGGGTCCCTGGCGGGCAGAGACCTTGTTATCCAGGTGTGACCCACCAGGACTTAGTGTAGAGACAGGGCAGTGCTCACAAGATGCACATGGACAGCCTCATTGCTATGGAAACTTCTAGAAAAGGGCACGCCCAACACTGACTTGGATAAGGCATCAGATGACAGACGGACTGGTTGATGAAGTGACACGGAACTACTATTGGCAGACAGATGTAAGAATGGCATTCCCAGAGAGGAGCAGTGGCTTTTCCAGAAACCCTCACTGTTAGTGAGTGGCGTAGATTTAGACACAGGTCCAACTCCAAGACCCGGAATTCAAACTGCCCTGGACACTACAAGGGCTGGTTACCTGGCAAGGACTCACCAGTGAGAAGAGCAGGTCACTGGGAGCCCCGCATATGCCATCATACCAATGCCCAGTTTGGGTCTCTATTCCTTCCCTGCCACAACTGTTTGATCAGGCTGCTGTGGACCAAGTTAAAAAAGGTATAAAACACTGACTCAGAAGTGACAAGCATGTGTGAGACCACAGACAGAGCTGCTCCACTTTACAGTAACTGTGACATCATCATTTAGCCTTATTCTTGTTAGCACCGGCACTTTGATCAATTATATTAAATTATTATCTGCTTATCTTAATCTTTTCATAAAATGCCTTTGTTCAAGTTTTACTGATTTAACTATTTGAATAGGGACCTCTGTCTAAAGAATGTAAAATAAATGGCTTTTCTGTAAGAAAGACAATTTTCTAAGTGAGCCATGTAACAGAAGTCCAGCCTGGACAATTTTAATCAATAAGACATATTTACATGTCTACCTGTTTACTTGCTCCAATACTTATTTGGAAATTAACATTATGCAACATTGTTTCTAAAGCAAAAAACCCTAGAAGGACTGCTTTATTCTTGTATATAGAAAAGCTGAAACCTAATTATCGGGAAACACTGTACCTTTCTCTTCTCTTCACACACATATGGCGGCACCAGGCTAGTGCCTGGTTCATCAAACACCTAAGTAATTTTTAGCAATACCAGCTGGGCACCCTATGATCCATATCAGTTTCAATCCCAACCAGAGTTAGCTCAGACCCCACAAACCTCAGACCCCACAGAGCGCAGGCTCCATAAAGTTCAGACCCAGGCTTGGGTCCCTACACTGGGTGACATGGGGTGACAGACAACTCTGACCCGCCTGATGCCATTAGACAGACACGTGTCCCAATCACACAGCTGAACAACAAGCCCCTCCACCAGGATCCATGTCCCTGCTGCTCGCAGGTGGGACCAGTCCTTGGGTCGGAGCCATCAGGCAGAGCCTGGTCCCTGTGTGGATGTTGAGAGAGCTTTGCTGTCTAGAATAAGGACAGGGACCTTCACAGTCACTGTCTGGGCTTCCCAGACCCAGGGGCTGTACCCCCCTGCATAATAGGTCCCCCACACCCAGCAGTGCACCGTGTTGATGAACCAGGCCTGGTCCAGTTTGCAGCAGCCCCTGTCAGGGACACCTGCTCTGAGTCAGAGTTTGGAGCTCAGGCACTTCCAGTCATGACCAAAAAGTTCTGGAACCCACATCCATGCCCAGCTGAAGTGGCCTTCTGGGGTCCTCATACTGCCCGCAGGGAGGGCAGTACTGTCCTCAGTGCCTGCTGGCCCGGACCCTGGCTGGCAGCAGCCTTGGGCTCTCCCAGGGACCCTGTGTTAAGAGGAGACTTGTGTCCAAGTGGAGTCCCTGTGTGCACAGAAAGGTCCCCCAGTGAGAAGAGGAGGCCTGTTTTCCTCGCCCGCTGGCAGGCTTGCAGCTGGGCAGAGCAGCTGCCATAAACACGTATCACATGGTGTCCTGTCACCAAAGGAAGCCCGCGGGTTCCCTCCAGAAAGCCAGACCTGCACTTCTCAAGCCCAGGCCTCAGCAACACACATCTATTTTCTGAGAACTGATCTTTCAGAAGCGCCGTGTCCACCAGGAGGGGAGGCTCTGCTGCCAGGTGAGGGGATGGGGGCCACACAGCAGGGTGAGTCTGGGTCTGGAACTGAGGGCAGGGGAGAAGTAGGCAGAAATGCACAAAGAGGTCCCCTGCTCTGGGAGCACCAACCAGCCCAGCCTCAAGCAGGTTCCCATGGGGTCTCTAGGGCCATCCTCTGTGCTGTGCACGAAGGAGGCACAGAATTGATGACCCCATGCACTGCACACCTTGACCATCTGAGACTGAGTCAGAGGGACAGATGAGGAATACAGGGTCTGTGAGGTCAAAGGTCTGCAGGGTCCTGTCCTGTATTCAAGGACCAGTAAGTGCAAACACATCTGCGCTCCAAGACACCCCAAAGGTGGCCACTTTTTGGGCCCCCTCTGCTGAGCATTCATAAGGCTCCAGGTAGTAGCAGAACAAGCCTTTGGAATCTGCATTTCTCTCATTAATGAACTTTCTTTCGCATTAGCTTCCTCCACCTGTGTCTCCTGTACGTGTGAACCCCCTTCCCTTGATTACAGAGACTTATCTCTGAATCCTCAATTAGAGCACAAGATTGCATCTTTTTGTCCACCGGACAAATACGTGTCTTTACTCATTCTGCTTTCCTTGAATAAGCTTGGAATTGATAAATTTTCAAAGAGGGACAGAAGACAATTTCAGAGCTGCTGACTGCTGACTCCTGTACCTGATATTCTGGGTTAGAGAACACAGCCAAGAATAACTCAGAGTGGATTATCAGTGGAGACTAGGCGGTATCACTGAAAACATGGATAAATGTGAAGCATATGTTTTGCCTAAAGCGATTATCACTTTGGCTCACTCTGATTTTTTCTCTCCAAAATGCAAGAAATTGTGATAATTCTGAAAATAAGGTGAAAGCTAACAAGATACAGTGGTATGAGATCATGAGAGCGTGGGGATATTTTCCTCATTCTTGACTCCAACAAACGTTTCAAATGCAGATTTTACTTCTAAAAAGTGCACATTCTGCTGAATCCATTTTACTCAGCTGAGTATAGAGACCTTTGGATACAACTGAGTAAGTTTTGGGGGAAATACCCAATGGCTGTGAAATTAAACCAAAACAAGGAAACTATCATGGAAACCTCACCTCTTTTCTCCATCACGATGACTAGTGACACATGAATACTACTAATGGCAGAAAGCTAAGTTTTTTTTTTTGTACATTTAATTATAATCCTCGTATATGGGAATACAGGCTGAAGGAGCTGAGTAACTTGATGAAAACCACATTCTGTCTAAGAAGGACACCTGATGGAAGCATTAGCCTTTCTTTAATCAGCAGGTAGGGAGAGTTTTGTATGTGTCGAGTATAACAGACACTGAAGGTGTCGAAACAGAACAAAACCTTTCTAAAGGAGGCCACGAACTTGTAAACACAATCAATATAGGCCTGTGGGATTCACACTATGAATTTCCATTTTATGGGTCAGAAAAGTGGGTTTTGAGAAGTCACAGAGTGAGTGCCACACACGATTAGGCCTCAGAGTCCCTGTTCTTTCTAAGTGTGAATGTTTTGATAAGTGTGTGTGTGTGTGTGTGTGTGTGTAAGAAAGTGTGTACGTGAGAGTGTGAGCATGGCTGAGGTGGGCAGTGGTGGGAGATTGCAGTTGTATATTAACTGTTTTCTTAATCCCACTCTATCGAGCTCTCCGCAACTTCCACTAGAGAATAAAGTCAGAGGCGGCTTTGTCTACAAAGGCTTACCTGTATTTCGCCAAGGTACAAAGAAGCATACTGAGTCAGAGCTCATTGCCTTGAAGGGGGCTGCGCGTGACAAGTGTGTACGGGTCCTCCCAGGCTGCCACAGTCAGAGACCCCATCTACCAAGAGTTTTCTCTAAGCCTGCAGCTTCGTCTCAGCAACTCCTCCCCACCCAGACAGGGGAGCGTACTTCTGGGTTCTTTGGTCTGTGAATGGACACCTCACCTCTATGACCCCAGGAGGTTGTGGAGTGGGGGATGGTTGAGCTGGTGGTTGAGGTCCAGAAGGGGTGGGTATTTACTTAGGGAGTGTCTGTCCCTATGAATAATTTATATTTGTGGTCAGGAGAGTGGGAAACTATTTACATTCCAGGAGGAGGACTCAGTCAGCTAAAGCACCTGAGGGCATGGTCTGCTGGTGTGTTAACTGAATTCCATGTTCCATTTTTAAAAGCACCAAAAAGGACAAATCATATAGGGATATATTTAACAAAAGAAGTGGAAGACTTGCACACTGGAACTTCAAAACAATGGCAGTAACTGAGGAAGATATAAATACAGGGAAAACATGCATGTTGATGAATTTAAAGATTAATATTGTTAAGATGACAATACTTTCCATTTCACCTGCAAATTTAACAGAATCTAAGTAAAATCCCACTTGGCTTTATTTATTTATTTATTCTTTACTACTTAAAAAATGAATAAGCTGGTTCTTAAACTCATGTTAAAATGCAGGGCACCCAGAATAATCACCAAAATCTTGAAAAAGAAGTTGATTCTAATTATGTGATTTTAAAGTTTACCAGAAGTTACAGTAATTGATCCATATGTATTTTCTATCACATTATTATCTGTTATTGCTGTTATGTCAGTGATATATCTATCCCATTGATATCTCTATCTCTATTAGGTACTTAACTATCTATATTCATATACAGAGAGAGGGAGAGATGATGGGTGGATGGAGGGATGGATGGATGATGACTATATGAAAGACAGACAAAGAGATCAAATAGATGATAGGTAGGTTGGTAGATGGGTAGATATTTCAGCGGGATCGAATTTAAACTCTAGAAATAGCACCTTACGTTTGTGGTCAATTGATTTTTGACAAGAGTATCAAGATAATTCATGATAGGAGTTGAATTCCCAACAAACAGCTGAAACAATGAACTATCCAATGGACTCTGTACAGTTTAAATGGGTGAATTTTATAGAAAAATAAACTATATATCTAAAACTTAAAAAATATTAGAATCAGAAAGCTCTGACTAGACAGAAATAATGAAAAAGTCCATAAATTGAAGGTTGTATTTGCCATACAGAGAAGTTTTGGCAATTCTCCTTTTATAGAATCTCTCTCAATTTGATGATATAATTGGCCTTATACTCTCTGTTGTCCATTGAATATTTCTGTTTAATTTCCTTGTTCTGCAGTCATTTTCTTACTTCTGTTTCTAATCACTTTATCTATTTTTCTTAGCATGTGCAGTATCTCTCAAATTGGCCGAATTTGCAAATTTCAAACTATTTACTCCATCTGAATGAGTCAAGATGTTAATTAAATTGGATCTTATACAAGTCTCAGGACACCCACCAGACACTCAACAAAGTGCTCTTATATTTATCAATTCTTTTTGTTCTTAGCCTTTGATCAACCTGCTCTCTGGCATCTCTCTAGGTGCATAAGGGAATAAGAATAGATAACATGTCTCCACTGATTTGTATGTAAAAAGATAAATGGACATCTCTTGAACATTTTAAAATCAATCCCTGCTCTAGCTCCAGTCCACCCAAATTATTTTAGAGTGAGTGCATTTAGTGGATGATTTGGATTTCAATTCTACATTGCAGAGCTATCAGGAGAGATGGGAACTTAAGATCATCTCTAATGTGACATCTGGGTGATATAATTTCCAGCTGGTTCTTGTGAGAGATGACACTCATTCACAGTTTTTCTTTGAGGAAAGAGAAGGCCCTGCCCATGCCTATGAGGGACCAGCCCCAGGAGGCTCTCATCCCCTTCCACCAGCTCTGCCACCCCAGGTGCTGAGTCAGTGAGGTGCTGGGTCAGGTTCATGAGTGCTCTAAGAAGCATACAGGGCCATGGAAGGCACTGACAAGCAGACCAGTACTCAAGGGACACCGTGACTATCCGCCTTTAACCTCAAGGGCAGGCTTCCTGACACGGCGTATTGGAGAACACACTTCCTCAAATTATGACTCACAGCCCACATGATGCAGGTGAAGGAGTGCTGATGGCTAGCAGGAATGATGATGAGATGGAAGGTGAAGGTCCAAAGGTGGGGTGGCACAGTGCACCCTATTCAGCTCATCAGTCATTGACCACCTCCTGTGGGAAGGGTTCCATGTGAACAGAGATGCTGAGGCGCCTCCCAACCTGTTCCCTCTTGGTGAACTGGGAGCTCACTTATATCTCTGGAAGGAACTGGCTAATTGGGGGCCCTTCCACCCTTCCCATCAGGCACACACTCACAATGCGATAGTCCTCAGCTATGAAAAGGGAAATTCTGCTGATTATAATGACATGGATAAGCCTTTGGGTATTCTGCCAAGTGAGATGCTCAGAGAGAGACACTGATCTCAGGGACACCACCAGGAATCTTTAGAAAGAACTCACAGAGACAGATAATGTGGTGGGGCCAGAGGGAGGGCTGGGGTGGGAGACATGGGTAAAGGAGTCCAAAGGCACAAACTTCCAGTTAGAAGGTTAAATCAGTCCTGATGATGTGGTGTACAGCATGGGAAATACAGTTAGCAATCCTCTATTGTATATTTGAAAATTGGTTAAGAGAGTAGATCTTAACATTCTCACCACAAGGGGAAAAAAGTAACTGGGTTGCAATGTCTGTTAACTAAACTTACTGTGGCTGCCATTTCAGTGTATACATATATAATTATGTTGTACATTAAACATAATATAGTGATATATGTCAGTATATCTCAATAAAACTGGAAAAGAGAGAGATTGAATTTTATAATCCCAAGAGTCCTCTACTGAAGCCTTTAACTCCCAGTATTTCAAAAGGGGACTGCATTTAGAGACAGGACCTTTAAAGACTGAAGGTAAAATGAAGTCATTTGGGTGGGCCTGAATCCAGTGTGACCGGTGTCTCACAAGAAGACACTGTGGAGGGGAGGGGGAGGAGGGGGAAGGGGAGGAGGGGGAAGGGGAGGAGGTCATCACACCCAAGCAGGACCAAGCAGGACCCAGTCTGTTGGCACTTTGACTCTGGACTCCTGCCTCCAGCACTGTGAGGGGATAAATGTCCAGTGTTTAAGTCCCCCACTCTACAGCATTTTGTTATGACAACCCAGGCAATCCAATAATGCAGATATCAATCAGGAATGGTGGCATGATGAGAATTAGATACACAGGTTCTCAAATAGGAAAATCAAAGGCACACAGACACGAAAGTCCCCAAGGAGTCTGTCCTGAATGTATCTATTCAAAGCAGAGTTCAGCTAGTCAGGCAAGCGATTTGGCCTCCGAAGAACTGGATCACGTTCTAGTTCTATTTTCTCACTTTATGAACTTTGAGAGCCAGTAATCAACTCTGAACATCACTTCTTTTCATCCATTACCCATGAATCGTGATGTAGCACTATCAGTTCCCAAGGTGACTGAGAATGTCAGCTGTGATAATAAAAAAGAACTTAACATAGTGATGAATAATGACAAAATGATACTTTACAAATTTTACGTTATGAAAATTATTTATGAATTTATGGATGCTACCTTTATTATTGATTTTAGTGGCATTTAAAATGAATTTCTATGACAAAGCTTGATTAATAATCACAGTAATGTTTTAATGAATAATTTGCTTTGTTTGGAAGCATCTAAATTAGTTGTATTCAGGTATTCTCTCTAGCTCCCTACTCATTAATAACAGAAAAATGATCTAAGTGTTTTATTTACACATCTAGTAAATGAACTCACCTACAAGTTTGTAGCACTCCAAATGTGGGGATAGAAGCTTCACAGAACAGCGTTCTAATAGGTTTATATAGCCAGTTTCATTCTAATTTGATGAAGGTCAATCACTTCAATGGTTCTTGGTTTAAGCTTCCTCAAAGAACTTAAACATTCTACCCAGCCCTAAGTTTATATACATTTTTTCAGTGCTACATTTCACAGGAGAACCCACAGAAGTAAAGAACAGGGGCTTAGTCCTAAGGTTTCATGGTGCCCTATAAACCCCAAATCCTACTTTTGTTCCCTTGACAATAAAATCAGTATGGAAACTATCTGCTTTGGAATATTCTTTCAAACTGTGTATATTTTTTACTGATATGTCATGATATCATTTCATTTTTGTTCCTCCCATTTTTCTTGCATTACTCCCCATTGATTCAAATATCTGCTCTTGTTAATAAGCTCAGACTCAGTGGGTGAAAAGAAAGAGTTTAACAACACACCAAGAAACAAGAGTTTGGAGATGAAAGCAAAGAGAGTCGGCCATGCGGAGTGTTCTAGATAATCATCACGATTCTAGAGAAAGCTGTGAGCAAGTGTCTCTTTCTGCTGGTCTCTCTCTCTCAGAGAGCAAGGTTCAGACAGTTACAAGTAGTTAAGAGAGGGCAGTCTCCACCAGAAAGGCAATGCAAGACCATATCTCTCTCCGACACCATCTTGTCCTCAGTAAGTGTCAGGAGCCACAACTCAGCATCTGCTAGCCTTTGCCGGCATCACCCTCAGGACTAAGCCTTTGGGTCTTTCCAAGGGGCACTGTCCATCAAGAGAGTAGCTGCTCATTCTCGACCTCTGACCCTTCTGAGGGCTGCTGGGTCAGTCTCACATCTGTGACTTTACTTCCTGAGATATATGGTGTCAGGATGGCCACAGTCCCTACACACCAAAAATGCTCATTTATGCCAGTTTCTTCTTGGTTTGTCCTTAACCAAGCCTTAACTCTGAATTAAGGAATATCTATCAGCACCTGGGGTAGCCTGCTACCTCCACATTTGTCAATCCTTGAAGTAAAGTGTCACCATTCACCCACGACCCACCCCCCCCACCTCAAAGTGCTAGTCTGTAAAATACAATGCTCTATTTTTAAGGTCCCCCTTTTTGCCCATGGGTATCCATCACTGAAGAGGTACTTTAAGTTACTTTCTATCTCTGCAACCTAAGTTCATTGTTATTTCTCTCCACACACCCCACATCTAACAAAGGGTTGGAAAAAAAAAAAAAAAGATGGCAGAAATAGGAAAATGCCACCCAAGTAACAAGGGTGTCTGATTCAGGATTCAGATGTCATCGTCACTTGACAGACCACTTGGCTTCCAGAAGCTGGAGGCGTGGCGTGGGAGAGAAATCCTCAGGGGGCACGGGGGCACACAGGGGGCACAGGACTCCCACCATTCTTAGGAGATGTCTTAGAAGCGACACTCTAGCACTGCCATGAGAGAGAGAAGTGAAGCAACAGGGAAATAATGTCATGATAGTGAAGAGTCTCCAGCTCCTTTTGCACAGGATGCCCCACTCTGTGGAGGAAAAGTCACATTTGGATTTAGAAAACCTGAGATGCTAGAATTCCAGCTCGTTCACTGCTGCTCCCTGTGGGAACTTTGACAAATGACTGCATCTCTAGCCCCTGACTTCCCCATCTTTTAAAGAGTAATCCTTTCTACCTATTGCATTGATTTGAGGATTAGCCAGGAAAATATATATTCTTTCTTAAAATAGTGACATCGCCCACATTTAAAGCCTTTCCCTATAACTGAATTCAGTGAGCAGCATCTCTAAGGGAACAGACACCAACAGGGCCAATCGCTGGGCTCCTAGATGTCCGCAGTCCTGCAGGTCAGTATGAGCAAGAAGTTGGTGGTGACCACAGGCCTGATATTGGGAGCATGGACACTGCCCTCACTGGCCAAGCCATTCTGGGTGAAAGGTTCATTTTTAAACCCTTTGGTCTCATCTAGGATGGTTAACAGTACAGAAGGGCACCTGTCCTAGTATTATTAGAGAAGGACCAGTGTGCCCAGGTCAGCAGCACACACCCTCCCTAAGCCAAGGTGTGATGACCAATCTTTTAAATAAATGTAGAACATCCCAGACACAGGACCTACCAAATCTAAGGACAGTGCAGGCCCTGGAATTCCCCTCACAGGGAGCAGCGGGACCATGTAACTCACATTCTCACATCCTCACAGGCCCCAGAGGACTCAGCCTCTAGACCAGCCACCACAAACCCTGTGACCTAGGTTCACTTTTGTCTTTGTCGTAAAAGTGAAAATCCTCTCAGGTTCTTTCTGTAGTGACGCAGGACCTATCTCTTCCTTCTCAAGTATCTGCGTTACTCCCGCTGCTGCACCACACTGCTCCCCTTCCTATGGTGCAGAGCCCCTCCATGCCCTGCATTCCAGAGGCACGTGGCTGAGTTGTGAGGAGGGCCACCAGCCCCTGCCCTCCCACGTGGGAACTGCCCCCACCTGTCACATGAGGCTGGCAGGGCGGGGAATTCGTACAGCCCACTCCAGTGTCCCAAATGAAAAAGGCTATTCTTGGGTTTTCAGGACAAAATGGAAACACAGTCAGATTCAGTTTTCATTTGAATTTGCTCCTAGACTTCATCATCTACTGACATTTGGTCAAATTTGTGCAAAGCATGTCTGAAGGGGAAATAGTGCTCTACTATTTCATTATTTAAACAAGTGCGAGTCTTCCTCTGAGCCAAATTCTCCAATTATACCATGAGAATAATGACACCATGGGGTTCAAAAGGCAGGGGCTCCTTCTTTGTCTGTGTTACCTTGAGCAACAGATAGAAAAGGAATGTCTGTGGCACATAATGAGGTAAAATAACATTTGTTGAATTAATTATATATATCTTGGGACTGCCCTGTGAAGTGAATAATAACACCATCCATCATGAATTAAAGTTTAATAAACATTAAGTATTATATATATGTATATATATAAAATCTCAAATTATTAAATAATATTTGAAGTAGGTATTATACTTTTCCACCATTTTTACTGATTAAAAAATAGTTATCAATAGCCTAGTGACTTTCCCCAAATCACAATGTGAGTGCCAGAGTCAAGATCTAAACCAAAAACTGTCCGTCTTCTGTACGTGACACTCCCAACCTTGTGGTAAGGCACAAAATGTGGTGTCCTGTCTCCTTCCTCTCTGATCCCATACCCAAGTTATTAGTACTTCAACTGGCTGCATCTTCAAACTCTCTGAGTCTGACTCTTGACATCCCTGCCTCACTCCTGCTCTGGGGAGCCTGGTGTGGTCTGACCCTGTCCCTGCTCCTGCCTCTACCCCTTGTAAAACACCAGTCTATGGAGTTGAAAGAATACCCCACCATTCCATACCAGTACAATGACTCAAAGCAGGAAAGAGAACAAAAAGATCTCTGCACACGGGGAGGAGGTAATCTCTAACACGAGTGTTACTGAAACCAGCACAGTGTGAACATGTGTGGATGTGCGTGCATACTCGATTTTGCCAAAAGACACAAACATGCTGTTACCTAAAGAGAGAGGTGAGATCAGCTATGGGAATAAAATTCCTCCAAGTAGATCTGGTTATATAGCTTTGACTTTGGAATGACCTAAAGAGCACATTTACAAAAATGACATTAAACTGAGAGGTAAAAAAGCAATCTCCAAAAGTGAGAGCAAGTCAATAAAGGAACCTAACTGTGAATCAAGGTGGGGACATAACTCTACCTGAAAAAGCATTTTCAGTTGACTTCAAAACATAGCATTTTGACTATCCGTGCACAGAGGAATGTGCGCAAAGGACAAACAGAACTGAGAAGAAATCTAAGTCTCATGCAATGGTCTTATTTTCAGTAGTAATATCATATTGAAGTTGTTTCACATATTGGATAAAGTACATTGGACTGCTATTTATAATCATGTGGAACCCGTATTTCCTAGTCAAGAAAAGTTATAAGAAAAAGTAAAAGTAAACTTTTACAATTCACTAGTGTGCCTGTATGGATTCTAATTTTTCCTCAAATACATGTACTCCCTTGTTCTATTGACATGTATGGAGAACTGGCAATGAAGCCCTAGCCATGAATATATCTACTGCTCTGACAGTGGTCTCCACTTCTCCTCACTAAAGGGGACCCATCTTCTGGGGAGGATGTTGATGCCACGAGTGGGCAGGAAAAGCAGAAGATGAGAAGGTGCCTCTCATGTGGCAGACAAGCTGTCAGAGGAGGCTGAGTCCAGGCAAGTACAAGTGGGAGCTTACTGGGCAGAATCAGGAGAGTCTGAGCATTGCTGACAGTAGTTACTACAACAGATGAAAGTCTATTTAATATCTAACATACAGGAATTGATACAGACATTCAAAAGAAAGGGGGATGGAGATACAGAAACATGTAGTCCTTTTACTGAAAATGGCCATACTATAAAAGTCTTAATTGTACAAACTGTATTCAAAGGGAACAGTAGCCATTGTTACTTAGAGAAAATGCTTTTCATACATAATTCCTGCTGATAAATATAGCAAGGATAGCAGATGAGAAATCTGTCATTTAGTGAGCACTAATGAAATAATTGTTCAGGCAAAAACCATCACTGGATGATGAGGTGAGGTGTGGATGAAAGACATTATGTGAAGGGCAGGCTCCTGAGGACGGAGCTCCCCACCAGAAGCCTCACTCAGAGGGTGTCCACCCTCCAGCCTCACCGGAGATGGACCCAGGGCAGCTTCCTTCTTCAGGAAAAAAACAAAGCAAAACAAAAAATGGCCAAGATTTTTCTGCTAACGTGTAGATTACAAAAGAGAGAGGAGAAAAAAAGTGACACCATAATAAAACACATAAAATCCTCTTTTTAGACATTTGGAGCTAAATGCTCTCAACAAATCAATGCCCCAGGCAGCAGGGGAGAGAAAGTTGCCTCCAAATTAGAGTTTAGAAAGAGTAATCAGATATGAGTGCATCTCAACTTGCTCCTACTGAGAGAATTACTCTACGAAAATCTGCAGAGATTTGAAATCTCAATGCAATGTGGCAGTTGTTGGGAGACCATATTTTAAAACGAAACATAAATAAATAGGGACTGGGTATCTTAGGAAATACTGTATTCAGTGGGGTAAGAGCTTGAAGAGTCACATGCCAGTTAGTAGAAGTGATATTACATGGATGCCATCTGGGATGTGCATTTTCTTTTTCAGCAATGAATAAAATGAGATGGATAGATACAATTGGGAGCATGGTCATTTCTTAAAAGTTACTGAATGTGAGTGATGGGTATATGAAAGCTCAATGTACTATTATCTGCACTATTGTGTGTGTTTGAATACTTTAATACGAAATACATATCAAAATTTTAGATGATTAAATAATAGATAATGTCAATCACTTGTTCAAAACCCCCCAATGACTTTGTGCTAGGGTGAAAGAGAAATCTAACGTCCTGGCAGGGTCTTCTATGCCTTGGCCTGGCTCCCTCCCAGTCTTACATCTGGACCCACCTCTGCCTCCAAGCAGCCATCTTCTGCTGTCCTTCAAACAACCCAGCATGACTGCACCTCAGGTCTTTTCACACCTCCTTCCCTCTTGCATAGGATCTATCACAGGGGAGTCTGAATGACAAACATTTCAATACACTTGATTTTAAGTAAGATGCACAGGATTTGAAAGGAGCTTCCCAGCAGGGCCCAGACCCACTTTGTTTCTTGTTTGCTTCTTTCTGTCCTTCACTGCATCTCAGTCAAGGAGTGACTCTCTGGCTTATAATGAAGAGTGTGGAATCATGGACCGATTTTTTTAAGCACAGGCATGGCTGGGAATAGGAAAAGGTTTACAGTTTTGCAGTGACATAAAAATAACTGTCATCCTAAAACACAAGTTAACAGCTTGGAAAATGGACATTGCCACTCTTGAGTGTTTGGCACTCTAATAAAAAAAAAAGGTGGATGCACTTCCAGGCATATACTTATACGTTTTAAGCCCTTGACTCAGCATTTCCCCAAATGCACCAGGTCCAGAGGGTTCTATTGTCCAGGCCAGTGTGGTGGGAGTCTCAACCTGGACATCTATTTCTCTCCAAGAAGTGAAAAGATACTGAGTTAAAATCATGTGTGGCATTTAGAAGTTGTGTCTTATGTTCTCTAATAACTCTTGAGATGGATACTGCAAAGCTCACAAAGCTCAGAGGGAGTAGACAAGCATTCTCAATCCCACAGTTTGTGAGATGATGGTCCACAGACACCATGATTGCTTTGCATTTCTCTGAATTCCCCACACCCTCCAAATCAATAGAAGAGATTCCCAGTAACAGGGGTTAAGGAACTCGCTCTTATGATTGAATTACTCCGCAAGAATCTACCCCCTTAAGCTATTATGAAACCAAGTTAATAACATTGACTAAATGACAACTGAATCCAGACTTCCTTGTGATTCATATTATTATAACATACTTTTCTTTGGGGAAAAGTGCTTTTCAGCTCTTCTTTTATATTCTCTGAGAAAACAATACATTTTCTCAAATTGAAATGAATGAAAGATGTAGCTGTGACACCTCTCTCGCTTTTTAAAATTAAATTGCCATATTGCTGAAATTCTAATTCCTTTTAATTAAGTAACCATTAAAAAGATTCAAGTTGACTATCCAAAAAACTCTAACAGATGTGAAACAATTTGTTAGCTGGGCGATGAGAGCTAATGGCCTTGCCATGACTGTCATTAGTATTCATTTGCCATTTAAAATTACAGAGACGTCCACTGATGTTAAATTGTGAGTTGCATATCCCTCTTCATAGGTGCCTGTGCAAGCGTCAGCCACGACTGCACAGACACTGCCCGTTTTCCTTCTCTTTGACAGTGCTTAACGTCTACTGCCCAAAGATGTCTGTGGTTTTGGTCTCAACACTGAAAGCGGTACCAAAGTTATAAAAGGTCCACTTGCCCTTTCTTCAGCATCCACTGCAGAGCCGCCTCCATGCTCTGAGGACAGAGCCGCTGACCAGCACCATGGCCCAGCCTGGATTGTGGCCGTTATTGCCACTTCGTTCTTGCTACAGTGAAGTAAGTGACAGGAGGTTCAGCGTCCCTGCAAGGCTGGGCTCTCAGCCCTGGCAACAGCTGAAGCAGAAAGTGGGGAGGACACGAGTCTTTCCAAAGTCTGATTCTGCCTTCTGCAGGCTTAGCCAGACAGAAGACAGGGTGGTCTGTCTCACAGTGGAACAGAAGCGCAGATTTCTCAGTTTCCCTTTCATGGTTGTCAGAAAGGAGGTTTGCTCAGACCTGGACTCAGTCATGGACCGGTGCACATTCGTGCCTGTGTTTGTGCACATGCTCATGCACATATTAGTGCACACGCTTGTCACATTGAACCAGAGGTCAGCGTGCAGATGTGAGAGCTACTGCAGCTCACTGGAGCTGCAACTCAATTTCCACCACTTTTTGGGGTTGCAGCTTTTCCCAGTTGTTTCCTCGTCTGTAGCGCAGGTCTAGGAAGCAAGAACATGGGCTGGTAGATACATGGAGTGAAAATGGCATATGCAATGTTAGTTCTGGAAAAGGCAGGCATGTGAGAGGCTATCTTCCTATACTGACTCTTAGCTGCTCCGCCTCCTCTTCTTTGTTCCTTGCTACTTCACTTCATGTTACTGAGCTAATTTTCTCTCCGTTGAAATCATTAGTCCCATTCCAGACAATGAACGCTGTTATTTGTCTGTGCGCACAAATCAGTTAACACAAACCTTGCAGGTCCTCAAAATCCAGTATGACACCCTGATGCCTCAATACCAAAACCTCCTCTTCTTTCACCCCCTCCCCCTCACCCCCTGCCCCTGCCACTAACGGCCAAATCTCCAGAGATGAAATCTGAAGTCTGAATAATATTCATTGACAAAGAGAAGTGAGTGTGTCCTACTGACCACTGCTTAAGACTGGATCCTCTCCCTGGTGGGGCTATGACAGGAGGTGCCAAGGCCTGTGACCTCTCCCTGTGTCCTCATGACCTGTCACCTCCACTCTATGGCTCTATGTCCTGTGGCCCCCAAAACTATTAGCCCTGACATGTGACCCAGTGACCTGTGGCCCCAGGCCTGAGCTGTTCTCAGAGGCTCCCCCATGCTTCTCCTTCAATGACTTGGACAGTGTCTGTGTTTCTCTGACTTGTTTCACTGAGCATAATCCCCTCCAGATCCATCCATGTTGATTCAAGTGATGGGAATTCGTCTCCTCTAAGGGCTGTGTAGTATTCCATTGTGAATATATACCACATCTTCTTTATCCACTCATCTGTTGATGAGCACTAGGTTGCTTTCAGCTCTAGGCTATTGAATATAGTGCTTCAAGATACTATACTATAAAGCAAAAGTAATAAAATCAAAATGATAATGGAATACTGCTGAAACAGGATCAATGGAACAGAATAAAAAGCTGGAAATGAACACATACAGATGTGGTCAAACAGAGAGGCATTTAGAATTCGACTCTAATGTGAAGGAAACAAATGCCAAAATAAACAATTGAGACCACATCAGACTTACCACTTTCAAGGTATGTAGTTTCCTTTCTCAGGTTCTACATTTTGCTTAAACTCTTCCCTCCTGAGAGATTTCCTCATCCCATCCTCCTTTCAACCAGCAGTAACAAGAACTCTACCTACAGGGACTTAACTCTTCAAGGGGCTGTCTGAATGTACTGTTTTCTGACTTGTCGATCTCCATCAAACATAACTCCTTCCTCTTTCTAATCTTCAACATAATGTGTTTTCAGGCCTCTGTGGCACACACGACCATATTGTTTCTAAACTTAACGTATGGACGTGTCCTTCTCAGCATTTGTCGTGGAGCATGACCAGCAGGAGCTTTGTTGTATGCAGCACCCTGTGCTGGGGCACTCGCTGATGGCAGCGCTCTTAGCTCCCAGAGCCTAGGTCGGCCCCGAAGGTCCCCAAGTCCTCTAGGTGGCAGGACACAGGACAGAGCTCTGTGCAATGGTGCTGAAGCAAACACCGATTAGACTGCTGAGCGTTGCACTCACATCCTGCTCACACAAGCCAGTGCTCCTCCACACATGGTATGTGAAATGGGCATCTCCCCGCAGGGGTATTGTGTGAACTACAGAAAACTATAGAAATAGACATGAAACAGGCATGTACTGAGAGCTTTGTGATGAATGGGACCAAATTACAAGAGCTTCATGAGCATCCAAGTCATACAACCACTCGGCATTTTGTCCTTTGTTTCCATCTTCTATATATAAAGGATGGCCTACAGGACAGGCTAAAGGCTCTTGGCAGGTGCGTGCCTGAGTCAGGGCTCAGGCTGTTCAAAGGCCCGTGGGAGCATGACCTGCAATGTTGACTCAGAACGAGCAGCTGTGGCGATACCTCCCTGTGTGCAGAGCCAGCGAGACAGTGCAGGTGCCTGATTGTGACCAGAGGCTGCACCCACCCTCAGTCCCATCCAGAAGCTGGTGTCCCTCTCCCAAGCCACATTCACCTGGCTCTCACTCCAGGGTGACTTATGTACCTGCCCCTCTCCATCAGCCCCCAACCTCCACCTCCCCAGGGATGAAACGGGTCTTCTAAATAGTGAGCAGATGTGATGGAAGCTGAGCCTTACTTGCCTGTAGACTGACCAGCAGCCTACATGACAATGAACATCACCTTTTACCTAACTCAGGGAAACCCTCACAGGGAGTCAACCAGCCTCTGGACCAGTGTATGCATGTGTTCATGAGGAAAACTCTCCCGGCCTGAGCCGTCTGCCAAGCTTCTCACTGCACGAGGCCAGAAATGAGTGTAGGAGAACCTCTTCCAATGACTTCATTCTACTGCTATTGATTCTGTCCTTCCTCATTGAATCAGACATTTCTGAGATGTTTATTAGTTCTGCCTTGCTTTAATTTTCCTACAGTATTTTTTATCAATTCAATTCTGAACTATAAATTTAGAAGTTACTTTTAACTCTTTTGACTCACAGATGGTTATAGCTTGTACAGTAACTATTATTGTGCACGTTTGATACATCAAGACAGACTGCTGTTCACGACACACAAGTGCAGTGAACAATTAAGTTTGTTCTCTCTGGTTTGCCAACTCTAAGAATTAGAGGATGGAAGAGACTGCAAGGATTTCAGGGTTGGGTGTGTGTGTGTGTGTATGTGTGTGTGTGTGTGTACACACACATGTGCACACATCTGTGATCACTGTGGCTTCTCCATAGTGGAGAGCTTTGAACATTTCAATGTCCAATTTCATGACACTGAAGGACTGAAGGAGAGTGAGTGCTCTAAGCAGAGCTGTAAGTGGCAGCATTCATATTCTAACACATCAGGAGTGATGGAGGTAGGGTCCCTGGGTGGACCAGGATGCAAACAATGAGGCTCACGGGTAGTACTTTTCAGAGCACGGACGCGCATAGATGTAAACAGCCACATACCTTGTGATTCCTTTGTATGAAACATCCAGAGAGGGCAAGTTCACAGAGATGAAAGTAGAAATCAGCGGAGAAAGACTGCTGAGTACATGCACTTCTCTAGGGTTGATGCAAATGTTTCAGAATTAGATAATGGTGATGACTGTATAATCTTGTGAATATACTGAAATCCACTGAACTATACACTTTAAAGGGGTGAATTTATTTTATGATCTCAATTAAAAAATACGATGGATTGTTGGTAGAGGGATAGTGGGTGTAAAGATTCATGACAGAGCAAACATCACAATGTTAACTGTAGAATGAGTACTAAATGTGGTTCACTGTATGATTCTTTCTCAACTTTTCTGAATAATCACACATTTATAATAAAATGATGGAAATAAATGATAGCACTTTCCTGGAGGTGAAGAACAGAAGGGGAAGCAGAAGCCTGAGGCCCTGTAAGTCTAAACTCAAAGCTGGAACACTGTCAGATTACCTTACTTGTGGTTTAGAGCACAGCCGTGAGAAAATTCAGAAAAGGGACAGAGAATCTTTCTCCTTTAGTGGAAGGACTGCAAAGATGCATAGAGATGGACACTGAGAAGGATGGACTGAGAAGTGAAGAGCCGAGACCATGATACAATCTACCAGGAGTTCTCATGTGTTGACATAACAAAGATAAGTAGTTAATTTGCTCCACTGTAGCTATATCATACTCCTAATATGGTCCTTTAGGCCATCCTAATAGGGCCTCATTGTTCCAGAGCTATCATCCTCTGTCGCTGAAGGCTTTTTAGTCAGTCATGGTTACAATGTCACATTGGTGAAATGAAGTCACATCACCTGGAAATCTCATTCCCATTAGTTCCCTGAAGGCAGATAGCATATCATATGTCCCTTTCTGGAAGTTTGGCCTTAATAGTAAGGAATTAGAAGCCTAATCCATTGAATAGTGCTAGTCTTATTTAAATGTGTCATGTATCAACTGAGAAGCTGAGTTCAAATACTAGTGCTGTCATTTACCAGCTAGGGTTATTGAGACCTCTTGGCTCAGAGTCTTCATTTGTACAAAGGACATCATGGTGCCACGTGGTAGACAGCGAGAGAGTTGATGAGATCATCTACAGAAAACCTGGAGTAACAGCTGGCTTGTGATAGAATTCAATAAAGGTAAAAGTCTTAGGTGGAAGCAAATTTTCCCTATCATGAGCAACCATGGAAACTGTGACATTAATAGAACATGAATGGAATTTGAAGTCTTGTACTTCAGCACATAATAATACATTTCTTTTCATTTTAATTATTTATCTATAAATGCATATTGTGTGTCTCCTATGTGCCATGTCATATGTTCTAGACACTAGAGAAATGAGGACTAAAACAGACAAAAATTCTTGCCCTTAAAGCAGAGAAGACAAGTGATGATCTATATAGACATAGAGATTGATAAATATAGACGACAGAGATACACATATTTATCCATATCTATGTAGTTTACATATGGAAATATGCATTACTTTACATATTGTAGACATGTTTCATATATATGTATGTATACATCTAACTTACATATCTGATGCTATATTATTTATTTCCCCATGACCTTTGAGCAATCTATGATTTATAAGGCTGCCTTGATTTGATGGAGTAGCCCTTGCAAGTATTAGAACTGTGAAGTAGAATTTGGAGCATGTTCATGAATAAACTGCTCTGACATGACAACAAATTTCCATTTTTAATGTGAATAGTTCCCAGAAGCTAAGGAGAAAAATGAAGACAGGAAAGTGCAATATGAAATTGTCAGGTAAGTTGATGTAATTAGCTCAGCTGAGTAGAGGAAAATTCATGAATTCCTGCCTCCTACCAGAGGTCTAGGTTAGCTGGTGGTCTCAGCTTTTTGGCTTCTCAGAGAGTACATGGTCTGACACAGACTGTGAGCCCCCGATCCAGTCCTGGGAAGAAAGTCTGCAGTCTCAGCAAGATATTTTGAAGTCTTGTGGTGAGAACCTTTCAAATCTAGTCTCTTAGCAATTCTGAAATACATAATATAGTACTGTTGACCATAATCACTAACTCTATTTTGGTAATTATATTACAATATGTAAATCATCAACTCAACTTATTGTATAATTTAAACTTATATAACATTCTAGGTCAATTATACCTAGGTCTTAAGAACTAATTTAGGCAATAGCTGTAGATGTCAGTCACTCTTAGGAGGTGAGATAGGAGGTTATTCTTCATTTACTAAGTTTGATCTAATTATCAAATTAGGGTCTCCTGCCCTGAATCCAATTATCTACCCCGAGGAGGAGGATTTCCACCAAAACCAAGCCAGCCCCCGAATCACCTTGAGGTGGGCTTGCTGGGTACAGAGTTCTGGTATTTGGGAGACCCTACCCTATCCTACCTCTGTCCTCAAAGGTAATCAGAATCCAGTGCAATCAGCACTAGAGTGATGTAGTGAAAAGGTGCTAGAGGCCTTTATTACATGGTCTCTAATTTTCACTTTTTAAGTGTACAGGGCACCTAATTATTGTGTTGCTCACTAACAGGTGGGTCTTGGACACAATAACAACTGCCTACTATGTTCTTACCATTCACAAACTTTCTTTAGATATATTGCCTTACGTGGCAACAAGAAATCAAGATGTAGGAAAGTCTGTCAAAGGTTACACAAGAAACTGTAGCCAGTGGCGTTCCCACAAAATTCCAAAGGTTACTTCATTACTTTTAACTGTGTTTCAGTCTTTACACAATCTGTGCACAGGCTTTAAATGGTTAAATGCCTGGTGATTTCTGGTGCTGGAATGATGTGATCAAAACAGTTTTCATGTCTATTTACCAAATGCTCTGGAGTGAAAAGCACTATAACACTATTATTTAGGGCTGTTCCCCTTTTCATAAGCTCTTGTTCTCAAATGACTATTATATGGCATTCCTATACTGAAATCTCAAACATCTCAGATGCAGACTTCTTTTCTTTGATAATTTTCTGAATATTTTCATTCAGCCTGTTTGATCTGTTTTTATGCTTCTATAATCACTGTGAAGAGAATCTTTAAACATAATCATTTTTCTTTGAATAGCCCCTGTCATCACCCTTTCTACTTAATTTCACTTAGCAAGTCTGACTATCTCTCACATTTAATATTTTAATCAAAATCCAGAGGCTTATTCATCCAAGCCTCGTGTTTTTGTTGGGTGGGCAAGAGGGAAGACCCATGCTCTCATTGTCTTCTAGTCCTCACTCATTCTGACCCTGATGATCCCAGCTCAGCAGGATCGTAGGCAGAGATACCTGAGTCACAGGTCAACCTCAGAATAACTGGAGTGAAAAGAATGGAGGTTCTCTACAGTGATTTACTGAGTGAACAGTTATTCCCTTTCCTTTTTACTTTAATTTCAAGGGCAGCATTTAGTTTTGAGAAGAATGTGGATACTTGGAGTTAAATAATGAACTATGATGTTCAGAAGACTCTCAGATGCAAAGGTTGATAATCCAAGAAATAATTAATCTAATCCAGTAATAATATCAGGTGATTTTAAAGTAATGGCAGCAATATTGACAATGGTAATAATTGCAGGTTATGTACCAACCACTGTTCTAAGTCTGTTAAAATAATTACCCCTTTAATATTTGCACTACCATATTCAACAGACACTATTTAAAAATTCTGTCACACTTTAATCTGTGTGATTTTAGGCTTTCTGACATATGTAAACAGACCTAATCATAATTATACATTTTTCCAGAAGCCAGGTGGAGTTGAAAACACCTATATAAGCTTCCAGACATTGTTTATTATAATAAATATATATCCTAAATATTTCTCGCCACTTTGCTGAAATCTGATATCCATCTACCTTTAAAATTTCCAGTTATCATTCATTCTTTTTTTGTCTTTTTTATTGCAATAACCTTGATTTTACATTAAAATAAACTCTTATGTATAGGTTTCCCATATGTGCAGCTTCCCAATTCCTTAGATATGTCAACATACCCTTACCTCCACCAAATCACCAAGAGTTCTTCACCATTGTCCAATGGGCTCTGATACACCTTCCCCCAACTTCTCCATCCATTGGTAACCTCAGTTCCATTGCCAGTGTCCAAAGGGGTGGTTTTGTTTCATCTGTTTCTTTGTTTTGTCTATTCACATTCCACCTATGAGTGAGATCATCTGGTATCTCTCTATCTGTCTTATTCAAATGACAATATTGCATCTCCTCTAATGGTTGAGTAGTATTCCACTGTGTACTTATACCAATCTTCTTTATCCATTCATTTGACATTGGTCCCTGAGGTAGTTTCCAGTTCTTAGCTACTGTGAATGGGGTTGCAATAAACATGGGGGACATACATTTTTATGAATTAATGTTTTTATATCTTCTGGGTAAACACCCAGATGTTGGATGGCAGGATCATATGGGATTTCCATACACAACTTTGAGGAATCTCCATACTGTTTTCCATAGGAGTTGAACCAATTTGCACTCCCAAAAACAGTGTAAAAGTGTTCCCTCTTTTCCATGTCCTCACCAGCATTTGCTGTATCCAGATTTTTTGGATAATAATTGAAGGTGTTCTCTCACTGTTGATTAATTTGCATTTGCATTTCCCTGATAGTAAATAGGAATATCTGTCCGTGTGCCTCTTAGTCATCTGAATATCCTCTTCAGAAAAATGTTTCTCTCGTTGCTCTTCCCATTTCTGGATTGTCTGTTTCTCTGTTATTGAGTTTTATGAATTCTTTGTATATTTTAGACATTAACCCTTTGTTAGAAATATGAAATGCAAATATCCTCTTCAGTTAGTCAGTTATCTTTTTTTGGGTGATGTTTCCTTTTCACTGTGAAGGTTTTTAGAGAGAAACTTTTTAGTTTGATGTAATCCCAGTTGTTCATTTTTCTTTTTGTTTCCCTTGATGCTGGAGTTGAGTCCTCAAAGACCTCTCTAAGTCTGATGTCATGGAATGTCTTTCCCATGTTGTCTTCCAATAATTTTTGTGGTTTCTGGTATTATGTCCAAGTCTCTAGTGCATTTTGATTTGATTTTTGTGAATGATGCCAGAGTGTGGTCTAGCTTCATTCTTTTGCATGTGGCTGGCTGTCCAGTTTTTCCAATACCATTTATTGAAAGGACTTTCTTTTCTCCATCATATGCTTTTGGACTTTCGTTGTAGATTAACTAGCTGTACATGTGTCAGTTTCTGGAGATTCAGTTCTATTGTATTGATCTGTGCCTCTGTTATGATTCCAATAATTCCATTTGATCACTATCCATCTGCAGCATAGCTCACTATCTGGGAGTGCAGTCCTTCCAGATTCATTCTTTTTTCTCATTACTGCTTTGGCTCTTGGGGTTTTTTGCTGTTCCATATACATTTTAAGTTTTTTGTTGTTGTTGTTGTTCTATTTCCTGGAAATAATCCCATGGGAATTTAATGGGGACTGCATTAAATCTTTATTTGTTTTGGGGAAGATGATCATTTTGACAATGTTAATTCTTCCCAACCAAGAGGAGGGAATGTCTTTCCATCTCTTTGTAACCTCCTCTATATCTTTTAAGAAGGACTCGTAATTTTCATTGTATAGATTTTTTATCTCCTTTTTAAAGTATATTCCAAGACATCTGATTTTTTATGCTTCTGCTTAAATGGTGTGGCTTTCTCTACTTCATTAGTGTTGAGAGTGTTGTTTGTGTGCAAAAATGCAATGGATTTTGTAGCCTGCCACTTTACTATATTTGTTGATTAGTTCTAGCAGTTTTCTGACAGAGTTCTCAGAGTTTTTAATACATATTATCATTTCATCTTCAAATGATAGTTTCCCTTCCTCTTTACCAATTTTGATTCCTTTTATTTCTTTTTCTTGCTGAATTGCTCTGGTTAAGACCTCAAGTGCAATATTGAATAGCAGTGGTAAAGTGGACAACCTTGCCTTGTTCCTGACCTCAGAGGAAATGCTTTAAATTTCACCCCATTGACTATGGTGTTGGCTTATGCTATACGGACTTCATTATGTTGAAATTTGTATCTTCTATCCCTATATCACATAGGATTTTTATCATAAACATGGTTGGGTCTTGTCAAAAGGTTTCTCTGTATCTACTGATATGATCATGTAGTTTTTTTTCTTTGCTCTTGTTGATATGGTGTATATATGTTGAACCATCCCTGGGATAGATTCCACTTGGTCATGATGAACAATCTTTTTGCTACATTGTTGGATTTGGTTTGCTAATATTTTGTTGGAATTTTTGCATTTATGTGCATTAGAGGTAGGGTTACAATGAGCGTGAGATGAGAGAAATAAATCACAGAGCAGTGTTGGTACATCACAATTGTATTATAAAACCAACTCTCATTATAAGCAAAAATAGTGAATGTGGTATGAATAAAGGCATAAACCCACTACTACTTCTTCAATTTTTACCCATCAACCTCAAAGAAGCAACTTTACAAGGCTGTCAGAATATCTAAGATTGCCAGGTCACTACTAATGCAGCATTATTGCTATATAAGAAGCTAAAATTCCAAGTAGCTCAGGGATGTAAAGCAAGTATCTCTAAGGAGAAATATTTTGAATTTCCAAGGTTTTATACAGAAAAAGCATACCTGAATTCATAAACAGTCATCACGGAGTTCAGTCCCAACATTGCCTTGTCTAGTTTTGAAATGGAAAGTAATTTTTTCTCATCACATATCCCTACTCTCATTGCTCAGAAAATAATTCCTGTGTCACAGGATAATGCTGATATCATGTTATAGGTATTTACAAAATAAACAACCTGAGAATTTTTTGAAAATAAAATAATCTATTTTTGTAATCTCAAAATAGAAAAATGCTTACTTAAAAATTAGAAAACCACAAACTATCATAGAAAAGATTGATTTATCTAGTCATTTGAAAATGAAATACCCTATCTGACAAGACTACAGAAGCAAAATAAAGTGTTAAGCTAAACACAATATACACAGACATTTCTTAAAGTAAATAATAAGCAGATGAATAGCTCAGTTTTTAAAAACACCAACTGGTTAATAAAATTCAAATCATATTAATAGTCACAAAATTATGCCAGTTAAACATTAACAGAAAAAGGTCTCATTCCCTGTTAGTTTTTTTAATTAATGAAACTGATAAACCTAAATTTAATGAGAATGTGGGGAAAAGGGATTCATTAGTGGCAGGAGTGTCAATCACTACACCTTCTGAAACAGACTGGCAGAAACGAAGAACTGAAAATGCCCATAAGCATTCCAGTCAGCTGTTCTCTGTGAAGACAATTATAGACAGATCCACGGACATTCACTGCATCTAACAGACCAAAGCCCCCCACTTGTCCCTCAACAATATTCACAAATAGCCTGTGTCTGATTCATAGAGTGGAGTACTATACATCAGCTAAAACAAAGAACTCTACCATAGATAATAATAGCAAACTCATGATATTCAGTAGGAGGAGAAACTGGAAACTGCAAGAAAGTGAAATGCTGCCTTTAATATAAAATGTAAAAAAAACCAAAAAACAAGAGTATGTCCTGCGCCTCAACACACATTAATAAGGCAGGAACACAAGAGCAGATCTAAGAACAAGATACACCAACTTTGTGACTATAGTAACCTCAGCTAGTAGCAATGACAAATTACCCCTGCCTTGCTAAGAGATATTTTGGTTTTGTTTGCTTTATCATGGAAGTGTGTCCAATTTCATCAAATGCTTCTTGGAACAAATCATGATGATGATGCTGTATATTTATTCTCTCAATTATAAATGTGCTTAGTTGCCCTAATATTATTTTTCAAGGTTAAGTGGGGTCACATTCCTGTTAAAACCCTTTGGAACTGATGGTCATGTGTATGTTTGGGGAACTGAATTGTTAACTTGTTTGGGGGCTTTTTTTTTGGTTAGATGATATTGACTTAATTTGCTAATATAAGTGATATTTTCATGCAGTAATTATATAATTATATATATACATATATATATAAAACACAGATTTCACAATGGCATTTATTTGCTAAAACATTTATAATGTGTGCATTCCATTTTATATAAACTTTACATAAAAAGAAAAAGAAAATTTCTTCTAGTTAATGATATTTATTTTGAAGTATTTAGTGTGAAAGGTACCAAGGCCTGTAGTTTACTTGACATGCATCAAAAATAAGGAATGATGAACAGATAGAAAAATGACAGGCAGCTAGATATGTGAGAAAAGCCATTATAAACATTAATGGCAGAATCTAGGTGAGCATATGATTTTTTTGTAAATATTTGTTCAGTTTTTCTATATATTTGAAAATACTCCTAATACAATGATGAGCTAAAAAATCTTGGTATTTTAAAATGCTTCAGTGATCTCCTGTGCTGGGCCCTGAAAATTTCCTCCTTTATTGTAAGGGCAGCTTTAACTTTAAAATGGTCTTTTGAGTCTCCTAAGCATGAAAAAACATTTAGCTTCAGGAATTTCAGAGTACATAGTCCTTCACATTCCTGCAGTAAGAACAATATTTTATCTTTGTTTTGAATGACAGTTTGTAGGTTTCAGATGTGGAGGATAAAAATTTGACTTCTGTGTATGCACACTAAGGTGACCTTCACAGGCCTAGTTGGTTGCCAACCCCCCTTCCTCTGCTCTGGTCACTACCATTTTGTTCTTATAAGAGCTTGTTGTGCTTGGTCATTTGTTTTCTTTCTTTATGTATCACATATGAGTAAAATCACATGGTGTTTGTCTTTCTCTGACTTATCTCACTGAGTATAATTCCCCCCAGTTCCATCCATGTTGTTATAAATGTCAAGATTTCATCTTATTTTATAGCTGAGCAATATTCCAGTGTGTATAAACTACTTCTTCTTCATCCATCATCCGTGATGGGCACTGAGGTTGTGTCCAGCTCTCGGTTGTTGTGAATATGCTCCAGTGAGCATGGGGTGAAGACAGTTCAGATCCAGTGATTCAATTTCTGGGTATTTATTTATCCAAAGAATAAGGAAACACTAATTTGAAGAGGTAATTTAATTTTAAAGTATACTTATTTCTCAATCTCTATATGAAAAATCCATGCTCTGATACTGTGTTTTTGCAAGTTTAAATAGTTATCTTTTAAAAATTGTGAAATTTTTGTAAACACCCCTCCTACTTCCACGAAATAATTCTCTCGCAGGCTGGATGTGTGTGTGCATGTGAATATTTGTTTCTTCTAGACACTATCAAGGAACATCCGGTGTTAATGTGAATGTGTCCAGGCCTCTCTGTGGTGTGAGCCCTGTGAAATGCTGCCTTTGATTTGATGTCTCTAGAGGCTCCATTTGTTTCTCACACTGCTCACACAGGGACTGGCTGCTCCATCATTTTCCTGGGCCAGGGGCAAAGGGCTCCTCCATGCAGCCTTCTGTGGGTGAGTGTTCATATAAGCATGGCAGATTCTCACTACATGGAGACCCAGCTCCAGTAATCACTACAGACAACCTCAGCACCTCCCTGCCTGCCTCTGCAATGATACACTGGGTGACCTTGAACTCCACTGCAAACACCCTGCCCTAAACCAGTGCCAGTTATTGTCCAAAACCAGGAAGGTAGGATGGGGCATCTCCCAATTCTTCAAATACCTAGGTCACTTCACAGATGTCCTCTCCCCTTGTTAGAGGAATCCCTTTCTTCCTTTCACATTGTATCACCTCCATCCTTAAAGACAAGCAAGCTGATGGCTCCATTCAGATCTACCCATAGGAGAGACAACTCACAGTCTCTTGACAATATGCATTTGATGGAGGTTTAGTGATGATACAAGAGAGTATCCAGGGCCCAGGACTCGTTGCCACTACAAGTGACAGTGTAAATAGTCTACAAAGTTAGGATATGAGAGAAAGGGAGAGAGAACTAGGATGTGGACCTAAACAGTGACATGCCTAAATCCACAAAGCCACACCTATGATCTACATTGGTAATGGGGACACATTTTCCTTGCTTAACTTAGTTTAATTGGCTTCTTATCACTTGCAAGCAAAAAATGTATAAATTTCCTACCCCATTTCCTTTTGAACATAAATAGCTATGTTAAAATTTTCAAAATTTGACCTGGGATGTGTCTTCATGGATTTAACTATGGGATCCCATTAAAGGTAAAAAACTCATCCCAGGACTAGGAGTTAAAGAGAAAGATATCATCTACAATGACTCCTAGCTCCAAAGAGCTCATAAGAGATGAAAACCTGACTCATCTATATAAACACACCTGAGAAACACATAAGAATTGTGTGGGAATCTATGAAAAGAGTCTACTGTGCCCACCAAGAGCAGAAGCACTGTCGCACCACATGGAGGGAGTCTGGTGCACTTCTTGCAAAATGTTTCTCTCCCTGCTTGTCACATGGTAGCCACCTGCAAGTGGTACAGGCGTTTTCCTCCATAAAAAGTCAAACTATCTGAGGTAAAAAATATCCTTTAATTGCAGAATCTATTTGGATTTTAGGACAAGATTAGTAAATTGGTTTTCCCCTCTCCAGTAACCATGAACAATTTCTAGCTTTTTTGCCTGAGGTTTTTAGCTCAAAGGGACTTTGAGGACACAGCCCACACAAGTGATCAAGATGAAGAAATTGATAATAATGTCTGGAAACGTGTAACAATGGTTGGGACAGTATTTGCTATTCTTGCTTTAGTGAGAACGATTTGTTAATTCCTCTCCCGAGAGCAAGTTTTGACGAGTGAAGTGGGAAGGAGAGAACCGCCACTCACACCCAGAGCCCCACAGGGAGGAGAGCAGAGAAACTTAATAAAGACAGTTTTATTTCATAATTTTCCCTTAGGCAAAATCTTTGTCTTAATTTCACCATTCAGAAAAGGGAAAATAAAATCCTCTAAAAAGAAAAAAGTGGGAGGACATTCTATTTCTATTTCTATTTCCAGGTGTAGCAGAGGCATGTGGTCAGGGACCCAACCTGTCTCCCCTGCTGCCTGCTGCTTCCACTTGAATTTATCATAAGTGGATACCTTCCTCCTCACTCTTAATTTCTTCTGAGTCCTCTGGAGAAGGCTGAGTACAGATGTTCCTGGGCAGAAAGGCTCCCTGCCAACCTGGCTTCTGGGCAGAGAAAGAGGAATCGACCCACATGAGAAGAAAGTCCAGGAGTCAGCAGGGAGCCCCTTCTATTTGCCAGCAATTCCAACTTATCATACAAGCCACAGTGCTTTTTTCTTTCAAACACATTTGTCTGAGAGAGAGAGTCATCCAAGTTACAAAAGGAAAATACCTGATGAATCCATCAGAACACTTTTTTTTCGTAATTAATCTTGTAACTTGAAATGACTGCTCCCAGCTAGTTTGTCGACAGTTAACCCTGTGTCCAGGGCACCTTGTGAGTTGCAGAGCTGGGCACACTTCACTGCGAACTTCACCTCACACCCACCAGAGAACTGGATAGAAGTCCTGCTCTATGTCAGTGACTTCTTTACATCTTTTCTCCTCAAATATCCAGGAAATAAGGGTAACAGAAACATTCAGTTTTACGCATCTTTCTAAGATTCTTCTTCATGACACCTCAAAAAAAGACACATGGATCATAAAAAGTCCTGAATGATCACGGACAAGCCAAAGTACCAAGGTGTCCAATCAAGTCCTTCCTCTCTATTCCCCAACCCCCAGTTAAAAATAAAAACACTGAGGAAAAAGATGCTACTAGGTCTGTAAAGATACCAGGAGATACGTCCAGTTTCAAATTCAGATATCTATGTGTCCTTAATGAAAATAAAGTGTCATACTAGAAAAAGTGGGGGTAGAAGATTTTTTTCTAAATACAAAATGTATTGCCTATTAAGCTTATTGTGAGTGTCTCCAGATATGGTCTGTGCACATCTGTGTTCAATAGCCCAGTACCCTTTAATTTCTGTAAGAACAACACTGACTGGTTGTTCTAAATATATATAATTAAAATAAATAAAAATACTGATTGCCTACTCTTTGCCAGGTACTTTCTAGGCTCAGAAAATGCTGCAGTGAATAAAAGAAAGACCTATTCTGCAGCAGCTTATTTTTAAATAGGAGGTAATGACAGTAATATTACGGAAAACCATGATGAGTGCTAATAAGAAAAATATTTAGTAAGTAATAATATTGATCTGGTTTTAGGGGGCACAGTGAGATCATGGAAAACCTCTTTGAGGAAGTTGGACCTAACTGGAGAAAGAAGGTAAGCCATTAGAAGACACAGGATGAGAGTATTCCAGGTAACAATACAAATCTGTGTTTGTCGTATTGAAAGGTCAAAGCACAAAGGAGGCTGAGTGATGTAGAGCAGGAAAAGTTGTGGGAAAGTGTATTTTCTTCTGAATAAAATAGAAAGATATATATATATATATATATATATATATATATCACTTTCACTGTCTCATAGGCCAGTTAAGGAAATCATCAATAAGAGACGATAGCGTGTATATCAGAGAAATAGTGGAGAAAGCAATAAGCAGTGAAATTTAAAATATACACAAAACATATTGCTAAGTGGAAAATGTAATTGGAATATCATATCTGCAACATGGCAACTTTCATAAGAAGAACAAAGACTATTAAGAAAAAATATGTTTATCAATGCAAGAGGGATAAATGGTAGGGCAAATACAATTATACTAATTATAAAATTAAATACAAATGGATTTAACAATCCAATTATAAGAAAGAGATCACCATTCTAGATAATAAGGACATCAGACTCTTAGTTCTCCAAAGGAGAGGAAAAAGCACATTCAAAAATAAAAAAAGAAAGAATGGAAAAACGTACCCTTGTCAAACAGCCTCCATAGGAAACCCAAGTGGTCCTAGTCATAGCAGAAAATACAGACTTTAAACAAAAGAAAGTTAATACTAGAAATAAAAATAAACATTTTCTAATGATAAAGTGTGAAACTGTAAGACATAATAATTATCAAGATATGTGCACATAATAACAGTACACCAAAATACATCGAGCAACAGTGAATAGGAATGACAGAAGAAAAAGACCAAACACAATAGTAGAAACTTTAATATTACAGCTTCAATATAATGGATACATCCACCAGGCAGCGTATCAGCAACAGCATAGAGTACTGAAGACGCCACCAGCCTTGCCGATGGACTCAGCCTCTGCAGGACACCCCCAAAAGCTGCTTGTATTCTATCTATGTGTTTAGTAAGGAAGATCAAGTTCTAGCCATAAAAGGAGCCTCAAGTCATTTAGAAGCTGTGAAATTATACAAAGAATGCTCTGCGGCCACCAAATAATGAAATTAAAAATTAAATAGCATATATTTGAGAAATTCACAAGTATATAGAAATTAAACAAGACACATATATAAAAATCTATGGAAGAAAGCCCAATTAAAATTTGAAAAGACTTGGTGATGAATGTATTAAAAAGTTTACCAAAATGTATGGTTTTCAGTGAAATTATGTTCAGAGAAAAATTTACAGCTGCTACTACTAAAAAAGGAAGAAACAACATAAATCAATAAACTAATCTTCTACCTTATGAAACCAGGAAAAGGAGAGCTATAAATACAATAAATCCTTCATTGGAAAAAAATAGGACAAAAATAGAGGAAATCAATAAAACAGTATTTCTTTGAAAAGTTTAAGAATGTAGACTAGTGAGACTAACCAAGAAAAAATAAAGAAGACTCAAATTACTGAAATCAGAAATATAAGAAGGGCCAACTTGACTAAACTTGCAAATATATTAAGAGGATTCACAGGGAGTATCATAAACAACTATATGGAAACATATTAGGAACATGGAAGAAGTTAATGAATGAATGAATTAAAAAAAATAAAATTGATTGAAAAAGAAATGGAAAATCTGAATTGCTGGAAAATCTGAATTGCTGTATAAACATAGTGAATCAGTAATTTAAAGCTTACCACAAAGCAAAGTAGGCCAAGATGGCTTCACTGGCAAATTCTAAAAATCAGTCAAATAATCAATTATCCAAAAACAGTTTAAAAATAAGAAGAATAAAGAACACTTCTCAACTATTTTATTCGACCTGAACTAACCTGAGAGCAAAAACAACATATCACAGGAAAACTGTAGATCATCACCCCTAATGAAAATAAATAGAAAACTCTACAACAATAGGACAGGTGACTCTTGAAAAACACAGATCCCTACAGAGGACACTGCACACAACTTATGGGGGATGTATGATAAGAGCTGGGTGAGGGGATGCAGAATGGATGAATGGAGAGATGACAGCTAAGTTAACAGATGACATATAGACAGACTCTCCCCCTCCCCGCCCCCACCCTCCCCTCTCCTCCTCTCCTCTCTCCCCTGATGTGACCAAAAAGGAAAAGGATGCTCCAGTGTCAATGAGGATACCTAGAACTCAGATGTTACTTTCCACATACACGTCCTCATTTAAAGGAACCACAGAGTCATGAAAAAAATGTCTGATTCCAGGACTGGGGCTGAGAAAGTGTAAGATTTGCCTAAATTATCTGTGTCATGGAGAAAGAAAGTATTCAAAGAGTGTGGGAATAATCAAGGCACCCACAGGCCAGTTGAATCTGAGCATCCATGTAAGTGGCTGGAATAAATGATGTCATCCATGAATGAAGTACAAGTTCGTGCATCCGCACTACCACCAATCTACTCATTAATCAGCAGACGTAATCGCTTCCTTACAGAACTAATAAATGTAGAAAAAAATTGATAGTCTTGCCATTTGGCAACGATATTAGTTTTCGAATTCTCACCGTTACAAATTACCACAACCTTGTTGGTTTAAAAGAAAGTAAATATGCTGTCTTACAAGCCTGTAAGCCAGAAGGGACCTCACTGGCTAAATCAAAGGGTCTGAAGTTGGGCTCCTTTCCACAGAAAGACATTGTCTTCCTTGTCCAGGTTTTAGGGACCCCCACATTTTTCTTAGAGCGCCTCCGTCCATTTTCAGAAGTACTGAAAGGGAATCAGTTATTTCTCACACTACATAGCATCACCTGATGACTCTCTTTGGCCTCTCTCCTCCTCTTTAAAGGATTATTCTGATTAATTTGAGTCCGCCCACATAACAGAAGATAACTCTTACTTTGAAGCCAGTTGATGAGCAAACTTAAATCTCCTTAGCATGTATATGCCTTCTTCACTGCCTCTCTCCCTCCCTCCCTCCCCTTCTACGGAGCATGTTAGTTGAAACAACAAATCCCCAGAGACCAGGTGACCCCCTAACCTTCCAGCCCTGTGACACAGACTTGAGGAAATACACCTCTCCCTGGAGAGGGCTCCAGGGAGAGCTTTACTTTCCTCGGCTTGGCAAGTAAGAAAAAAAAGATGAAGGGAATGTAAATGTAATCCTTAATGTCTGTGCTTCAGCTGAAGTCTTAAAATGGAGATTTTGCAAGACTTGGAAATTTGCCCAATTTCCAAGTTGGGAATCAGTGGAGGGCACATGGCTGTCTTAACCAGTGTGTTTAGCTGAGGAATACCCTTTTTCTCCAAACCTAGCAGGATGGCCCAGGGAACCTACCATTGGCCCGCCTGTCTTGCTTTGTGATGGAAAATTCCCCTCTAAGTTTTAATCTGTGGGAACTCCTTATAGATGTATCCTGGGAACAATTTCAATTAAATCCAAATAAATGATAAATAGCATGCTTAAGTCCATTTCTACTTATTTCTCTTTTGTTAACCGTGTTGGCAACACCTCAAAATGTAGTGCCATCTGCAAATTTCATTAGCCAGCCATTTATCCCCCCTGGAGATGATTAATAAAGATGGAAAGTCAACTTGACCTGCTGCCAGAGCCTCCGCACCCCACCAGCCACTTGTGCACAACTGACCGCCCATTCATCACGCCGGCCACCCGATGCGACAGGCTCAGACCCAAGTCAGCTGGAAGCCAACTTCCCTGGGACATGCACTAAATGCTCCTACCATCACCCAGTAGGACAGACTGCAGCTCTCAATGCTACTAGCTGGCACCGCTTATTTTTAAAAGCCCAGAAGCCACAGCTCTGAGTTCTCAGGTATCTACAGATGCCCCTCCGACACTGGGACCACAGAGAGCTGAGTCCTGACGTCACATGATCCCTCGCTGCCATCACTCTTTTCCGTTTGAAGTTTTGCGACCTGTCTGCTTTTCCTCAGCTGCCTGGCGTTCCAGTTCCTAATGACATTTCAAGTATTCGCCTAAGTAGTTTCACAAATGCTGGCCCCCTCTTCCTGCCCCTACATGACATTAATATTCTCAGAGCTCAAGATTTAGCACAGCCATGGGAGCCAGTGCTTTGTGTTTCTTTCTTTTTTTCCATGCTTATGTCTTTTGTTGAGATTTTGTTTTGGGCATAAATGATAGAATTAGTTGTGAAATCAGCGTGATCTGGCCAGTAAAATGAGAATACTAGATGGCCTTTGCTTTTTTATGCTTGTTATTTTCTTGTGAAGTAGCAGAGCCTGTATTTTTATGCAAGTCAGAAGTCAGCTTGAACTATCACTCTGCGAACCTGATTCAAAAATCAGTTCACCATTAAAAAGTGCTTTCTTTCCAATAGCTGGGACTTGGTTTTCTTTGTTTGCTTGGCTTATTTCAATATAAGAGCAAGATTTCACTCTTATATATGTTAGGAAAAATTTATCAGAGATCTAAACTTGTCTGACTTAGAAAAGATTCAAAAACCTTTTAAATTTTAGGTCAACACCAAAACAAACTAATAATTATTATTCTTTTCCTTGTTAGTTATTATTAAAAATCCTTCAGAATTATTTTGTAAAAATCTCTAAAACATCTGGTTTAAGGAAAATGTATGAATTGGTAAATAGCTTTTTCAAATATAAAGGTAGCATGCATTTGATGATTTTCATGAAGGCTGAAAGAAGTTGATAATGACTGCGCCACCTCTGAAAGTTAAAGGTGAGCTGCTAAAGAGAAATCGTGTATACTCTCTATTTCTCAACAGCTCGAGCAAAATCTTGTTATACTGTGAACTTCAGCATTACAGAAACATCATAACACACTGTGAACATTTGTACTTGAAAATTTTTTTTAAATGTCATGATATTTAACAATTAGTTGGAATATCCATTATGAATCTTACATGTTGCAAATAATTGTTATAATATTTTCACTTCATTTTTCTCATACACAGGCACCAGGAGCCTATTGCTGGGAGCAGGTATTTATCTAGATATTGATCGTCAGGCCACCAAGAATTGTGCTTGCAAAATTGCAAGCAGAAACAAAAATCTTGTATGAAATGACATTTTTCAGTAAATCAACGGGTGACTTAAATAATAAGCTCCCCACATATACACCCCCTGGACGAGCTGCATCTGTGCTGGGGGGAGCGCGTTTGCTTTCAGCTGGCAGCCTGGGGCTCGGGCTCATGGAAGAACAAACAAGTGTCCAGCCAGCATGGTGGACATCTGCCTGGGGAGGGGGTGAGGAGTCAAGAGCTTAAACAAGACATTTTTTAGACAAAAGCACTATATGCCATTTTTACCCTTTTTCTTGTTTTTTTTCCTCTAGGCCTGGCTTAGTAGGAGGGAGTCAGAGCCATCTTCACAGTATGGGTCTATGGAGGGATTATTGATGACTACTTCATCTATTTTGCATATTTTCTTTCCATGCAGAGGTGTTACTTTCTGAATCAAGTTATCTTCTGTCTAATCCTTACTAAAGTCTTGCTCTTGCTCTAAGATAATTAGTACACTGAAGTGTAAGTGATCCCTATCTTCAAGTGACATGTTAAAACATCCTGCAAACTAAGTAATAAAATTCAAAATAGTGAACTTCAAAGGCATAACACTTTGAAGGGAACTCCACATCAGATAGCTATTCCACTTTATAACGGTGGTAGTCAATCACCTTTACTTCTGTTTTTTTATTACTTTGTGTCAAGAAGTTAGGGGAGCAATGCATATTGATTATTGGTTCATTTATTCATTCAGAATATATTTCATAAAACAAGCTACTGTTCTTGCCTTTGTGTTATAGTAATACCCACAAGTTCATACATGTGGGACTTAAATTATGAATAAAGAAATAGTATATGCAAATAATTAAACACACTGTCTGGTAGCTTTTTATGTTTTGTTTAACCTTAATAATACACCTTGACAGGCTTTACTTGCCCCCCATTGTCAGATGGAAAATGGAGCCTCTGAGAAGGTAATTTAACAATGGGTGTTGGCTGAGATCTTTATCCTAAATATTGTTACATGATTCCAGAGATAATGCTCTTTTGCCAAACATCTTACGTGGGTGTGATCAAGACTGCACTTTCCTCCCCAGAGCCCTGTCTCTTCTGCTTCTTGGGGGTCCTTTCATCAATATTTAATATGCTCAATGACCAAGATACTCCTGGACCCCTTGTCACCATGTCAACATTTTCCAGTTTTAGAATGTATTTGAACTTTCGTTATCATTTTATGTGCTAAAGTGTCTCAGTCCTATTCAGAACATATTTAATTATCAGATAAATTTGACTTTACCGACAACAAATTGTCAATAACATGCCATTATGCTATACACACCCTATGTTGAAGTCACTGTGTGCACTGTCCGGGCCTCCTCCCTCCTCCATCTGGAACTGCTGCTTATAAATTTTTCTTTAGGCTTTAATCTTTGAAAACCCTCCCTAACATACCTGCCCCCAGACCACACGCCCTCCTCTGGGTTAGGTAGCCTTCCTAGACCAGGGCCACCTCACCACCAAGCATCCAGCATGTGACACTGGAAACCTGCCTCAGTGCCTCTGTTTCTCCCTTTATCAGAATATTCTTGGATCTCCCAGGAGGGGTCACCTTCCTCTCACGTCATTTTCACCAGAACCAGCCAGAGTACCTGATTGTAAACATCCTGTGGGTACTCACTGACTGCATCAGTGACTGAATGATGTTGAAAGAACCCAGGAGAGCTGATCACAAGGCTGGTGAAGCACCCAGGTTTGCCCATTTCCTCAGCACAGCCCCTCTTGAGAGGGACCCTGCCCTTGTTAGTTCCGTTCATTTCCTGGGAGTCAGAGGGCAGGAAATGTGGAGAATGCTGTCCTAATGAACTGCCTGGTCCACCGTCGCCAAAAGTCCGCTGAAGAGGGAACGGGGAACACACGGCTACCCCAAAGACAGAGGTGATGGGCATCCAGCTGCATGAGCCTCAGTAGCTACTCAGGTGAGGAGTCTATGGTTCCCCAATCAAATCACATTTTTGTGATCACTAGACGTGGCTCTTTGTTGCTCATGGCTCTGTAATTCTAGGTTGCATTGGCAGTTACACACATTAGTTTGATTTTGTCAAGGTTTTTACTTCACTTGACATTTTACTATCTATAGGTCCCTGTCAAAAATCTCCATGCTACAGCTATGATGCACATATGCACGGTGACTGAATGTTATTTTTTGCTTTGAGAAACTAATTAAATATTCCGCCTCTCTGAATTCTGAGTAATTAATGAAGTATGTAGGAATTAGCAGCTGGAAGCAGCACACTGTGAGTTTTGCCTCTATATTGTCCATAGTCAGTGCCTAAAATAAGCAAGAGTGATTTATCATTTGCTCTACTTTAGAGCCTTAAGTCTCACAAATGTGCAGGAAATAGGAAAATAAAGTGGCCCAGTTGTGAATTGTCTGTTGTTTATGTTGTGTTTTGTTTTGATGTTCCAAGTCCCCATTCAGTGAGGATCCTCAGCAGCACAGGCAGGCGAGGAGTCCCTGCTGGAACCTGTGCTGTGACCAGAATGTGTCACTGGCAGCAAGGGGCACGGAGCTGCAGCCAGTCTGCCTTCTCTCATTCTCTGCAGGGCCACTTCTCGACTGCCGCGTGTACACCGGGACAAGAAGCAGAGGCCAGCCAGCAAGGAGAGGGACTGTCCTCCAGCAGATGTTTCTGGGTCTTCAAGCTCCCGTAGAGGAGACCTAAACTTGCGTGAGTCCAGCAGAGCAGGTGGGATGAGAGTCCACCTTTCCTCCGAGTCACACAAACTACCGTCTCCCGCCAGGGTCACTTAGCTAGAATCCGCATTCACTTTCCTAGGGAACAATGCTCTATCTAGTCCTCCTCTAAGAGAACCAGGACCCTTGCTCACTCTCATGGGTTAGCTCTTAACGTCTATCCAGGGATTTCTCATGAAAAGTCTCACTAGAAAGCACACCACTGCGCTATCCACCCCCTGTGAAAGTCATTCAAACCAGGGGGGGTGCACCTACTCTTTATCTATCACACCAGTGTCTGAAATGTGTCCTAGATTTTACAGGTTTTAAATGCTGCAAGATTTTTCCATAGGAAAGAGCACTAAGGTCTTAAATCTCTTTCACCCAAAATGAGAGCTGCCTAATTTAGTTTCTTATATATGAGTGGAACAGAATAGATAACAAAGTGTGAGGTTGAAGAGCATAGTGACCCAAGAAAGCAGGAGTTCAGGAAGATGGGAGAAATCTCTAACTGACATAAGCACCTAAACATTTATGTTAACACCAACTTCTTATAATAAAACCACAACTCTGCAAATATTACTGCTTTCTAAGGTTCAGGGAAGTTCAACACACAAAAAAGTAGATTTTCTTTAGAAATAAAAGGAATTATAAATTAACTCTGATTGAAGAACCTTTTTCCCTGCCTTGAAAATTGCAGAAGCTCCTCCCTTCAAGGAAGTACCGTTGGTTTCTTGTCCTTCACTGATGTGATGTTAATTATATACCTGTCAGCCTTCCGACTCTATTTAGAAGGCGAGTTGCACATTTTCAACAACCCACCACTTAGTTCTCTTCCAATTTTTAAATAGTGCTGACTGGTACTTTTTAATTAAGATTTGACAGTTGAAATTTGCATTCCAATAGCTCACTGAATTCTATGGCATCAGATTGCCTACTGTGTGCCCCCCCTACCCCCGCCCACACACACACCAGTCACACCTAGGTCACACTATTCAGTGTACAAATAGGCTTCCCTCTGCCTGAGTCTTCAATAGCACAATTCTACAGATGAAAAGCAATAAACAGGTGCACGAAAATATTTGAAGAAATAATGCTTGAAAACATCTCAAACTTGGAGAAAGATCTAAAGATTCAGAAAGTTCAACACATACAAATAAGGATAAAATCAAACTATATTTGCTCAGATACTTTAAATGTAAACACTATACAACACGCCCTTGCACCATTCTCTGCCTCAACACAGGAAAATGTCTCTGGTCTGCCACCATGTAGAATTTACCACCATGTAAATTCTCCATACTCATGTGATAACATGTGGGCTTTTCTCTTACTGATAGTGTCTAATGCTCATTTGTTGGTTATTTTTGTCCAGCCTGTGAAGAACCTCAGAAATAGGGGAATTTTCTCCCAGCCCTCTCAGGGGATAAGGAAAAGAGTTTTGATTTGGATTCAAAAGAGTAAGGTTAAATTTACTTAGAGTGACTCTAAGGGAAATATTTACCATTTTTAAAAGATAATTATAATCCCTGACAAATCTGTTGTGAAAATTAAAAAAGCTAAAAAGAGGCTGGCAAAACACTGTTAATTACAAAACTGAACCCAAACCTTTAACAGACAGCTCATTAATAAAGATATGCATATGGTAAGTTATCATATGAAAAGATGTTCTACAGCTATGTCACTGGGGAATGCAAATTAAAACAAGAGAGAGATACCACCACACATCCACGAGAACGGCCAAATCCAGAGCAATGACAGCATCAAGTGCCAGGGAAGAGGTGGAGAAGCGGCATGCTCCTCACTGCTGGTGGGAATGAAGATGATGCTGTTGTTTTGGAAGACAGTTAAGAGGTTTCTTATAAAACTAAGCACATCCATACTTCAGGATCCAGCAATCCCACTCCTTGGTATCTAACCAAAGGAGTTGAGACCTTATATCCACACAAAAACCTTTACCCAGAGCAGCTTTACTCATAATTGCCAAAACTTGGAAGCAATAAGATGCCCTTCAGTCACTGAACGAGAAATAAGTAATGGAACAGACAGATGATGGGGTTTCATTCAGCATTAAAAAGAAATGAGCTATCACACCATGGAACCACATGAAGGGACCTTAAGTTAATACAGTACATGAATGAAGCCAGTATGAAAAAGCTATATGCCATGAGATTCCAACCCCGACTTTCTAGAAAAGGCAGAACCACGTTTGTCAGGGACTGTGGGGAGCGTCTGCACAGGCGGAGCACTCGGGGCAGTGACATTTCTCCACGGTCCGTCTAACTTTTAGAAGATTCATCAGGCACCATTTATTTGTCAGAGACCATGATACACACTGCGCACACAGGACGAGTTAGGACCTCCCCTGGTTTACACATCCATTCATGTCATGGGGAATATAAAAGCAGATACACGAAAAGGGTGGTACTTTAACTTGTAAAGAACTTAATGAGAGAATTAACTGTGCAGGAGGGCTTGTGAGGGAATCTCCAAAACCCATCTCCATACACTGGAGTTTCAAAAGATGAACAGGAATGAAATACAAGCACATGTACACACAAACACAGATACAGATATTTTCATTTAATTTTGAATATACTTCTAAAGGTGAATTAAAAACGAGTACTCCAAACAATGATGGCATTGTTAGAATAAGTGCATTATTTCTTAAAGAGTCTTTTAAGAGAAGTTATGTTTGCAGGTATGAATTTTTATATATTTAGGCTCTCTTAGAACTTTATTAAAGTATGTAAACTATTCATGATACAACAGTATTAAGATACTGTCCCTTGAACTTATAATGATGCACATATTAAACCTATATAATGTTATAATGTAATGAATGCCCCTTCAATAATTTTTAATTGAAAAAAAGATATATCCTCCAAGTTGTTATACTCTACTCTTCTCAGCTAAATAATGAAGTTATCTGGGGCATACAGAAGAGAGGTTTTGTAAGGGGACGGACCTCGGCTGACCCTTGTTGGCTACCACTGCATTCCTGGCCCAGTAAGTTTGTGGAAGACATCGAGAGTCACTCCACTATTTAAGTTCTATTTCTAAACCAATGTATTCAAGTTCCATTTCTGAATCAAGCTGTTGTATTCAAGATTATCCCCTGGGCATCTCTGCTGAAACCCCACCTTCTTTCTCTCCTTCCACTCTCTCAACAAATGTCCTTCCTCGTGGAAGAAGCCTGGTGTTAGAATTACTTATCTTTCAAGTCTCAGCAAAACAGACTGAAATATCAACTTTGACTCCCATTTGTCCTCCCTGGCCCTTCTCAAACCCATAATTGCGTCGTCTGTTCTCGAGGACTGAGTTGACAGTAATTTTATGACCCAGGATTTTTCAATTTCTTATCCAAAGCCAATCTCATCTCAAGTTCCAAAATTTATGGGCACAGGAGATGACATATGGGATTAAACTCTTGATGGATTTGGAGTAAGAACATGCCTTTGGCAGGCCCTGTCAGAAGATGTGGAAAGCCTCTGCCCTGGGCTCACTTCCTTGCAGGCAGACATCTGAACCCCATTCCTCACCCCAAACCCCACACCCAAACACCAGTGACCCTGATGAAGATGGTTCACTCACTTTTTAAAATAGTCTCAAATGTTAGACGTGAGGAAACTATGAGATTGTCACAAAGTCAGCAGTGACCACCGTAGACACTCTGGGTACTGAACTTGACTAGATGTCCTCTCTTCTCCTTGATGCCCATCAGGGTTGAGTAGCTGTTTGAGACTCTGTGCTTTCAAAGAACCTCCTGTATGCACTTCACTCCCCTCAGGAATGAAATGATGTTACCTAGAATTTTTCCTAGAATTTCTTCACAGGATTGACCTAAACAACTTGGGTAGGTAGTCTGAAATTTAGAAACTACTCCTTGCATTGAGGGTAAGTAAAAGTTACATCTATTCACACTGTGATTATTGGCACTTGTCCACCAAACAACAGTTTACTTCAGTTCAAATTCTCTGCCTGGAAAAAAACACCCAACTGTGGAAGCAGTTTTAACCACTTCTTATGAAACCAAAGTTCCTTGGCAGAAGATAATTTTATGATAGGCAAACTGGAATCTCTAAGCACTTCAGATCTTGTCCTAAATAGCTGAAAATCTTGGAAATTTGGCAACATCTGCTTTACACCTTTAAGGTACAAAACATTTCTAAATTCTTGTTTTTAATCAAATGAAATAAAAACGAGAGAGTACACTTTCCAAATTGAGAGAAGGGCCCCTGTCCCGTGCCACTATCAATGGTCTTCCTCCACCATCTGACCGGCTGGCCCACCCCATCTGACTTGGTCATTCCTCTCCATTGGACCGCTGGTCCTCCGACATCTGTCCTGCTCTCTTCCCCCATCTGACCTGCTGGTCCTTACCCATCTGACCCACTGTTGGACACCCAGCACCACATTCCCCCGACCATCCTTCCAGGAGGTGGCTGTGTAGACACCTACTCCTAGCAGAGCATCTGTTCACCCACGGTCCCTGCTCACCAACTCCCTGCAGAGGTCCCTGTGTCCCTCGCCTCACAGGTTCCATTAGCTGAGCATCTGCCTACAAGCACCCCTGGCTCCCCATCTTCCCAGACCCAGAGGACTCCACCAGAATGGAGTTCTCATAACAGAAAATTAAGGGTGACTCCCTGCACATCCCAGTCATCAGAGGGCTGCACCTGCTTCTAAAGGACCTTAGATTATTTTCCAAGTGAATCAATCCCTTAGAAATGGTTAATGTTGTCTTTTGTTGAAGAGTCATTTGCAAACTGGAAAAAAATGTCTCTTGCTTCTAGGGGTGTTGGGAAGGACCAAGAGGTTAATTTCTATGCCTTAGTAAGTGACTTTAGATAAAGCAGATTAATGCTACTTTTCTAGCTACAGTAGAAGTGAAAAAATAAAACACAAACCAAAAAACCAAGAACGATACGTGAAAAGGCAGTCTAACGCAGACACACTTGTTATTGAAGATGGCAACCTTCCACATACACAACGCTCCACGTGTTCCTTTAGGGATGCTCACAATTCTCCTGTCCAATGTGTTTCACTGGCTTCCTACACAGCTGTGATGCTTTGACATCAGGGAGGACATGTCCTGTGGATGAAAGGCCTGTGCTGCCATCAGGTAAGAGGACAAAATTGGTGTCTTTCCTCCTGGACAATAGGACAAACTAACTCCAAGGGAGTCAGGGCTTAGAATCCCAGGGAGTTGATTAATACACTGGAGGTGGTGCCACCCAGCCTCCCTCCACACAGCGCAGGACATGTGGCCTCCGCACAGAACCGAAATGCGCATATAGATGGAATCAGACACCGCACTGGCAACCGCATTAAACACCTCAACAGGCTGTGGGGCAGATGAGTGAGGAAATGGAGTCACGGGAGCAGCAGTGATGTCATTCACCTGGGCTTGCAGCAGAGCCTTCGCTGTCAGCCTGTGCTGGACTGTCGGCCTGTGTGTGAGAAGCGGCACTGGGGAACGACGACTGCAAACTCTGCTGAACTCATGGCTTATAAACGGATCTCTTACAAGTCGCTGAATTTTCACACCTGCTGTATGACGGACCCAGGACTAGCATTGTCCCCACTACAGATGAAGCAAGAAAGGTCTGAGAAGTTGATTAACTTGCCTGAGACCCTGGTGGGACAGCCAAGGCAGCAGAGGAGCAGGGGATTGTATGGAACAGCTGGAACTACTTTGCTACAACTTATTCTGGCCACTGTTTATCTTTAACATGATACGTGGCATGACCGACCATGCAAGCAACGAAGAGAGGTGTTGGGGACAGGAGACAGTCATGAGGAAAGGCTCGAACATGACACTGTCACCACACTGTAAGAGCACAATCACAACTACCAAATATGACCTGGGCTCTACAACTCTGTTCTCATTTCTGGATCTGCGTTTTCAGTGACCACCATTCTTCAGGTCAGAGACACCAGACAGTCTGGTGCCACTTCCAACTCCTCTCTGTACATGAACTGAAGAGCCCCCAGGCCACCTGTACTTGAGGTTTGGGTTTTGTGTAGCTGATGTCTTGTGGGCAGCGACAAGCCACAGGATGGCGGTGCTTAAGGCTGGCTCGCACACTCTTCCAAGCAAGTAAAGGGCAGGGGCTCCTCTCAGTGAGAAGCAGCTGGACAAACAGACACTATGGGCATCAGATCTACAGAAATCACTCTTCCATTACGGGGTTCAGTTGACCATGAGAAGTCCACGACTACTGTCCTACACCCAGGGAACAAACCTCTATGTTGGACAAACACATTTCAAAGGGCGATCAGCAGGGGAAACACAGAATGGAGATGTCACCAGTCATGGGGTCCCTGCCAGTTCACCTTCCTTACCAGAGAAGTCGAATTCTGGGCCTCGGCAGTGTTCCAACTCCCGCGTGTCCCAGCTCCATGCCCCTGTGGATCCCTATCACTCCCAAGTTCATCTTGGTGCCTTTGCCCGCAGTTCCCCACCCAGAGGACAATGCCAGCCTGTCAGAATGTGCTCATGGCCCCAGGTCACATTCACCTTACTGCTTCCCATGCAGCAGGTCCTTGAATAGCCTCTGTTCCTTTCAAGCAGTATCCTTTTGATGCTGATGACAGAAAACAGCCCACGTGACACTGAACCAAACCACATTATTTGAGGAGCTGGTTTACATTACCTGTCATTTCACTAAAAATCAACCTTTCTAAGAACATGCTGAGGCCTTATTGCACTTGTCTGCCCATCATGTGGGATTCAGACCAAAGTCTGGTTCCCTATAAACTTCCTCCTACGTCCTTCCACAATTTTGACCATTTCAGTGCCTGCTCCATCTCCCTATTGCAGATTCTGAAACCTGCGAATCACTCACAGCACACATTCCTCTTCATAGCCCACACCCATTCCAGCACAAAGGACCTCAATTCTACCTCCATACTTCCTGACTTGTTTGTTTCTCCTCCATCACACCCAAACCAGAAAACTCGAGTTAGGGTGACTGGAAAAATCTCATGTTTGTCACCTTGCTGAGGCTACCTCTCCATGTTCTCACAAGGCCTGAGTCTCCTTATTCACAGGGACACTTCTTTGCCATCAATGTCTCCCCAGTCTGCCTAGAGAGCTTTACCTCACTTCACTTCTCACATGAAATACTACTTTTTCAGAAAGACTTTGTCGACGTCAAGATGTAAGTTCAATATTTCTCATTATAACGCCACAGAAACTTTGCGACACTTCCATAAACCAAATGAAGTTGAACAGTACTTACCTTGAAATCCCAGTCAAGGGCTGAAACTGAGAAGACACACCACCCACATTCCCAGGAGGACAGGACTTACCAAGTCTTCAACCCTCATCACCAAACTCTAGGGATCAAAAAGAAAGAAGAAAGAAAAAGGAAAGTTTTAAGACTCAAGAGCAGGATTCCCTTTCCCCTTTACAAGAGAACAGACTTCTTTCATCCCTGCAAGCAGACGTGGAACGTCCTGGGTCCTTGACTCTAAGGAGAATGGCATGTGGCTGCAGGCAGAGAGCACCGTGATGGCTTGGTTATGGGAAGGGTTTCAAATCCATTACTGGCATTTTCTTTAAGAAATAAGATACATTTCTAATGGGAAACAAATGAAACAAATAAGAACCTGAGCAGAAATCACAGTTTTGGACTGGGGACCAGAAAATTGAAGTGAGGTCTGCGTTTCCATATGAAGGTTGAGTCAAGGACAAAATCGACATCCCTGGGGGGAGGGGGTGCAGCCCAGTCCTGGGAGGGAGCATCACAACAGCTCCCCCGTGAGGTGGGTGAGGATGGTAAATCACCCTCAAACTCTCTTCTTTCCCACAGTTCAGATGGGGTCCTGGGGAGTGAAAAAGATTTTGAGGGAGAAAAAGCGAGATGTCTTTGTATGAGATGAGATGTGAGGTTTTGAACTGGATTGGAGATTTTACCTGATTAGACTTTGCAATATCCGAAATGAGACAACTGCAGCTTAAAGAGAACTGGCATTTTTAGATGTCCTGAGATGCCACTCTTGACAGGTAAGGGGGACAGAGAGAAATGTGTTTAATGTCCATAGTGAGAAAAGAGTAGCCTTATCCTCTCTGGGTACTGCCAAGGTCCACCCTCCAAACAAGGTCAGCGCTTCTACATGCTGCTGTGTAGCATCTGTCTCTGGTTACAGCACACATCCAGTGTGGTGGGACCACAGCTGACACCCAAATCAGCAAACATTTTTTGAATAATGTGTCCAAATCAGAATTCAAAATGAAGGTAAAGATGTCTCAGGAAAAGTCAGGAGAAAAGTTCTTATAGAAGTGGAATTTCACCTTCTGTTTTTAAATTGGTTAAGGAACAGACAAAGGAGAGAGCCCAGATGGTGCGCTCCCCACCACCCCATGCCCCCCACCCCGTGTGTTCAGTGAAGCTGCAGTCATGGGTTACTAGAGGATGAGAAGGACCTGGTCAGACATGTGGGCCGGCCACACATCTCTGCACATCCAGGCACCCAGCTGCGTAAACAATGAGCAAGTCCTGGGGCTGTGGAGGAGGCCCTGATGGTCCCCTCAACATTCCTCCTGGGGGTCCACAGTGGCAGTCAGAGGGCTCAGTGCCTGATGCCCACAGGTTCCCCGTGGAACTGGACTTGGACTTCAGGGGGCAGGGAAAGTTCAGGTGCTCATCAAGACCCCTCTGACATGTCAGCTGGTAAAATCCCACAGTCAAGGTGCGCCACATGACAAGAGGTGACATCATCAGAGGCCACAGATGTCAGAACCTGGGTCATCAGTTACAGCGGCTCAGCACTCTCAGACTCAGGCTGTTTGACTCCCTCTCATCACCATGGGACAATGGCTTCGCAGTCACTCTGTGCTTCTCCCTCTGTCACCTGAAGACCTGGTCATGATGAGGAGAGAGGAATGGAGATCTCCCCTTAACTGCTGCTGTCTCCTATAATTCTGCTTTCTTGATCAGTCTATGGACCTACTGCTCATACTGGAGTGGCCTTCAGGTGTCCTCTGAAAGGCCAGAGACTGTACCCTCATCTCCTGGGCTTGTCTTTCCTCTGATTCGGTTGCCCTAAATTTGCTGATAGCAGCAGCGTGGAGTGCCATTTCCCCTTTAACAGAAACTTGTATGTGTGCACACACACCCAAAGAACAATTTTGTTAGATAATTTATATATTTCGTTGCTACACAGCTGTGATGGTTCCATTGTATAACCTGTAGAAATGTTACTCCTCATGCTGATACTACTACTGCATGAGGTTATTTCTAAAATAGCCTTAATCAATCACCGTTCAGAAATGACTGAAATGTACCTTGTTTAAAATTATTGTGCACAGCAGGTGTTCTCCAAAGGCGCAGGAGAACTTAACACCACTGTTAAAGGCGCCATGAACACATGACTCATGAGTCAGGAAATAGGGTGGGATGAACTCCAGCAAAAGCTTGCCTGTGATGTGATGCATCCTGGCAAACCCAAAGTTAAGAAAAGGAGGAAATGAGGCAGAATTCTGGAAAGATTAGGTAGTACTTGATATTTTTCAGGTGTAAAAGACATGAATGCAACCAAAGCACAGACCAACTTTTAAATCTAAGATAAAACGTTGAGGTTTATGAATGTATCACATTAGAAATGTTATCAGTTTTCCTCTCATTTCTCTGCATTTAGCCTTAATACCACTTGAAATTAGAGACACACAAAGAACTTTCTTATTCATTTTCCTTTTCCAAACATCATTATTCCCACGTTCACTGATAATTATTACATAGATTCATAATTGAATCTATGATCCTTGCATATCAAGTCATGTAACAAATTTGAAGTCAGTTAGATATCATCGAAGTCTGATATAACACATCAGATCACATAGTGGGTGCTGGTTTCTAGGTAATTGTCTACAGCTTCTCCCTCACTTAGTATCTAACATCTGGTTAACAAAATCGGTCGCTTAGTCACATTTGTAAACACAGTATCTGCTGCTACTTTCCCTACATCCCAGTTCTGAGTGCATTCTTGGTACATGTTAGGAAGTTAGAAAAATAAGCTATCTATTATTTTTATTATTGCTAAAGAAGTTGTTCAAATCCCTGGAAATAATCAGTTTAGTGCTATGAAACCAAGGACCTACCCCCTATACGTGGTCTGGCTACGTTCTCTGTGACCCAGACATTGCAATTCACACAAAAGGGGAGTCACATGGGCTTTCCTGATTACACACAACTTGGTTCTGTAAGTACAAAGACAGAAAGAAAACAAGCTTCTGTCTCTCCTTGAAGCATTTCATGGATGGCACTGCCTAAGTGCTGGGGGTGGCTGGTTTCCTCCCCGACCTCCAGAGAGGCACCCTTGCCCCAACTCCTGAGAAATATGTGAATGACTGAGAAACTAGTTCTAGGAGAAGACCAGGATTGCTTGCTACAGGGACAACCGACTCATGATCTAAGAGACTAAAAATCTTCCCTAGTCACTGGGGAAGAACTTACATTTGTTAATAACAGATGAAGAGGGTCTAGCATAAGGGAGAGTTGAATCTGTCAGATGTTTATGTCACAGGAAACCCATAAGCATATCCTCCCTCTGGAACATGCTATTTTAGGAAATTAAGCATTTTCCTGCACTTACTTAACTTCTAACTTATAATAATATTTGAAGATTTCTGCCTTTTTAATTTTGCCTCCATATTAGAAAACAGAGCTCTGACATAAAGGAAAATGTCTCTAGGTTTTTCCTAACATAATTAGTGATAAGTGGTTTGGTTTTATACAAATACACGTATTAAATGTTTCATTTTATTTTTAAACCCAGCTGTGTAAAAAACGATTTCCTGAATTAGCTTCTTTTAAAAAAAAAATCCTAACATTTTAAATCTCTCATGATAGGTTAGTTTTCAACATAGTCTAAAATACATATTTCACTTATTTACAAGTTTCTTAATCTTTTTTTATTTCTCACTCAGGTGAAGTTTTGAGAAATGCTTTGTTTCACCGTCAACATTCATTCCATCCTTACTGTCACACGCTGGCCCAGGATTTGATCAGATTTCATCACTGGCTTTAACACATTAGCAAGGTCTGATTCCAACTCCGAACTGGACATCTGCAGTGAGAGAAAGCTCTTCTTGCAAACAGCTCAGTTCCTGTAGAGCCTCCCCAGGCAGCCCCCTGACCAGGTGCTTTGTCTCAGGCCCTGGCTCCCTGTCCTGACCCTCACTGTTTTGTCTTAGCACCGACCACTCCCAGTCCTACCTGCTGGTCCCTTGGTCTCCAGGAGCACAGGTTCCATGTTTATCAGTCACTGGAGCTGATGAAAAAAGTGTTTGTGACCAGCACTGGGGGGATGGACAAGTGACATGCTATTTCTTCAAGACATTCCTCTTCTTCCCGCTCCTTCCTTATCCTTGTCAGATAGCAGTTGGACAGGGAGGCCCCCTCAGCTCCCCTGGAAAGCAAGGCGCTCAAGAGGAAGGGGTTATGATGGATGGACCTGTGCCTATAGGTAACGCCAGTCCCACAAGAGGCAAAGCTGTTCTTTCCAGGCCAGCAGCCTTCCTCGGGCAACAATTGACTTTATGTGATGCTAAAATATGCGTTGTTTAGGTTTTTTTTTTTTTTAAATAGAGAGTGAACAATGGGATATTAATTTACTGTACAAAGGGGGAAATTCTATGAAAATACTTTCCTAATTGTCTGTTTTCTATAAAATAGTCCTTTGCTAATTGATATGCTGTTGTTTTAAACTCTATGGCTATTTATTTTTTAATAATAGCTAATTATTTCCTGTCTCAACAGTAATATAATTACAATGTCTTGAGGAAACCTCTCTATACTTCATCATCACTGTTATTTTCAAATCCTAGACTTCTCATGAGTATAGTGGTTTAAAAAAACCACCATTTATGTGGGAGTAATGCTGCCTAGAAGATGGTCACTTTCTGAATGCTGTCGTCAAATGCATTTTCAAAGTTCTTTTTTAATGAAACAATTTTAATGAAACAATAATATTTTTATACTTCACTATTAAGATAATATTGTTCATTTCTCATTCAGATCAGTGCTGAGTTGGCTGAATTCAGAAGGAGAATATGGCTGACTTTCTAATTCTCCATCTGAACATTCTGGGAGGCCGACACAGAGCCAGGGGCTGCAAGGGCCCAGCCACTGCTCCCTGTGACCCAAGGACTTGTCAGTGGGGGTTATCAGTTTTCCATCACTTTCCTTTGTCACTTACAAAAGAAAACAAATACATCTACACCACAATTGCAGACCAGCACTGCACAGAGTGGCAGGGTCACAGGAGACGGGAAATCCCAGCAACCCCAAAGGTGGGGCCTTGGGACACACAGAGGATTTGAACTGAAAAATGAGTAAACTTCAGTAACTTCCCCAGCTCATAGCATGACTTTCTTCTCTTGATCACAATGGGACTCCCGTGTAAGATTTTCCCATCAGGAGATGCGGCGAGGGAGATGGAAACTCTGTGAGACGTCCTTGTTTTCGTCTCTGTCTAAATTCATTCCAAACGAAAGGCAAGAAAAGATAGAGCCAATTCACTTATTTTCCCATTTCATAATATAAAATTTTATGATTTTATGTTATGCCATATTCAAGTACTTTCTTTACAAGGACGTGATATTAGAAGAGCCAGTATACAACATGACATAAAGCAGATGGGTGCATCGCCTTGTCTCAAACATTGTTGAGACTCTGGCTCTAAATGTGCTGACAAACATGGACTTGCCATTGTGAAAGTCAGTTCATTCAGTATGGGATATACTAGAAACAAGGGGGCCATGGAGGTGTCTGCCTCTGACAATCCTATAGCTCAGTATGTGAGTCAGAGGAGGGGCCTCAGATGGAGCGGAAAGGAAGTCTGCCAGAGGGGTTTCCTGGGTGTGAGCATGGGAGGTGTGTATGGGGGCAGTGGGCGGGGGAAGAGTAGGAGCATTCATTCCTCAGATGGAGCTGCCAGGAATTACCGAATTAGTACCCAGACTCAGGGTCAGCACAAGTCTAAAGTCCTGCATTTAGAGCCATTAGGATCTTTCAGAAGGGAGACCTCTGTCCAGCTGGGCAGCTCCTCCTTTGAAGGGACAGACAGCAAATATTTAGACTGACAGGCAGGTCTGTGGTAACTGTGTCTCTAATGGCACATGGAGAGCAGTCATGAATAAAAACAACCTCGCCAGGCGGAGGGCACCCAGAACACATGCAGCAGGAGGGCCAGCCTTCTGACTGGTGTTAGTTGGCCTGGTTCTATCTCAAATTTACTTTCATAGAAAAAACTCCACATCTCAGACTAATCTGAAACCCAGCAGACTTCTCAGAGCTGCTCAGGGGTCACCATGCCCAGAGGAGGTCAGAGGAAACTCTGGACAAACCCCCATTGCAATGTGCCTCTTCTTACCACAAGGCAGGCTGGGAGCAATTCAGTGAACTATCAAGACTAAAATACGTTCCTGAAAGTATAAGAAAGATGGCAATGCAGGAGTAGCTTGTAAATGAACTAAATTCCTGTATTTTCTGGAAACAACATGAGATAACTTTCAAGGAAATAATTCCATTATTTCAAAAGTCATAAAATAATTGTAAACCTATTTGAACATCTCAGGAAAAATTTCAGGCAATTCACAAAATATCCAGCAACTCTCCGCACAGCCCCTCTTCTGTACAAATTCTTTCACTCTGGAATGAGTGTGAGTCCGCTTCAGAACAAAGCCCCACCTCTCCCACACTCATCTCCCCTCTATCCTTCATCTGTCTTTTTACAGACATTGCTTCTTGGATTTTGTTTACTATCTCACTGATCCACATACTTCCATTCACCTTATTTCCTATGTTAATTTATTAATGTTGATTTATTTCTGTTGAATAAAAATTCCATAAGGATAGGAGTGATTTCTCTTCTGTTTACTGATATACCTTATATGCCTAGAACAGTGTCTAGCACAGAATAGGCACTTAATAAATATTTGTTGAATAAATGAATGAACAAATTCTTCTTTCTATTCCACAGCCCTAGGAACTAGTCTGACAAAGACCGAATTCTCCATGTGCTGGAAGAGGAAGAGGAAAGAAAAGAGGATACAGTAGAAAATCCAGCTTTGAGGGCGGGGCCATTGACAGTTCATCTGTTAGGATATACCAACCTCAATATTAACATCTTTACTTGACATAGAGAAGATTCTACAAGAAAGAACTTTTACTGCATAACCTATATTTTATCATATAGATTTCTTTAATCCATAGTATAATAAAAGTTCTTTTACTTACCCTACAATACTGAAGCTGATCTAGATGGAATGACAAGATCCGATTTACCTTGCTACGAGAAACAACTAAAAACCAGGACAAAATGTTGGAATGAAAGGATTTTTAGGTGTTGGGAGCTACAAAGGACTATGATTCCAGGAAGACCAGGCCTCTCTCTGTCGTGGGCTCTCTCCAGAAGATAGCAGACAAAGCAACAACAGTGGCAGTGGCAGTGTCCACTTCATGCTGAGAGAGGTTTCAGTGTTAAAAGATTTATTTTGGTACTTCTCATCCGTGCCCAACTCTGTGAGGTAGGTAATATCATCACCACTTTGCCCCCAAGAAAACAGGCTCAGAGAAGTTACAAGGATCATCTCCAGTTAATACGAGTTTGACCCCGGGCATTATCACAACCTGGCTCATTCCAAAGCAAATGATTCTTTTAAGACATGTTATCGGACTTTTCTGTTTTGCTGCACATCACAGTCTGGTAAGGTGGAAGTAGAGCAGATGCTCCAGCAGTGTCATCTAACTGTGACATGTTATCTCTGAGTGGCGATGCACAACACGGGCACAAATGGTTCTGACAATGGATCATGTTGTATGGTTTTCTACCCTGTTTGTGATCCTGAAGTGTTTCATTTAAGAAACTGTTCTTGCTCATAACTGGTAAAACTGCATTTGGCTCTTTGCTAATGCAATTAGGTCAGCAATCCAAACTGTTACTCATAAAATGAAAAAGGATGACGACTCTGGTAAGAAATTAACCCTCTGGCCCACTTCAACCTTTGAAAACTTTGCCTAAGCATAGAAAACTCTTACTGTAAATTATAAATACATAGAAGACTTTGAAATAAAATTAGTATACCAAAGTTTAAAATATTAAAAGGACTAAGAATTGATGCCTTATTTCTTTGTAAACATTTTATCAGAAGGCACTTGTGCTTGTCCTCATTGAGACTCATGAGGTAGGCAGATCTCTATGCCGTGGTGAATGGCCACTATCCCTTCTTATTTAAATCGGTTCCCATCATTCAATCCTTGGCATTTTCAATAACACCAAATATATCCCAATATTTCTTTAAAAGGAACGTTCTTGTTTGTTTGGTTTTTTTTTACCAGTGTATCTACTTTGGGATATTGACATCATTTTGGTGGATAATTTACTTTGACAAAGTTCTCCTCTATGCACTTATGGCTGTATGTCACATAAGAATGTTTTGATCAAGAATGGACCACATTTAGGATGGGTTCCCCAAGTTTGTGCTCTGCATGACATTCGCATAAGGACAGCATCACCTAAGGATGCACTTGCAGGAAGGGTCCCACCCTTGACTAGCAGAGGATGGTGTAATGTGACCAACACCTCTGTCGGACATTCTCCTATAACTCTGTTGATACTAAACCTGAACTTCACTCTGGCGTTACCACTTATTTGTAGACTCTCATCTTTGTTCATCAACTTCCACTTCAAGCATCCACTTTTGCACCGCTCCATGTAGGTTTCTCTCTGGCTGATGAGGAGTGTGCACAACTGCAGTCTGTGCAGGACCGGACAGTGGACGCCTTGTGGCAGATCTGGAAAGCAGTGAGGTGACCAGTCATGATTACTGTGCCTTTCCTGTTTGCACAGTGAGCTGTGGGCTGCAGGGGAGCAGCTGTGCAATTATGCACAGCAAATACCGTGTTGAGACCGAAATTTGAACCACATCCTTAGGGGACCATGATGTTTGGCTAAACTGTTAGAGGAGTGTGGGCACTTCAGGACCATGGAGAGAGGTGCCCCACACTTCTGTCTCCTTCTATGCAGAGCATGGATACTGCCATGGTAACAGAGGCACTGATGTTGCTTTTAAGTCATTTAAAGACAATTCACCTTTTGAGCCCCTGTCTCAAATGTGCCTCTCTCCCGTGACCCCAGGTTCACCTCCCCAAGTGGCTCAGAGGTCAGCACAGTGGGCTTCTGGGCTGTTGGTGCTTGGTCCATGGTATTTGTATTACCTTTCTTCATCGACTCCAGGGAGACATGAATGTTCATCTTGTCTAAAGAGATTACAGGAAGGGTAATAAACAATGATGCATGTGGATCATTTATTTTAGTAGATTAGATGAAAGACAGAATCCAGATTCAGGATCAGTCTGTTGACTGCTTACTGCGCAGCTCTGGAGAATCCACTCTGTGAGATCCAACTTCCCATTGTGGCAAATAGATGTGTTACCAGTTGCTAACTCACATGATGTGTAAAAGTATAACTTTGAAAGTGCCTTCTCTTGTAGTCTCCATCAGAGAGCCTCGTGAACTGTTGCTGTGCCTGTACCTCCTTCTGGCTCTAGGCAGACATTGGAACCACAGTGAGACTCTCTGGAACCATATTCTAGGGCATGGTCCCCAAGCCAGTAGCATCAGACCCCTAGGAATGTGTCAGAAGTCCCAAAGCTGGGTCTCACACATAGATTTCTCCAAATCTGAAACACTGGAGTTGCAGCCTGCAGCCTGTGTTTGATAGAGTCTTATACGTGCTGAAATCAAAGACTCACCACTTCAGGACAACTTTGGTTGAGACTTGATTGCTTTGAAGTCAACTACAGTGTGTTCAACAATATTGGTACCTGAGTTACACTCCCAGATTTTAATTAATCAGGAGCAGACAGATGGAAAGCTACACTTAAACACATAATACAATTAAGACAACAAAGCACTAGACTTCAAAATTTGCCAAACTACATAATAATAAAGATATTGTGGCCTGAGAGATTATGGAAACCAGGAAAGTTCTTGAGAGAAGCTGAGATTCAATATGACCTAGGAGTAAGCTCTTGAAGAGAGGGAAAGTTCTGTGTGGGCAAGAGGAACATCATGGTGATGGGAAATGCCTCTTCAAAGAAAGCTACAGGTGTAAAATAAACAAAGGTAAGTCTGTCAGCCACTAACATATGATCATTAATTGAATTCATTTTGCCTTGCTAGAGGAGAATTTTATTTTTAATTAAAAAATACTTCTAAGATTAAAAAACAGAACAATGCAATAAATCCTTTTTTTTTTCTAACAGATTTTAGACCAACTGGGGTTGTTTCAAGGATGTAATCTTACTTTAGTGTCTTAAATCCATCAATGTAATCTACCATATTAAGAGGAAAAAGAAGAAAAATCACATGAACATATCACAGGATGTAGAAAAATCACTTTAAAAATTCAACACCCATTCATAATTAAAAATCTCTCAGAAAAGTAAGAATATAGAAGAAATTCCTCAGACAAAAAAGCACGTTCAAAAATACAAAAGCCACATCGTTTATATTCGAAACAGTTTAGTCCATCAGATCAGAAACAAGGTAAATGTACTCATTCCTGCCATTAGACATGGTACTGCAAGTTTCAGCTAGCAAAATGAGCCAAGAGAAGGAATCACCTGCAGATAACATACACATTCAGATGGAAAGTCACAAGTAGTAAAATCACAAAAGCTTAGTAAATATCCTAGCAGAGTCAGAGACCAAATAAAAATAAATGAAATGAACAATGTTTGGAAATAGAGACCAAATGATCCCTAGTGCATAAGAATATAATTTCTTAAAAGAGCTGGGGTCCTCCAGCAACCTACCACAGCAGGACAGCAATGCGCTTTCCTGGGACCCTGAGAGGAGGTGGCGTGGCATAGGGACTAGAGCATCCCCCAGCACAGCAGGCCAGGGACTGCAGCACTCAGCTCATCATCACATGGGTTCCTTCAGCTTGGAAACAATTGGGAGACAGACTGACCTGGGAGTGAGCTGCTCTGCAGACAAAAATCCATGCATGGAGTCCTGTTTGTGCCAAGACAAATCCTAGCCACAGTCAAGCTGAGGTGAAATGACAAAGAATAAACAGAAAGTGGCTTCCATAGAGGAGATGACAGAGTGGGTAGAGGGTAGAACACTCTCTGTGTGTGTGTGTGTGTGTGTGTGTGTGTGTGTATGTCCCTGATAGTCTAGTCTCTGCCATGAGGCTCTCCTATATTGTTTCTTCTCAATTTCAATGTAATTGTTGTGCTTATATAATAAACCTTATTTGAGCAAATTGTAATGGATTTATTTTTCTTTTAACTCTAATTCTCTCATCTATATGTTCTATATTCTTTCATCTGCCTTATTTTCCTAGCTAACCTGATATTTAGGTGCATGCCCAGTCAAATAACCCTCAGTATTTCTTGGATATTATTTGTTCACAGCTGGGCCTATACTCCACCGTCTTCTCCATTCTACTTATGTCTGTGCAACTAAGGAAAGACAAAATAGGAAGCAAAGAAAATTGTTATGTAGTTTGCTGTCCATTTATATTTGAGGAAAGTATTTGACATTCCCCTAAATTATTTCAATTTTACTGTGCATAATTTTATCATAAACAACTGAGGAGAATTATTTCCAATTCAGGTCTTTTGTCAAAGTATTCACACAGCAGGCTTGGAGGTGGATACCAGCACTTCTGGTGTCCTGGTTATGAATGATGTGTCAGTAACACATCCCTTTCCAGAGTGATGTGCACACACCTTGGCTCGAATGAATGCCTGTCACTGAAAGAAAAAAATGGAGAATGGAGGAAGGCATGAGAGACACTGTGAAGACAAGTTAGGTGGGTATGTGCGTGAGAGACACAGGGGTGTGGATGTGCCTGTATTTGCTATACTGCATGCACACGCACACACACACAATCATGTTCCTTACTCCCATTATTTCAAAAAGGCCAGACTCCATTCACAACGAGGGGCAAGCACAGAACTTCAAGAAGGATCATCTTTTCACTGGACCATTTGGTGCTTGTAGTGAGAGTGGGTTCTCTCCAGACTCAGCCCAGCGGCCACCTCTGCTCTCATCCACGCTGTTGTGGCGAGAAGCCAGGACCATGTCGCATCTTTTTCTCTGGACAGCAGCAACTTTTACCATGTTAGCTCACTGAGAAGCAGCCTTTTCTTATCATGAATTGACCATACCTAGAGAATTCACTTCAGTCGACAATGAAAGCAGACATTCTTAGTCTTCCTCATTACCACCATCATGACCATCATCCTATCCTTATCCTCATTTCTACAGTCACATAATAGGTATAGTTAAGTCTTCATTCTCTATAAGTGTTGACCTATTACTTTGAAAAGTAATACAAAAATAGATTTACATGAATCTAACAGGATAGAGTATTTTCCTCACAACATTCTACCACTACTCAAATTTTCACTATGGACAGTCTTCCCAGTGCACCTTGACCTATTCTAGCACTTTGAGATCTGTCATATTTCTAAGCACCTAATGTCCGCTAAGTAAACATAGTAAATATCGATAGTGAACAACTTAAGTCTCAAGAAGAGAAGTGGGTGGGCTGCCTTCTTGGGCCTGGGTGGCTCCACTCCTCGATAGTGGGCATCTGTGATTCATGGCACCCTTCCCTCCCGAAGCCCCACCGTCCATTATGCACCCTCCGGCACTGAGAGCCCCTTTCAACGTCCATATACTATGTGAAGTTGCATTTTCTGTAGCTCAGGATACTGCCTCCATGGCTTCACTACAGAACTGTCTCCCTGTCAGTCAAGGTGCTGCGAAGGGACAGACAGGTCTATTGCGTCTTAGTCCCTGAATCCAAGGCAGATGCATAGGATTCTGTACAAGGTAAGCACCTACCCCAAACGTTTACTGATTGCCCTACGGGTGAATTCTAGAAGAATATGCCCATCATCCTAAACACCATCTTACTCCTGGACACACTGTCTAGATGTCCCTGTGAGAACCTGTACAGATAGCGTTTGGTCGGTGCCCTGCATCCCTGTTGGATCCCTGACTCCCAACTCAGCAGAGCACTGGAGTGGGGTCAGGCACAGACACTGCATCCTCACCCATCCTGCACATAAAGGGTATCACCTGTGTGGGCACATGGTCCCTTGTGCAGGCAGGTGGACACAGGGCGGCCATCTGGCCGTGATGCTCAGGAGACAAGACATTAAACTGGGAATCCTAGCTGATTCCATGACCTGAAAAAGCCACACATCCTCTCTGCTGCTCAAACTCCTCCTCACACATGAAGACTGTGCCCAGACCACCTCTGAGGACCTCAGTTCCAGCACCTGAGGGGTTTGTGGGGGTCAGCCTGACTAGTCAGGAGCCACGTCCAGATCATCCAGGTCATGAGTTAGTTGACAGTGTCAGGGCTGGTGAACCCATGGGTCACTTCCTTAGAACTCTGGGTGATGGGAGGTGCCAGCGGTGGGTGAAGACACCTGTCTCCTCCCAACTACTGCCACTGTGAGAGCCCAGTCTCTCTGATGATGCAGTGTCCCTGGGCTTCAGTTTACCTCTTCTTTACAGAGACCAGTAAAGCTGTTTACGATTGTTGCCTGTGAACAAATACATAGTATGAAATATGTCATTTGATTTCTCATGTAAATACAGACAAGGAGAAATGTTCAAATTGATTCTTCCATTGTTTATATATGTAGGTATAAGATGTACATATGCATAAAACTGAAATCTGACTGTGTCTATTCCCATCAAGTCTTTCATACTCCCGTCTCATGTTGTCTATTTCTTGTGCAATATTCAAAAGACCTTCAATATCTACGGTAGGTTTTATCTTCCCAAGTTGCAGCATGCCACACACATCATCTCGCATCATGTATGAACAATTCTCTCGGAGACCAGTACACACAGCTACACGTGGAACGGCTGTGCAGTACTCCTCTGAGGAGCTGTGAGGGTGGAATCCGCCTGTCCTAGCGTTTGCATTAAATCATGCAGTGCGGGTGTGCTGCGTCACATGTCAGTCGGGGCTTGAGCAAGGGCATCTGTCCTGCTACAGGAGTAAGACTCGCTGGATGAAACCCATGCACAGTGAAATTTGAAGATTCTCAGTTAAGTGCCCCATAAACATGCGGATCACACGGATCAAGCAAAACTTATCATGACTGTTTCCCACCCCACATCAGTCCGCTGTGTTTGGAAGTCTTTAAATCTACACTATTTAATTTGTAATTCTCTTATTATTAGTGAAATTGAAAATTTTTCGTAAGTGCAAGAATCCATTTATATTTCCATTTCTGTGATTTATATGCATCTTTTGCTCACTTTTGAATTGGGCAATTCATCTTTTCTCTGAATAACATGGAGCAGTTCTTTACAAACTTAAAGAAAATTGATGTGATAATAATGGAACACGGAACGATTTCTTGATCTGTTAGTCCATGTGCAAGTAACAATTTCAATTATTAGGATTTTAGAATATAGTGAAATTTCTAGAAAGGTCAGTCTCTCCCATGACTATATTTTTTAATCATCATTGTGTTTATTCTTTTTATTTATTTTGAATTGTAGATTCAGCTTGTTATATTCCAGAATAACTTTTTGTATTGTTAATGGAACCATGTTAATGTAGTTAATAAAGATAAAAGAAGCATCTTACAGATGCAGCTCCTTATCCACAAACACATCGGTCTCTCCAGTTCAGTTCCTGTCAGGTCACCCAGAAGAACCCAGATAGAAACAGTACACATTGCATTTCCTATCAAGGTTTTACTGGGGAGAAGTGGCCCTTTACACAAGAAAATGACAAAGCATGTGCGCACTTTTTACTTTTGCTCTGATTGATGTGACAATACAGGTGTGCCTGTTTTGTGAAAATTGTGGGGCTCTGCTCTCCTGTGGTTTCTCTCAGCTACCTGTCAATAGTGAGCTCCATAAAGAAGTGAAGGGAATTTTGAGTAACTGAGTAGCACTATCAAAAGCGCTGCAGGGAAATGAGAAAAAAGGCGACTGGATGAGCCTGTAGAGGAAATGAAAGGGAAGCACTCGGGAGTGTGCTGTGTCCACTGTGATATGGCCAAGAGGGGCATCCAGGCGAACTATGGTCTGGGCATCAGACTCGAAACAGACTCCTGCAGGACACAGTGATGTCCCTGAGGCTCTGGGCACCCATTCAGGGAAGGCTCACTTAGCTGGCCGTGTCCTTTCCTTCAGAGAAGCAGAGCTGCAGGCAAGGAACGTGGAAGTGCTGAACTGGATCCTGGGGCTGGCCTGTTCACTTCAGGACAGGTCTTTCCCACCAGCTCACAAGGCTGATGGGACAGACAGCCTTTCTCAAATCAAGCCCTGGATCAGAACCCAGGCAAAAGGAAGTGACCGACAAGTACGGCCTGCAAGTTACATGGATTAGGTCAGCGCTACAGACAAATGGCTAAGAAACTGACCAGCATGGGGAGTGGTCTGTGTGTCAGAACGTGGTTGGGGCTCTGAGCCTGATTCCAGGGTGTACACTTGCGGCAGGGCAGGTGGTCACTAGACTTCCTCAGGGGGTGCCAAACAGACTGCTCTCCCTTTCCTTCTACGGCCTCTGCCGGGTCCACCCTCCACGAGAAGTGTAAATGCCTCCAGGACTATTGGTGTGCCTGCAGACTCCAGTTGGCACCCTCAAACACATCAGGGGCACCTGAGTGAGGGGTTATCAAGGGTCTCCTGACTTCGGCAGAGTCATATGGAAAATGAAGAGCTACTGTCAGAATGCAAATTGGCTGTGGCACCTGTGGGACTCAACTCAGATTCTCAGGAAGAGAAAACAGAATCAGAGCCACTCAGATTGCCAACAGGTGCCAACCGAGAGTTCAGGTACATGGGCCTTTTAATCAGAGAGAAAGAGATTATTATGATGGAATATCAATACTCACAAATATGTGCCCCTCCGATCTGACTAGACCCAGCAGAGCAGGACCTGCTGGGTGGTGTGCGGGCAGCAGCTTTCCCTGCTAGTTAAACACAGGAGGCAAGGTCCTTGCGTTTGTAATGCCTCTTAATGGCAGCTCACTGTATTTTTGGAACAGAAGTGGGTCAGCCCTCTTCTGCTAACCAGAATGAACTGAGTTCTATTCACACCTCAATCTAGAGTCCCTCCCAATCACAGAACTACTGCAAAAGCCGCACAGCCCCAGGCTGCATCCCTCCAACTAAATTGGCAATTCTGCGAGTTGGTGTGCAAATTAGGTCAGCTTTGCCATCTCCTCTGGCTAGATTCCACAGTCCTCACGGCGGATCTATCTCCTGCTTAGACTTAAAATGACTGAGCATGTGGTAAGATATCAGGTGGAGAAGAAAAGCAATGTACTGTTATTTCCTTTGGGCAAGTGGCCAAGACGAATCAAGTCAGTGGGGAGCCGAGAGCACTCTGGAGTGTGTGTGTTGTGTGTGTGTGAAAGCACAGCTTCCGATAACCATCAAACATTGCTATCTGCTGCCTCTTATGGGCTCTGTGCTTTGAGGAATGTGCTCTGGGTCCGTCAGACCTGCTTGAAGATGAACGGTTTCTGCAGATGACTGTGTGCAGCCACCTGACTTTGACACTTTCTCCAGTCAGTGGTGCTGATTGAACCGAATGCAGGACACCCCGCTGGTATGCGGGGATTGATTTTTGGTGTGGACCCCGCACCCCCTACACTGGAACGGGGTGCAGCTCTTGTAGCCTCAGGGGCCTTGAAAAGATTTGCACATCATTCCACCTGTGGTGGAAGGCCACTGCCAGTTGCAAGGGCATGAAGATGTGTTAATGACTTAGGTGCCATGTTCTGGCCACATTGTAGAAGTCACTGGGAGGAGGCAGACTTGAAAAGGTACTCGTTGGTCCAGGGGACAGAGCTTGAACTGGGGGTGGGATGGGATGAGTGAACAGACATATTAAAACTGACAAGTGGTCAGCAGTGAGCCAGAGAAGAGGCTCTGATGTCCTGGAGAGGGCTGAGTGGGACAGGGAAGGCCATGGTCCCATCATTCAAAGAAGGTTCTAGGACTTCTTTAGTGGCTTTAGAAAAGAAGCAAGGGTTTGGCAGAGAAACCAGACAGAAGCCTGTAGAGTGGGCCGACCTGATGATAGAAAGAGCAGGGGAGTGAAACAGAGGCTGCTAGACAGAAGGGCCACGTCCAGCCCACATGGCCTCTAGGATTTTGGCAGGAAGACCTAATTGCAGGTCTTTCTGAATGGCTGATGAAGTCTTTCAACAAACATTCTGCAAACTCTTATAGGGATTCCTTTATTCTTCATCCTTATTCTTCAAACTCCCCTACACCTCAGTACCATATGGAGTCATTAAAGGGAAATAAATGTTCTGCACCCTCACCTTTACTCAAAAAAGAACAGGCTGTGGAGACAGACACTGGGATTCAGATAAAACTCCACTCATGTTCCATGTGTTTAGCCGCAGTTCTGGGTAAGCTCCGGTGCTACTGACTGAGTAGGGAAGTGGGAAGGTGTGCAACTGTTACACACAGCTGCTTGGGGAGCTAGCCTCGCACACAGGACCCAGGCCCCAGGGACCCAGTGGGTGAAGGGAGGCAGGGACAGGAAACCCAGGGGCCCAGGGATGCAGGACAGTCAGGAGCATTGAGCTCGGAGAGAGGTGCCCCGTGGATCCGGGCCTGCTGTCACTGTAGCACACGATTTGGACCATCCAGAAACTCCAGACGGCTTGGGTGAGACAGGCCCTGGTGAGAACAGCCATTATGTAGCCAGTAAGTCACAGAAACTAAAAGGCGGCTCACATGACTGGGCCTCTCCCACCCCTTCTCCAGAACTGCATCTCCCATGACTCCAGTCGCATGTCCCTTCCTCTTGCATGTGGAAGAGGCACTAGCAGAACTAGATGTCTGCAGGCAGCACTAGATCTGTCCATCTCCTGCATCTTCTGGCCCATCCACAATCACACAGCCTGTCCTCCCCAGCCCCGCTGGCTCCCAAACCAAGTCCCGCCATCTCCTTTCCTCAGCACCACTGCTCGTCCGCCAAGTACAGTCTGACCGTACCATTGCCACCATCCTTCTGTCCTTCTCACCTGACCCCCGACTCCTCTGCTCCCTTGCCTCCATGGTGGCTCTGAGTCCAGGGAAGGTATCCCTGAGGTGCCCTGAGCACCTAAGACTGGGCCCCTCACATGGTTCTATGCATCCAGCTGTTGGGCCAGCACAGCAGTTTGTGAAACTTAAAAAACATGCCTCTGTCTAGAGCTTTAAAACAGAAAGCTGGATTCTAATCTTGTAAAAGTCAGAAACATTGAGTGCAAGGGTCCAATGTGCCTACTCCGCCCTGCAGGCTCTGCATGTGGCTGTGCCCTTAGAAAGGCCCAACGCGGTCAGGATCATGGCCACATATCCGACACATTCACACCCTCTACTTGCTCCCTCAGGACATGCATGCAACCCTACGGGAGACTCTTACTCCTCTAGGGATGTCTCCACAGAACCTAGTGCCTCTCCTTCTCTGCATTTTACAAGATCAACCTTTAGTTGACATTGGAATCAGAAATAGGTATAGACTCAGAGAAGTCAAGACACAGGGGTCTCCAGTGTGCTCAATGGAACTCATACTAGCTCTGGGGGAAATCTCCACATTCTGGGAGTGCGTTTTTCTCAGGCCTTGCACTCCATACATGATGTTTCTTGCTGGATGGGTACAGGTATTGGCAGAACAGGATTCAGACTCTTTGTTCAAGCAAATAGCACCACTCCAGTGCAATTTAAAGTCAATTTATGCAGTTACATGAATGTAATAATTATATGTGTGACCTAGGCTGATAATTAAGACTTGCTCATTATGAATACTTCCTCCTTCAGCAGAATCACTCATCCCTACAGTTGGGAATATTGCAGAAGACAGCTTGCTCTATCCAACTTTCAGGAGAGAATAGCAAATCAGGGTACAAATACCACAGTGCTGAGTGGAAGACACCCAGAAAATGCGGATGTAGCCAAGAAAAAAGAAGTAATAGGAAATTCCCAAAGCAGAAAGTCTGAAAAAGTACCGGGCAAAAAGTTAACTTCAAGATGGAAAGAGAGGTGAAATTATATGCTGGACACTTGCATAGTCATCATGTGCAGTCGCCAAGCCACACCTAAAGGACAGCGTGTCCCCATTGCATGGACATCTGTGGTCACACATCCTGTAAGTGTGAAATGAAGGGCAAACATGTGCCCCTCACTGGTGACCAGTTCGTTCACATCTTTCTGCATTATCCCTTGGATGACGATGGAGTGATTGAGGAGCATTTTTAAGAGAGGGATTCCCTGTGAGATGAGTCACCTGAATTCCTGCAGGTGCATTAACTTAGTCTCCGGGTCCAATCCTCTTTTTAGTTGAGTCCCCTGCCCCAGATCCACCAGGCCAAAAATAAGTGGCCTCTTGAGACTTGACAAGGAAAGACCTCCTCAGACAGTGGGCAGAGCTCATTTTCTCGTGGCTGTATCCATAGTCTAAAATTTACATCCACAGAAACCACCTCAATGTAAAATCCACACAAGTTTGTAGAACAAGATATAAGTAGCAAGGGAGATGTCTAAGGAAGACAATATAAAGAAACAAAGTGATTTCACCATTTCAAGCTGCATTGCCCTATTCCTTTGACTTTGAAAGGAGCTTGCTAGCACTCCTGTCATTTCCATACTACCTGGAGCTGCTCCAAGCTCTGCATTTACTGAAGTTGCAAGCCCTTTGGCTGTCATCGCTACACAATGGAAACCCGAGTGCACTAAGTACAGACGATTGTCTCAGGGTTTCAACAGACAAGCCCCATTTTATACAGCTTGGAATTCAACCCCATTTAAGCAATGTTACCAAATCTGAGTCTCAAGCTGCCTGACCGCTTTTCTCAGTACTTCTTCACTGTTATTTTATTGCATTGTCTTTATCAATCTGCATTTCCATCAGGTAACAGCAAATGCACAGGTCACAGACCAGTTCAGGTGGGATCAACCAAGTCACAGAGGTCATACTCTCGTTTCTAAGCAACACTAACAACAATAGACTATCATTCTATTCCAGAAATCTCTCGCAGAGGGAATTCCACAGCCTGTCTTCAGCCCTGATCCCTGTGCCTAACGGCTGTCCCAGTAAAACTTGGTGCATTTGCCTGGACCTGGGGGCAGCTGAGAACCACAGGCTTATACAGCTGTTCCCATCTGCACACGCCCAGCCCCATGGCTCCTCCACACTAAATCACTCTCCATCTCAGAGTTGGTTTCCTGTGTCTTCAGCAGTCAAGAACCCACTTTCAAAGCAAATTCATAAACAATGCCAAATTCCCTAATTTCTTATATATTTAAAAGGAAGAAATGCAAATTTAAGGCACATCTGGACCACACACATACATGCACACCGGCTGCAGAATTTTCTTTCTTCTAGTTACTTGTGTGCAGCCCATGGTCGCGAGACAGGGAAGTAATGGCTGTGTGGCACTGCTCCTGTCACTACTCTACCTCCCCTCACATGCACTTCTCTGTGGGTCCTTCTACAAAGAGGCTGGTTGCACACGGATGTCAGTGTGACACTGGCGCAGTCTCTCCTCCCTGAGTAACAGAAATTGACAGGTAGAAATGCAGCACCGTATTTCCAGGTGGGTCTCACACTGGTCTTTAAAACACTCTAGTGTCACTACACATTCATATCGCTTCTTGTACAATGTCAGTTTCCATCATTTTTTATGTTCTTTATTTTGGCCAATATTGCAATTTTCCCTCACAGAAATCCTCAGTGCTGTAATGCCCACACTCAGAAGCAGATAGATTGACAGCCTCAGCTGGGTCTATAGGTCTGAATTAGCATTTTTTGGCCTGATACCAACACTGTTCAATTGATTTTGTCTTCTTTCTAATAGTTCTGAACACGATAGCCAACTACTAAAGCTCAGACTGACGTGGCTCTTGTATGTATGTAATAAGAGGCTGACTATATTATCAATACTGAGACAGGGAAGAGAGGGCACCAGAAATCATCCTATAACTTTGCACAGGCCCTGGATTGAGATTAAGGATTCCAAGTTTCAAACCCTCTTTTGAAATAGAAAGTTGTGCATTTTGAAGAAGTCCATATACATTAGAGGAACATTATTTTTAATTGTTCTTTTCTTTCTTTGTATTAACTTGAAAGCCCCATGTGTGAAGAGTGAGTACATGGATTTAATTTTACACCCTTTTATGTTGTCTATCAAAGATTGAGTCCATCCTGAGTTATTGCACATCTGCTAATTTGTTAGAGCTTATTCACATGCCATCTAAACTGCAACTATGTTCCCAAACTCCTTCAGTTGTCTATTGGTTTTGTGTATGGGATCTTTGGACATAGGAACTTTTATTCTTATACCATCGGGTATGAGTATTCTTATGAAAGACTTTGAATGTCTTACTTGGTCAAGACATATTTACATTGTTAAGCAAAGCATGTGGACACTTAGATTTCTTTTTAACATAGTCATTTGTCTGTGTTATAAGGAAATCTATAACCCACTTAGAATTTAGAATTGTATATAGAGTGAGTAAGGGATATAAATGTATTTTTATAATGAATAATTTCTTAAAAGAGACGTTCTTTTCCCATTGAATTGAAATATCTCATTCATATTCTAAATACGCAAATACATCAGATTTATTTCTGGAGTCTCTTTGTTGCATTAGTCTGTATTCTTAATAGTTGTTGTCTCGACGATTCTCATGCCATTATATTATTAATTTGACTACAGTATACTGAAAAATTGTCCTGGATTGAAAAAGTCGATCCTGCTTCTCCTTTTTATAATTTTCTTGGATATTCTTAATCATTTACTGTTACACATGATTCTTTAAAATCATTTTATCTATTTAAAAGATAATAGCTCTAGCAGAACTCTGCTATTTACTAGTTAGCAGATAAATGCAACCATATAACAATTTGTGAGAGAAGTGGCATTTAAATATTACCATTCAAAACATAAAGCATTGTTTTATTCTTTTTCAAAAAATTAATTTCCTTTCTATATCTTTATTTCACTTATTCTCAAATTTGTGTAGTCTTATTTACTACTGTAAATAGAATTTCTTCTATTTTTTTCTTGAGGTTTTAACTCAATTAAATAGCTTTGATTTTATATATTTTCATTTGCAGCCATACTGTAAATTCCTTTATTAACTCAAATAACTTTAGATTTGTTGGGAATCTCCAGTTATGAAAAGGTATCAGTAGAAATAAATCATGCTGCCTTGTCTCAGTTTTTTCTTCCTTAAAAGGGCAGAATCATTGTGTCTACAGGAGCGTTGAGGAAGGAAGGAATGTAAGTGAGTAACAGCTGACAGTGCTGATGCGCCCTCCTGCAGGTGTGTCTGACTGGGCTCCCACTGCACACTAGAGCTCATCTCCACTTCACACCATTAGCTTTTCCATTGGCTACAGAAGGTCTGCACCCTTTCTTTTTAGGTTGTTTTGAATGTCAGTCTCCTAAGAAACATGACTCTGGATGCTATCCAGAGTCAATGAAATAGAATTTGAAACCACAGTTTAACATCCACACAATTTGGGGAAGTGCTAACGCTCCAAGTAATGCTTTTCCTTTAAGTACAGAAACGGGTCCTGTACCCCTTGCCTGGCCCCCAGGCACCTGCCCCTCCTCAGTGCGTCTTCTGGCTCCTGATACAGTGCTGTCCTCAGAGCATCACCTGGCCCCCAGGCACAGTGCCCCTGCTGGGCACACAACTCCACTCGGGGGCCCCTCACGTGCCACACCTAGCCTTTCACTACCAGTACTCAACTCTCACTCTCGACTTTTATTTGACCGATTAAAAGCAAGCAGGAATCTTATGGTTTCTCACCTAAACATACTTACCTACAGTCCTGCATAGACAGATTAAAGCCAATGTACATCAGAGACTCCGTGCCTGATACATGACCACAGAAACCCAAATGGGGCTTTTTATGTATCACTTAGAATGAAAAATAGCCACTCAAAAATATATTAGAGTCTAGCATTGATGGTGGTACCAATTTTTTCATAATCGACCATTCCAGCACTTACTAATTCCATTTTCCAAAATCTCATGTTGGCACGTTTAGGATGAATGCTTACATAATTTATTGTTTTAAAACTGTGGATATGCACACAAAATTGTTCATTCATCACAAGTGGAAAGGCAACTCAAAACCAGGGCTCCAGAGTTAGCATTTCACAAAGCATCTCCATGTACACGGAGAGCAGGCCTCAGTCACTAAATCCTCCTGTCTCTGGGAACACTGAGCACTGCAAACTAACGAGGTAAGCAATTTTGGTTAATTAGAATCGATAGTATCATCCTTTAATTAAATGATATTGATGGCATTACGGGAGGGCATGCTTTTGAAATAATATGCTCTTATGCCGTCAGTCTTTGCCTTCAAAAATCTGTCTGGGGCTAGTTCACCGGGACACCAGCTGCCCACTTTTGACACCTGCATTAAGCCAGAGCTTCAGATACTCCCCAACATCCTTACACGACTTTCAATATACAGTTTGTGTCCTCTGAACTGATGCGAGCACCTCTTTATGGGAAGAGAAGGGTGTTATTGACTGGTCAGAAAGAGCTTAATCTATTCGGGATGTGACTAAAATATGACAAAGACAATTACCGCATTATGTAATATTTTTAAGTAAATTCTTCCCTTCAATCATCTCAAAACATGATGGAAAAGTGTGGCCTGTGCCCGGGCTTTGCCAGCTGAAGGCAGGCTCTCTGATAACCACAGTAAACACATAATGCGCTGCATAGTCAGTGCACAACAAACGCCGGTGAGAAATCAAGTAATTTCCTCACTGCCATCTGAGGTTCGTGGACAGTCACCTGGGCCAAGAACCACAGGACAGAAAAGGGCCACACCCACAGTGCACAGAATACATGGGATCTGCGGGGTCATTTCTGTCCTGAGAAAGCAACATCCTCACCCCAGCAACTATTCTCATTTCCCCTTCTAGCTTTCAGGAAATCTTTTATTTTTTTAACCTCTGGCCCCATGTCTGGACGTGGGGACCTGACAGGGCCTGCACCTTAGCCACCTGAGCCACAAGAGGCGTGCCTGAGAACCCCTTCCTTTATGTAATCTAAATGTCTCCTGGCATAGTTTTAGGTCTATTTCCTTTTGTTCTGTCAGAAATGGAAATGGAAATGGAGAGGAGCTGGAAATTAAACCAGCATGAATATGAGGATTGTTAACATAAATCAATCTGTGGAAGAGGAAGAAGTTACTAACATGTTTTATTGTTATATTCTTGAAGCAAATGAGAAATTGTGGTTGTATTAAAAGAACAAACAGATAGGAAAACATTTAAGATTAAATTATTCCAGATCCTTTAATGCTTGCTATTGGTTCTTCCAATGTAATTGTTTGAGATGAGTCTTCCATAAAGGAGCTGAATTGTCATTGAGTTGGGTACATTGAAAAATTCCATGCAAGAGAAGAAAAGTTGCAAAGTCTAGTGGTTCTGGGAATGGGGGATTTTCTGAGTCTGAGACTGAAACCCAACAGGCCTTGGGGATGCTGTCCGACCTCAGTACACCCACATTTTCTATTTGCAATCAGAGGACGACGATGAGGTTGATGCACAGCACAGCACTGGTTGGCTGCAAGCTCATTGGAATATTGTACCAGAATGCTGAACCCAATGCCTGAGATGTGAGATCTCAGCTTTTTACTAGCCTTGTTCCTTAAAAAGTATATTTGGGGACAGAACCTTATCTTCAGTCCCTCAGATCACTGATGCTCCCATAAACCTCTTAGGAGCGTTGCAGCCTTTCTTCCCTTCCATCCCATGAATCTGCTGCATCTGTAGCCCTTGGCATACGAGCAAAGAGGCAGTGGCTGTCTTCTGTGGCACGGTAACGACACAAGCAGGTCAGCACCAGTGAATAGCATGGTCAAGTCCTGGACTCTGATTTGATAGGCAAAGGCAGTCCAATAGATGTGGCATGAACCTCTGGAATAGTGGTCTGGGTCTCAGCTGGCTGCAGAGGGCAGGGGAACATCCGCAGGGACCCTCCAGGTGACAGCAACACTCTCACTTAGGGATGTGACAAGAATCAATGTGGCATTTGCAGTAGACATTTGCAGTTGAGATAACTCCTATGAAATTGTGAATATTTAATCTAAAGAGAAACACACCTTCCATTGTATGGGGAAGAAGGAAAAAAAAGAAAACTCACTTCCCACCACAATTCCAAGTTCACTTAGAAAAACATGTTTTTCTTAGCCAAAAAGGACAATCATATCTAACATTGCAATAGCCAAAAGCCAGAAAAGCAGACTGAGATCTCAGGATGTGGGATTTTATTCCTGAGTTTTCCCTCTGAGTAAGGGTCTGTCTCTGTGCCTGGTCTAGTAACTTACGGTTGTCAGTCATGACTTTGAAATCCTAATGATAGACATACTCTGATTTTAACTGATGAGTGTTGATAGACGTTATGAAAATATATTCTTTAGAAAGCTTTCAACGATTTGCAGCATCAGATTTTTATGGGTACTCCCTGGGACAGACTCACCAACACACAACAAATCCTACGTTCCCCGCAACAAGGAAAGCAAGTGAGTCTGAGCTGAGAGATGGCTGCGTAGGTTCCAGGTACCCTGAGGACAAGTTCTCACCTTACAGAGGAAACGCAGCAACAAGCCCTGTGTTCGAACTAAAACCCTCTTACCATGCACAGAATGTAACACTCTCTGTGCCCAAAAAGAAAAATCTTTGCACACTTATTGCAGAAGAAAAGTGAATTACTTGAGAATATTCAAAGTTAATATCTTTTCTGAAATCTGAAGGATCGACGGTGAGCATCTATGAACAGCAAAGGGGAGTTGGGCTGGGAATAATCTAGACTTTGGTGAGATGTTCCTTTTGCCTTTGGTTGTAGACCTGGTGTCCACAAAGAGATCAGAAAGCTTCTTTCATTTTCAGGGTAAGCGTGGTACTTACTGTCTGTCGCTCTGTGCGAGGTCTCATCTAGGCTATGGGGTATGGAGGTGGCCTTCTAATTATTAACCATAAATACAGTCATGAGATTGTTGCAAACTGGAGTTCAATTCATTTAAAAAGAGTGTGTGTGTGTATATATATATATATATATTATATATACACATACATACACATATTAGTCTTTTAGTTAATTTTTATTGTAGTAATTATTCTACACATTAAAATAATATCTTATGTATAGGTTCCCCATTTCTTGGCTATATTTCAATGCACCCTGCCCGCCACAAAGTCACTGAGTGTTCTTCCCCATTGTCTAGGGGGCTTCGCCACCATTTGCCCCCACCTGCTCCAATCCCTTTTGGTCACCTCAGTTCTGTTGCAGATGTTTTAGGTTTGGTTATTTTTCATCTGTTGCTTTGTTTTGTCTCTTCACGTTCCACCTGTGAGTGAGGTCCTATGGTATCTATCTAAAAAAGGTATATTTTCAAGAAGATATACCCTATTCACCTATGTAATCCTCAGGTATAGACCAAAGATACACTTTAGCAAGGTTAAGTGGGGAGACATCCAAAAGTGTTTCCATCTCATGAGCTAAGGATCTCCTGACAAATGTCTCATTTTACTAATTTTATTTACATGGTCACTAGCTAGCCTAAATTTCTTAATAAGTGACATCTATTTGGAAAAAACTGGGAAATTATACATCTATAAATAGGACAATATGAAAATATTTTAAAAGGACTGCTCACCAGACTAACATCCGTATCCTTTCTCATTTCACCATAGACTTCACTTTGCAACTGTGCAACATGAGACTTCAGTAAATGCAGTTCACTGATCGTATCTGGGCAGCACCAAGTTGCTCCACAGCATTTACTGGGAGGGACCCACAAGCATAATGGGACACAGCTGGAGCAGACATGGGCGTGGAGAGGAGCCCTGGCTGGACAGGGCTGTAGTGCACCCTCATTTCAGGGCAGCTGAAGAAACGAGGTACAACTTCTTTACTTTGATTTTTAGAACATGAGTGACGGAGGAAGACCCTTTAGGAAGACTAATGTGTTATGTGTGCCTGGGGAGGGGGACATTTGATTGTTAATGGCTCCCCAAGAGTTATGATCGCATTACACTTTCTAGGTAGCCCTGGGGTGTGTCAGAGATCTCAGGACCACAGTCTGAGCTGCCTGTCTATGGAATGGACAAGCAGCTGCCACCCTGGGACTAGGCAATACTTCTCCACTCATGCGTCAGTAGAAGCGTGTCTGCCTGGGCCAGGGTGCCCCTACCTCCCCACCTGGACACAACACCCCGATTTCTTCCAGGTCAATCTCTAGGAGGTCGAGGGAGCACAATGTCACTTGGACGGAGTAAATGATTGACTGGAGAGCAAACTGGATAGACAATGAAATCTAGGAGTGATTTCATGATGCCATGTTTGTGGCCATCAAGTGACACGGCTTTTGTATTTGAGGAGTGCAGTCCTTTCCACATCATGGGGTCATTGCAGTGTCTTCAGAGCTCAGGGAGATGTGTGGTCAGTGCAGGATTTCATTGTGAGGTTGTTCGGCTTGCGCTCAGAGAAGGGAGTGCCCACCAGGAGACTGTGGTCTACAGCGCACAGCTCAAACCATGGTGCATTCATCTGGGTGAAACGCCAGGTACACTGGCCGCCTGACCCTTCTGTTCTATTTCCCTTTCAGCTCAGTAGAGAATTCCTGCAAAGTCTGATTTCTCTCTGACCGCAGGCTTAGCTATCTCACATCGCCAACGGATCTCATTATCACTCGCCTTCCAGGGGCATGGGAAGTAACAGCAAGCACGTGGTGGAGGGCAGTGCGCAGGCATGCAGTCCTCAATGCTTTGAAATACAGCAATGCCAAGAACACAGATGAAAGAAACTGGGGGCACAGTGGGGGTCTCCCACTCATATATTTGTCAGGTCACACTGCAGTTGGCACGCTGTTGTCGGGCCCACGGTTCAGGCTGTTCCACGTGGCACATCTCCTATAGGCGGGTCAGGGCCAGCTCCCCTTGTGGGGTCTCCTACAGGAGGCGCTCTCAGCAGAGTCTGCTGCGGTTGAGGGCTTTAAGTTAATTTTAGATAATAGGAACATAGATTTCAGCCTAAGCAATTGCAAAAGAAGCATTCTGCAGGCAGACGGACTTCTCATTGTGTGTGCACTGAGGTTGTGAGTCAGCTCTGAAGCCAGAACCACTAGCCGCTCACTGTGCTGGTACTGTCACTGCACTCCAGCAGCCATCAGACCTGCTGGCATCACTAACAGCAAGTTCAGTATGTGATTTCTAGGGTTTCTTCAATTTTCATTTGGCACAAATGTAGCCCACTGTATTTTGAGTTTTTGTTTTTCCTTTGTGTCTGAACCATGCATCTGAAGCTAGGGCCCTCCATAATTAGTGTGGAGTCAGGATCGCACTGATGCTGGGTCTCCTTTCCCACAGTCAGTGTCCATCTGGGCTGGACCGGATCCGTGTGGTCACTGAGCGTCTGCAACAAGCAGTGCCAGCCCCGTGGGGACTTGAAGAGCGAGAAGATGTGTCCTGGCTTCCGGGGACAGCCGTGGGAGGAACGCCTCAACAGATGGCACACTGCGGGGAATGGTTTCACGAGGCAAGGCCCTATTATAGCTTACAACTTAAGTATATTCAGAAAACATGTGTGAGTGGATGAGACAGAGCGAATACCTCTGCAACCACAGCTGCTGTCCAGAAACCGAACAGCTGCTGGCACTCGCCTGCCCAGGAGCAAAGTCATGCGTGCCCTCGACATTAACAGATTATGTGAATGTCTCCTCCCAGTTGTATGCCCTTTGGAGAACATGACAGGTCTCCCTGCATCTCCTTCTCACCGAGGATTGTGGGGCTTTTTGAGTTAATCCAAAGGGAGGGTTAGTTATGATTTAATTTTCATTTCTCACATCAAAATAAAGTTTGCAACTTTTCAGTGGACCTTTGTTTTTGAAGTTCTACACTTAGATTTTACCCTGTAGAAGTGTGCTTACCTAGGCAGAAAGACCTAGGTGTAAGAACATTAAGAGGAATATTAATTGCCAAATATTGGCACTTACCCAAATAGGCATAAGGATTTAAATGGATTTAAATACAACAGGAGAGTTTATACAACAGGAAATCGTAGAGAAAGGGGAGGGATGAATAGTCCTGCTCATTTTGTATTAGGTCAGCACTTCCCCATGAGCTCACAGCTTCTTCATGGTGTGACATCTGCACCCATTATGGCATTTCTTTGTGGACATAAAGTCCTAATTTAAGTGAAGTCCAGTCAATGGTCCTTTCTTTGTAGCCCTGGAACCATAAGTCTAATTTAAAAATCCCCCCCTTGCCCCAGGTTCATGAGCTTGCCTTTTGAGATGCCACATCCAAGTGAGATCAGGAAGCATTGTCTTTGTCTCAGTTCACTTGGCTCCTGACTGCAGGTTCATGCATTTTACCATATCTGGGAAGTTCTCAGCCACTTTCTTTTTCACCCTACCTTCTCCCTTCTCTCCCAGTATCCTGATATTAGGTTTTGTTGTAGCTCCACAGGCCTGGGGCTTTGTTCTTTTCCCTTCTGTTTTCTCTCTGTTCAGACTGCACTGTCTTTTGACTCGCTGATTCTTTCCTCTGTTCCCCCACTAAGCTGGGAGGCAGCACTGAGATTTTTATTTTAGTTATTACAGTTTCTGGTTTTAAATCTCCACTTCTTCTTCCTTAAATCTTTTACTCCTTTGCTGAGATTTTTATGTCCTAATACTTTCCTGTCTTTTGTTGTCAAGTCTGTCATCACTGCTCATTGATTCACTTTGCTCATGGATGTACTAAGTTACTTGCCTGATAACCCTGACTTCTCTGTCATTCAGTGTTAGCATCTATTGTCTTCTAGTCTTCTCTCTGAGATCTTCCTGCTCTTGGTATAATGTGCTTTTTCACTGAAATCTGTACACTTTCATCTTACATCAGAGACTGAGACCTTATCTAAGTCTTTGAATTTCCTGAAGCTGTTCAGTGAGAAAAGGGTGCAATAGTGTTATGTCAAGACAGAGGTAGGCGTTCCAGTCTGTGAGTGCCTCCACACTAGCCAAGGTTTCCTGGTCCCTGGTGTCCATGAGACTGCTCTGGGAAGCCTCACTGTCCTGAGTACTAAAAGGGCTGGCGCTCATCAGGCCTTCGGGGCACCCCACGACATCACTGTGAGGGCTTCTCCTCACCCCCAACGTTATAGGGGACCTTCATCATCCTCCCTAACACCATGAGGGTCTCTCCTGGCCAGAAGATGTAGCCCTGCCTCCCAATGTATCCTTCCTGACATCCTAGTACCTATGCCTGGAGGGTGGCATCTGGGCTCCACACTACTTTGCTGACTTTGATGGGGCTGGAACCATTGTTTGCAAATGTTTTCTAACTGCTAGGTCTTGCCTTTCCCTATCCTCTGACTGAAGAGCAGCCTGTGGTTGGGGTTTTTTCAATGCTCACCTGCTGCTATTCTTAGGCTGTTGGTTTCTTTAGCTCCACATCTGCGATATAAGAGGAAGAAACTCCGATTTCATGGTCAGGCCAGGCCCACATGCTTCATGGTCTGCGTCTGTCCCCTTTCACTCTTACAGCCCTTCTCTGTGTAACATCAGGATTTGTCCTGCTTACCGGAGGAACACGGAGAGATGTAGCCATCATCTGCCCCGAGCAGAATTACTCTGCTTTCTTTAGAATGACATTTTATAAATAGTTAAATGCATTAGTGCTTATTTCCATTTGTAATTTAGTTGTATTGTTCAGTAATGTAGTTACTATAGTTTGCAAATGCTGCTTTGTCTGGATTATATTTCCCTGTATTCCTCCTGGATATGGTCATCGTGTCTTTTTAGCAAAAATATTGGTTTTAATTAATGGAAGTAGTATAAAAGGAGTTTTTAATTTAAAAACAATAAAAATGATCAAATTATTTTAGGAAAAAATAGACGTATAAATCTTACTTGAGGATACAATAAAAATGATGAGGCTATAATTCAAATTATAGATTTTAAAAACACTGGCCTCCTGGAAAATCATTTATCTCCTTGCACACATATTGGTTTGACTCTCTGCTGTCAGGCATATAGACCGAATGAAGAGGCTCCTCCTTGTAGGCCTATTAAGTCTGAGCTTTATATGTCAGCCTCCATGTGCAGAGACCAACCCAAGGAACTCACTGGTGCTGGACATCCAAGGATCACTGTCAGACAGGTCAGGACTTGCCACATCCCTAAGAGCACTCTGTGTGGCTGCCAACTCTTACTCTCTGGGGGTGTCTGTCATTTGACACAATTAAGTGCAGCAGGGCACAGATACTGAAGCCACCATACAAACATGAGTGGTGACAATGAAATGCACGCTGACTTCTGGCCTAACCCCTCCGAGAGAGTCCCTAGACTCCCAAGGATGAACTTATGTGAAGGGATTATTGATTAAACTCTAAGATTAAAGAAAGTGCACGTGCAGGACAGTTCTCAGTCACTGCATGTCTGAGATGTCTTGAGAATGTGTATCATTCTTTACAAAGTTGGTTGTAAATCAAACTCCTTAAATTGCTTCCAGATCAGTCATTTCAGGCAAAGCATTGTTATGATGGTTCTATCAGCCAAACACTAATTTCTCCTCTAGCACACACTCTATTATAAACCCCCTAGCCAGCATGGAGGTGAGGCCACCGGTCCATCCTCTCTGGGTCAGCAGGGACGAGGTGTTGTCCGCAGAGCTGCCATTAGTATGCATCACATGATCAGGCTCAGATTTTTTTTTAAAGAGATCAGTTGTATGTCTCTGCAGGAAGATTTTGGCATAAATTCCAAAATTTTTGTTCTTCAGAACTCTGAATATAATGTCAAATGAAGTAGAATATTCATGTTGAACACATGTAGTTTTCTGACAGGAAAATATTTTACAGTTCTCCAGATTTTGAAATATAATGCTTGATTATCCTGCTTCACAATATGCAACACTTATTCTTGAATCTTTTCTTTAGCTGTTTCAAGTCAAAACTTCCATTTTAATGAGACTTTCATGATTAACTGCTTAAAAGTAGCATCTGATCATAACAAAAAAAAATTAACTGATTTCCACAGATAAACTGTAGCACATCTGCAAAGCCCCTGATTTTCTGTACTTTTTCTGGAAAGGGAGGGGTCTATAATTTATATTAGATTTTCAAAGATGTATATATTAACTTAAACTTTGTCACTAAACATGTTCTCTTATTAGTAGGTCCAGCACTTTCAAATGTCTACAGAAAAGTAAGCATAAATGTGGGCCAACATTTGTTATACACTTATGTGCTCACATTTAGAAAGGATACAAAAAAAACCCCATAATTTACAACTACAACGGTAAATACTCTAATGCTATTAAACTAAACTTGAATATGTTCAGCTTTAAATAGTGTTTACTTATGTCATCTGGGAGCATAAGACATGAGGAGTGAATTTTGTATCTTTCTCAATGCCAACCAAGTGCTCTCAGTGACTGAGATCTGGTTTCACCCAATGTTCTTTAACAGGTGGACCCGATTCCATGTCAGTGTGTCTGACATTAAAGGTTCTCCACGATCCCCACAGGTGAAGCACAGACTTTAAAAAAACACCTTGAAAAGTATGTGAGGTTTCCATCTGAGCTAAAGGAGTGAGAACACCACCCATCTCTCCCACCCAATGCGGTGGTGAGGCCAGGTTGTGATGCTGCAGCAGGTCTCTGAGGACCCCGCAGGTGAGTAACAGCAGGTAGCCTGGGGTAAGACTGGAATTTAAACCCCACCCATCCAGTGGTGACATTACTGGAAATTTCCAGTGAGATTGCAAAGAGGGATATCCTGGGAAAGCAACACTAAAGAATAAACTATGAATTTCTGAGATAATAAAAACACCAAGTGATCTGGAAACTTTACTAACAGCCCACTTCCAGGGGAAGACAGATCCAAACTGTGTTACAGAGACTTTGAAAACTGGACACACAATGGAACCCAGCGGACAGAAGGCAAACTAGAGCTTGCTGTCTAATCCTGAATCAGTAGATTGTCTACGGAAACAAAAATAGATTCATCCCCATAGTATTTAAACCAGATTCAAATGTTCATAACATCCCAAAAGTCCAAGACACATTTCAAAAATTCTCGGTGTACAAAGATCCTCAGCACAAGTCAATAAACAAACATTAATACTAAGGTGAGAAGACCCTGGATTATCCAAGAAAGACTTAAGAGTAGCTCCTAAAAGTTACTCCAGCAATCACAAATATTTTTTAAATGAATAGAAGAATTTTTTAAAAAGTCAGAGCAAAAGAAGAGAGAGAAGGAAAAGGAAGAGAAGAAATAAAGAAAAACAAACATTTTAAAAGTGAAAATTACATTGTCAAATTATTGACTAGAAATAATAGGGAAGAGAATCGGTGAATTTGAAGATAAATCAGTAGAGATTATCCAGCCAGAAAAACTGAAAATAAGTGAACAAAACCTCACAGACTTGTGAGACAGCAACAGGCCAAATATTTTGGAAAACAGAGTCCTAAGCAGAGATGAGAATGAACATAAGAAATCATATTTTAAGAAACAACAACTGAAATTTTGGCAAAAGATATAAATCTACAGATTCAAGAACTCAGGAATCATCTAAAGGATAGACCTAAAAATCCATGACCCGACACATGCCACTAGTGGAAATAAAGACAATATAAATAATTTACAAGGAATGAGAAGGAAAGGATATGCTTTCTAAGCAGGGAAAACAATCTGAATGAGCACAGAGTTCTCATCAGGATTAAATTCTGAAAGAAAAAGCTGTCATTGCACCATCAGTTGTCTGATCAGTGAAAGCATCTTTCATAAAGGAAGATCAGAGAAAGAATTTTTAGACACAACACTAAAAGCACAAACCATAAAAAAGTGGGTAAATTGAATTTTACTGAATGCAAACAAAGCCACCACTGCATGCTACCACCTACCCTGCTAAGTGGCTAAGATGTAACACGGGCTGAGAACACAGCACTGGCCAGGCGAAGCGGTCTGGGATTCAAGATGGCACACCCACCTGCTGAATCACTCCTCACCCCACTCTTTAAGAGAAATACAGCCTGTATCCACCCCAAACCTGGGTTGACGGAGATGCTGGGGACTGGGTGACTCTCTAGAACGTCCTGACAGTCATGATGCTGGTGGTTACACCAAGTTCTATGTGCAAAATTTGCCGAATTCAACACCAAGAAAGTTGACCTTCTTACCATATGACAATTAAAAAATATTATTTAAAAAATCGTGCATGGTAATTTTGCAAAGGAGAAAATGAAAAAAAAAAAAAGTGTGCATGTTCATATGAAGGGAGTTCTTGACCTGGTGATTCTGGAAGATCTGTGTGACGTGGGACTCAATCAAGGTTAACCTCCATCGGCAAGGGTGCTGCCTCGTCTCCCTGACATCCTGCTGTCCTCCTGGGACACAGCAGTACTGGCTCATCATTTGTGCCTCCTTTGGTCGCCTCCATGTTCTGAACAGCCTCCAGTCATAGTTCACAGCCACCATCCCAATGAAATCACAAACCCAAGACCAAAGGGCCATTCAGTTCTCAGCATCGACTCCTTGCACAAAGCCTGGCATGGGCAAGACACAGAATGCGAGTTTCTCAAATCAGTGAAGTATTCACAGCCATACACTCTTTAAGTTACAGGGAGGATTTCATCTCTTTTACGCTAAGGTTGCAATCTGTGACCCTTTTCCTTCAGACAAACAAACCAACATTTTTTTTTTTTAATCCTCTTGGCGAAATATCAAAGCACTGGTCCTGGTTATTGCCTATTAGTAGGAGTCGGCTCCTCTAAATTTGGTTATACATGTGTGGATGCTTCATTTATGCCCTGTGCTTCATCACTGCACTAATAAACACCCTTTATTTAAGTCATCTGGACAAAGGAGGCTTCAGACAGGTGAGGGCACTGTCAGAAGCACTGTATCTGGTTGTTCTGAGAAGCCTTTATTTGTGGACATGTAGAATGTGCTGTTCTTACTACACTGGGACCACTGTGCCTGATGTTTCCCACACTGAAGCTGTAAGAGACGGGGGAGAGCAGTGTGTCCTGAGTAGACACAGGAGAATCAGCGTGGTTGTGAGAACATCCACTAGAAGCAGCCTGCATCAATCACCAATAATTGTTTCTCCTAACAAGAAAAGAAAGATACAGGAAAAGTCACTGCAGTTAAGCTTTGGGATCAATAATCTGTGATTAAATAATATTTACTGCATGGAACAAGAGCTCAGCTCCAGAGAAGCCCATCAACTCTGTGCAGGTGGATGGATTTGAATAAACACTCCAAATGTGACATCCTCTGACCTTGGATGTTACCCCTTCCATAAAGTTCATGGCATGATCTCACGATCCTTCTGTGGGCAAATGGCTGTAAAACCTCATCTGTCCCAGAGCATGGAAAAGAGCTGCATCCTAGATGTAAAAGTGCTTCAGTTTTCATCAGGAGAGGAAATGATGGACAAGGAGAGAGAGAAGGAACTGAAATATTGAGCAGAACTAGGCAGGAGTTCCTGATACTTTAAGGGAGAATTTATTGAAAGAAGCCTCTGGGGAAGCAACCAAGCCCCTAGCTGGATAAACCAGAGAGCTGACCTTCACAGCTGAGTGCACTGGAGCGGCTCTGTATTATGGTCAGAAGTCATAGGACAGAAGGTCCTAGCAGCAGTGTGGGAGCCGTGCCTCCCCCTACCCCTGACCTGACTTGGAGACCACTATGAGTGAGGACACTTACCACAGTGCCACACTGTGGACAGGCAACAGAGCTGGATGACTCCCTTGCCTGCTGGGCTGGTTCTAACTATGTGTCTGCAAGGATACTTCAGAGATCCAAATGCACTCTGCTCCTGTGCGCTCCCTGAGATAGGCACAGAGTATAGCCAGCCTTAAGGTTATTATGCAAGACCCAGGTATTGCAAAGACGAAGGTGACAGACAGTCAAGCATGGGGCTTCTGATTTCCACCAACTCCGCTATATGTATGACCCTCAACAGCATCTGTTGGCTGGTGTCCACGCAGGAGCAGAGCATGTGTTCTTGATGGCATGAAGGAACGCTGCCTTGCCCACAGCACATTCTCAAATATTTGCTTCAATGAATAGATGAACTGAATTGGGCCTAAGGTCCCCTACCCAGATGTCGGCTCAAGGACAGCGAGGTCAGAGAGAACAGGAGCTGAGGTGCCCAGAAAGCCATGTCCTACAGGCCTCATGATCTGCATGCTCCGTGAGTGTTTCAGCAGGTTTGCTTCTGTTCTGACCCCGGACCAGTGAATAATGAAAACCAAGACTTGAATGTAGGTTCTATTCTTTCCAAACCGATAGCTGAACCTCAAAACGTGAAGTCACTGCTGAACAGCTGGGCTGCTCTCGCTGCAGGAGGGAATGACCAGAACTCAACGGGAGGCACTTCCTGGCCCTTGTAGGGGATGCAGACATGCTGCCTGACACCAGGGCTCTGCTCTGGAGGAGGAGGAGGAGGTGGCTGGCCACCCTGAGTGGACTTTCTAAGGGAGAAGAGACAGGCTGGAAAGAAAAGTCACACCCATTCTATTCTGAATGCTCCTGAAATCTTCCCCAGTGAGGTCTGCGGAGAAGGTTGGCACCCAAATGCCAGCACTTCCGAGTTGCCAGGCCACTGTCCTTCCATGGCCCAAACTTTGTTCCCCCCATTACAACTGCCTCAAGCCATCTGTAATCATTTTATGACTGCAAAAGTCCACAGGTAGTAGCCTGATTAGTTTCCAGCTGACATCAAATATAGATTTCTGCTTTCCTTTAGTTTATCTCACCGATGGCCCTCCCTTCTCTGATATCCTCAGTATCCATTGTGGACTGAAGAAACACATCACAGAAATAAAGAGCTGGGGCTAAAGGCCTCTTCCAGTCGAAGGAGTATGCCTGTGGCCACACTGATGAGGCTGTGTAGGGATGGGGACATCCTGATAGTGCTGATAGCTGCACCCAGGAAGGAGGACCAGGAGGAGGGGCTTCCATAGAGCCCTATATGGTGCAGACCCTGCTGAGACACAGGCCAGGGAAAAGGAGCACCTACACTGAGCCATATGTTTATAGCCCAACCCACAACCCAGGAGCGTTTCCATCTTTACCAGGACAAAGAAATGGGGTCAGTAAACACAGAAGCACGGGGTTCATTGCTTCAGACTTGCTCCATGCAGGCAACTTCACTTCTGCAGTACAGCAGGCGTGAGGAAAGGAGCACGAAGCGGTCACTTCACTGATGGCTGTCAATCTATCAGAAGCTCTTAATTGAAAGCCTATGGAGTAGAGGGCACTTGCCCATGGATGCCTAAAGATTGAATGTTTTATAGGAATGTCAAAATTGATTATGGATTGGTAAAACATTATTCATATTTTTTCAATGACTATGGTTTCATGTCTGTCCACAGATGGTATTCCGGTCATAAGGGCTCAGCAACTCTTGCAAAGGATCAGCATGTATGTACAAGGAGAGGAGACAGAGCTGGGAAGCTCCGGGTGAGGAGATGACCCCTGAAAAATTACCATAATGTCATGAGTAATCTGCAGAATTAGAGGAGAACTGGTCTCTTAGTTTAGGCCTGAGGCGATAATAACTAATGATAATAAGACTTGCACTTGGGTGCCTTCTACATACTAGAAAACATTTACTCCTCTGATGGCTTTAAAGCCAGTTTCAAGAATGTTCATAGAAACAGGCTGCTCTCCGGATGTGCTTAGAAAGGGACTGGTCAGAGGAGAGGCTCAGGGCAGACCATGATGTGGGGGCCCCCTGCCGGGGAACCTGTGCTGGACCTGCAGACAGAAAGGCCACAAGCACAGTTCCTGAGATGTGGGTCCTGAGGTAACCACAGCCTCAGGAGTGACAGGTTCTGCCCCAGAAGGATGCCTCGGTTGTGCTATCGCAGGAGACGGCCACACAGACCGGTGCAGAAGTGCTGGCCCAGGGCAAGAACTTTGCACTGAGTGATGCGTGGATGTCCACTGCAGAGGGCTGAGGGGCAAGGACTCTGAAAGCTCTGGGAATGAATTTGCACTAGTTTCTAGTTTTCCAAGTTCCCACGCCTTCCTACTGCCTTAATCCCCGCTAATCCTCCAGGAGTGCGTGCCCTTTGGTTTAGAAAGAGTAGTGAACTACACAGACCCAGTGACCAGCCATCAGAAGTCATCGAAACCACCACTCTCACGGCCTCTTTTCTCTCCTTGTTTAAAAAAAAAAAAATCAGCCTATCTCCCAACAACCCAACCTCTGAATAGGCCCCGTGAACATGACTAATCCCCTACACCTCACTCTCCCCCACCCCACTATGCCCCTCATACCTCACTCTCCCCCATACCCACTCTGCTCCTTATACCTCACTTTCCCTGCACAGCCAACTAACCCCTACCATGCCCACATGCGCCCATTTTGCTAGTTGCAGTCATGGCACCCCCCCTCTAGATACACCCAATATGACACCCCACGCAGCTTCTGCAGTGGCACTTCTGAGAGAAAAGTGGGAAAACCTCTTTTTCCTTCAGATCAGTCAGTAAAGCACAGTGTTTCAATGAAATCTACAAAGAGAGAAAGGCATTAAACAAAGAGAAAGGTACGAAAAGGTTGCCATGAAGAGTAAACTTCCTTGTCTAACGTGTTCCCTTGTTGAATGATCTGTCCTCTGCATCCTGGGAGCTTGCAGGGCGGTCGGGAAGAGGACACAGCTCACCTTGTGTGGTGTGCAGCACAGAGGGGAGGCCCTTTCTGGAACGGCTTTTTCTGCACTGAGACAGCTCTCTCCTGTCCAGTCCTGTCCCTCCTCCGTCCACGCAGTGAGGAGTTCTCTCCAGAACCTTCCTTCTGAGACTCTGCATCTGTCAGACTGAAGTTCCCTGAGAGAGGAATGATAACGGGTAGAGGGCAGGGAAGAGAAGCCTGTCTCTCACTAGCATGGGAGCTGGAAGCTCCAGCATCTTCTCTTCAGCATGCTAATTAGCGTTGGCCGCAACAGCACTCCAAGGATCCCAGCCACTCCACAGCCCATACTCACTGACCATCAAGCAGGACGATAGTCTCCTTACCTCTTTCAGATATACAGAGTCTGGCTCTGGTTTTCCCAGGACCACCTGGCTGCTGCACATTTGTGCTAACTGATCCCCAAGACCAGGTGTCCACAAAGCATTCCCAGGGACCTTCAGAAAGAGAAGACCTTTGTTTTGTTCAAAGAGCTCAATCAGAACCGTTTGGTTGTGCTCGGGTCATTTCTTCCCGCTCATGAAGGACACTGCTCTTTGCCTGCCCAAACTCACTGCTCCTCTGCCTCACCAATAGCACCCCAGCTTTGTGCCAGATGGTGACGTGTACAATAAGAGCCACCATAACTTATCCCACTTATGCCAAAGCATTTGGGACTAGAAGAGGAGGAAGTCTGACCCCAGGGTTCTGGGCAGGGTCCTGCCCTGTTCCTGACTGGGATCCTGGCCAGGGTCCTGCCCTGTTCCTGGCTGGCGCTGCCAGGAACACACAGGCCCTGCAGTGGAGCAGCCTCTCAGATGGGAGTGGGCTGTGAGGACGGAAAGGAGCAGAGAAGGAAACACAGCCAGACAGCATCCCTGCCCACTGCCACAGGTGTCTTGTATGAGGAAAACGATGTCCCTACACCCTTCATTGGACTTAGGCTTCACAATCAATATCATTAAGCATATAGCAGCCCTCCGACTCTAAATGGACCATTCTCTGGGGCTCTCCTGGGTGTGCACACAGTCCTGAGCAGATGTGATCCCAAGGGGACAGCAGCTGAGAGACTATGAGGTTGCAAGAACATTGCCATGAGGGACATAAAGAAACTCCAACATAATATGGACATTTATCAGCAACCTCCATCTCCTTTATGTCCATGGCCCTCTGAGATTCTGAGTAATCACAGATCAGTCAGCCTGAGGTTTCCGGAGACTATGGGTGCCCTTAGTCATACCTGCTATGCACAGAGGCACAGATGTCTCTTGGGATCACCTCAATCCAGAAACATACACAAAAGGAAACATGTGACATGTCACTATCGCTTGTCTACAGTGACAACGCATAGAATCATAACCCCTAGTTAATAACAGATCTGGGGTTCAGAGCAGGCACCTGTTTCCAAATCTGGGCTCCCAAAGGCACCCGTACACTGCTCCTCCCACTGCAGGGCAGGTGAGGAGGGACACTTTCCCTAACTGAGTAGCTATCATATCATTTAGCTTTCTGGTGAGCTCTCAGGAACCTGTGTCTCTGTTCTAAGCAAGGCCAAGTTTGCAAACAAAAGGGCATGCAGTCTCTGCTTTTGTTCCAAATCTCTAACTTAGGTTACCTTCCATGTCCAACGTGGGCAGATCAAATGGATAGCAAATTTATAAACTCCACAGGCAGATGGTAGAAAGAGGCTGGTTCCCATGTTTTAAGATAAAAGAGAGCACAGATTATCACCCCGATAAATAGATAATTAAATACAAGATTGTGCAGAGCTGACATGAAGCCTAATGCTACAGAATAAAAACTGTTTGACTTCAAACACTTGCTAGTTCATCATATATTTGAGAGTAGCTCCCCAAATTTGGATTGTAGGCTCCCTTAATAGAAACAATTTAAATGCTTGTTACAGTCAAGAAATAAGTTGTGGGCAGGGAAGAGAGAGGGGAACTTATCCCAGCGGGAGGTCAGCTCCAAGGAGAAAAAGGCATCTGAGTGCCACCTTTGACTCAGGTGAGACTGAACAGAGAAAAACAGCTAAGGTTGCAAGGCCCGAGGCACCCAGTGAACTCGCTCTGCCTTCCCTGGGTCATGCACTATGCAGGACTGGGGTCAGTACTGTGGAAAGGGAAGCCAGGTCCCTAGAGCAGGCCACTTCCAGTGTGGATTCCAGTGCAATGCAGGTCGGTGAGGAATGCTGGCCAGTGATTCCAGTGGAACGCCGGCCGGACAGTATGAAACAGAAGCAGATGAGCTTGTGAAGGTAGAATGAGAAGAGATTATAGCTAAGAGAATTTCTATTCAAAGTAAACATTTTCCCTTTTGTGACTGAAATTCAAAAGATACAATAAAAAGATTTCTGAAAGTTCACAGGAAGAGAAGTATCACTGTATAACAGAAGAAAACTGCCACAGCCCAGCTCTTTCTTTCTTTAGAAATGTATTTCAATGAGGGAATGCATTTATAGTATAAATCATTTCCATTTCCTTTGAGATGATGAGGGAAGAGCCACCTTTTACGAAATTTATGGAGTTTAAAATTGAATAAGCACAGTCTTTACAATGGTACATATTCTTTCTTAGCCAAAAAGCATTGCCATTCAAAGTGTTCTGTGCGAGATTGACTTCTATTTTATTTATTGGAAAGCACTTTGACTTTTTCCATTCACAAACTTCGATGGTGCTTGCATACGATTCAGCTCATTGTTTCATCTCTCTGGAGCTGTTTCTGTTTTGTTTTTTCTTTTCTCTGTATTTCATTTATTCCTGGAGTTTAGCATTTACCAAATGACAGTGAGGACTTCCTGTGACTGTGTTCTGGGTGTGCATGCCTGTCTCCTATATCACGGCGCAAGGGGTCTACACCTCTCACCGCTCTTAGAACCCAGCACCAGGGGTGTTGTATGAGCCCAGGACTCAGTTCAGCATAGGAGCAAAGGACCAACAGTGTGTGACCAACTAAACACTTAGTTTCAAATGCTGGCTTGGGCCGCCTGGAGTCACTGATGCAAAGCTTTCAAAAGAAGAACTGGCTAACGCGCTCTGGTTCCATCCTGAACCTTACTGGCCCAAAGTTACAGAGGAGAAAGAAGGGAAAGCAGAGCTGGGGATGGGTCAGAGCTGGTTCACACGTCATATGCATGGTCTGAGAGATCATCAGAGGTGTCATATGACTGGAAGTTTCAGGTGTAGAGTTATTTTTTTCTTTTTTTCAAACAAAAACAGTATGTCCAGTCTGCAAGTGTGTTATGTGGTAGGGCAAGTCTTGCTTACACTAGAACATATTCCTTTACTCAACGAAGACAGTGGGGGCTTAAGAAGAGGAGGAAATCAGAGAGAAGTGTGACTGCAACGTGAGAGAGGGTGGGCCAGTGTGTGCTCAGAGCACGGGCTCCAAAAGCAAAGGGTCCAAACTGAGATCCTGAGGAAATGGGATTTGTATAACCCCTTTTTTGTATTTGTATATATCCTGTGCATTTTTATATATCCAAGAAATCATACAACTCAACAAATAGAAACAAAAACAAACAAAAAACAATTAAATATGGGCAGACGATCTAAGTAGATACTTTGCCAATAAAGACATACAGACGCCCCACAAGGCACATGAAAATATACTCAAATCTTTTTATCAGAGAAATGCAAATCAAAACTACACTAAGTTATCACCTCACACTTGTGAGAATGGCCAATATTCAAAAGACAAGAAACACCAGGTGCCGCCGACGGGGTGGAGAAAAGGGACCCTTTGTGCGCCACTAGTGGCAACACGGGCCGGTGCAGTCACTTTGGAAAACAGCAATATGGAGAGGCCTCAAAAATTAAAACCAGAACTTCTGTAAACTCATTTCTAGGCATCTATTTGAAGAACATGAAAATATTAACTCAAAAAGATGTATTCACCCCTATTTTCACTGTTACACTATTCAAATAGCCAAGATATAGAAACATCCTAAGTGCCTATAAAGAACATGAACACATTTAACTGTACATTTATATTTAGATCGACATAGATAGATATATAGCTAGATAAACAGTGGAATATTACTCAGCTATAAAAAATACAAAAAATTGCCTTTGGCTATAACTGGGAAAGAACTTAATTGCTGAGTGAGGTGAGTCACAAGGAGAAAGTCAAGTACTGGATGATCTCACTTACATTTAGAATAAGGAGAACAACATAAATTAACCTTTTGTACTTCGAATGCAGAACTGAGGTTATCAGAGGGGAGAGAGTCATGGTGGGATCACGTAGTAAAAGGGGTTGTACACATTATTTCATTGATTTTCTTATTATTTTATTTTCCTTTCCCTTCTTGTTTTTGCTGTTTGTTCAAAGCAATAAGATAAATATGTAAGTAAATAAATAGGGGTTTTGTAGGGGTTTTGCTCTCTGCAAGGTCAGAGAAGTGAATGTCGCTCAGGCGCGTCCCTATTTCTGTTTCTGATGATGTCATGGTAAATGATGTGCTTCTGGAGTCACAGATGGATCGTATCCAGTTTCTGGATCCACTAATGGTTTTGTGGCAGGTAGACAGATCCTGACCCTTCTGGTCTCTGTGCACGCAGGCTGCCCCTCTGGTGTGGGATGGACTGTGGCTGTTTCCAATCAATTTAATATAAGGAAAATGTTGACCTTGCTTTGGACAGCATTTCCTAAGACTGTCACCATCTGCTGAAGAATCTCTCTTCCTTCCTTGTCTCACAGTGAAGCCATGTGGCTAGAACTGTGGGGTCTGAACGGGTGCCTGCGGGAGGGACTGTGGTGTTATAAGCCACGAGGGAAGTGCAGTCCTGCAGGGGAAGACAAAGGGTTTGTCTTGGGTAGTAGTGGCAGGAAGTCGCAGGACTTGAATTCATCCAAATGGGTTCAGCAACAGGAAGTGGACTCACTCTCAACCTCTAGTCTTCTCTCAGCAATTGGAATGGAACGGTGCTGCTGGCTGGTTTCTCAAAGGTCTTCAGCTCCTGGAGGTAAGGAGGCAGGCAGCACCCTCAAACGAATGACACAATTGTAGGCAGTTCCTCCTGATAACTGTGGCTCCCAACTCTCCACTGTTAACACTTCCTGGGCTGAGTCCCATGACACTGACCCTCAGCATACTTCCAGGGGTAGGCACCTGCCCTGGACACGGGAGCGCCCTAATGTTTGACGATCCCTCTTTCTCTAAAGCCAAATGGAGCTAGGAATTACCATTTTAACACAGGGTTCATATTGATGAGCAGTGTGCACTCACACATAACAAAACCAGGATCAAGTCCTTTCTCTAACAACTTTGATATTTTTTTCATTTAGCCACATGTCCTTATTTTCTGAAAGCAGAGATTTTTCACCATTGTGTTATTGCATGTATGGCTGAAACACTTTGCAATCATTCTCCTTTTGTTGGGCATTTAGTAACTTAGTGAACTGTTATCATTCTATAAAGCTGCTATCTATGACTCTATCCCTCTAGATTCATTTCTCTACCTGTCTCTAGCATTCTAAGGTCACTTCCAAGACATATATTACTAGACAAAGGCTTGACACAGTTTACACACTAAAGTCCAGAAAAGTTGTCTCAATTTATATTTTCATCAGCAATGCATTCATCGTTTATTTCAGTGTGATCTCAGTATCATTTAGCATTATCTATTATTTATAACTTGATTTTACTTGCAATTCTTTTTTAAACTTGTAATGGCTCATCAAGGTATAGCAACAAAAACCTATGACTGTATGGTATATTAATGCTAAAATAAACTATATATTGAGTAGAGCTAACATGCACAAAAACTTTAAATATGTATCGGTATAGCAATGTAAAAAGATAGGTACAATTCATATATCATGTATAATGTCCTTTCCAGGCTGAAAAGTCCACATCCCAAGATCTATTAAGGAAACAGGAAAACAGTCTATGCCTGGTAAACATCTAGGCAACATTAATTCTCCACGAAGTCCAAGATCTAAGTGGAGGCAGGAACAGTTGGGCTGTTCATCTTAAGGAAAGATAAGCTCTCCAAGAAGAAGGTGATTCCTGAGCTGACCTTAATGGATTTAGTCTTATTTATCTTCCTTGGAGGAAAACAAGCCTCTAAATATTGGCAGAAACCAGATGAAGTGAGGAAATAAGCACAGGCAAACGTGAAGGAATATTTAGATGTGGCTCAACAACTTGGAAATTTATCCATCTAGGTTAGGAAAACAGAGGCACTGGGGAGAGCATACATTGTATTGGAGAATTCATGAAAAAATACCAGTAGACTATCACTATTACTGCACCCCGCCACCCACTGGCCGCCACCAGGGCCCGCGCCACTGCCATTACCTGGGCTCAAACCTCACCAAATCTCATCGGTGCATGTCTTCAAGGCATTAGATTAGAGGAGACTTCCTTTTCATGCTTCCAGATGACCCTTTCACAAATCTGCTCTGGGTAGAGGAGAACAGAATTCACTTCTGTGCCAAAGTCCACGTCTCCCATTTTTCACAGCTTATTTTTAATTAGCAATTGTTTCTCAAAAACTCACACTTCAAGAGAGCTTATTATGGAATGAGTATATAAAAAGGGTTAGAACAGTGTATGGTGTTCATTACTATCTCCATTCTATACAAAAGTCAAAAAAGATGGACTAGAGGCACTCTGTATGAGTTTCAATACATTGAGACGTAGACTAGGTTAGAGCATGAAGTCACACACAGTCCCTGGTCATACAGCTGGCAGAGTTTCATAGCCAGTCCCCAATCTGCACCCCCAACACCAGTGATCAAGCAGCCAAAGGCCGGAAGGGGCTGTGTGAGAACACAGGTTCCCCACCACACACGTAATCCCCAATACATTATCCACTCCGGCCTTCTGTGGCTCATGGGTTTTCACATTAGAAATTCTGAAATGATTTCAGGGTAAGAAGCACAAATTAGACCTCTCAGGAGGGTATCTCTGCCGACACTTAAGTAAATTTGAGAGCTGGTTTGGAGTGGGGCCACGTGAATGTTGCTGCTGTTAGTTTTTCTGTTTGTTGAGTTTTGAGTTTTTTATTTGAATCAGGTGCCTGTTATCTGGAAACTGTATAAACATCAAGCACGTGGTCATTCGCAGGCCGAGTCAAGCCTGCATGGTGAGTGCGGCATGAATGCGGTCCATGAGACGGATGGACAAGACCCAACAGAAGACTCATCCACGGTTTCCAGAAGCAGAGCAGGGTGTGGAAGTCACAGTCACTGAGTGGAGACAGAAGGCAAGAAAACGCCTCCTCTGACATCCCAGCTGAGTGGACCCTCCGGAAGGCCCTCCAAGGAGACAGCCATTGGGATGCCTCAGACTTAGCGGTACCACTGCGCACAGCTGGTGGAGGCCTGGTAACATGCCTCTGGGGCACATGTGCCTCTGTTCCCACACCTTCTCAGGTGATAGGCTGGGGAGCTGGGCAGAGCCTCAGGTGGCGGAGCTGCACAACCCTTTACCCAACCACGGGCTGGAATGGGAGCTCCCCGCACACTTAATCCAGTGCTACCTGGTAGCCAACTTCCAAACGCTATGACTGTGTGTGACCAGTTATTCCATGACAGTATCCCCACACATCCCAAATGCACGCATTGCCCTGGATCTGTCTTCTAGGTCAACTAAGATGCGACAGAGTTGAAGTTATGTACAATCAGCCTTGGGGACCTTTGTGTCCCTATCTTTTAAGAAGTGTACCAGATCAAAGTTGTGCTTCAGAAAAATCAATCAAATTGATGTTCATTACCATCCAAGAAATGCAAGCAGTCCACATCCAAAAACAGTTTAATGAAACATCTCATGTGTTTTCTACTGCAGCAGAAGGGAATGCCTCGGAGCTGGCATTGTCTTCTAGTTTAGAACGATAGGCTCATGTATACATTTCAGTGTCTAAGAAGCCAGATACAAAATCTGACAAGATAGTAACAGGATAATCTTATGCACGTACCTGTGTTGGTCTTCACCTTGGCCTCCCTGCACACACCTACAGCATCTTCCCAAGAGTGTCCCATGTCACTGTGGAGGATAAAAAGCCCGTTTCAGCAAATGGCAAGTTCTGACAGCACCTGAGTAGCAGCAAATGCCGCTCCTGCTACTACTGTCTGTTCAAATAAAAAAATAGCTCTTGTGCAATTTGATGTCATTAGTATCGATTTTATAAACATTGACACGAATCAATATATTAAATGTTGTAATAAACCATTAAGAAGAGCATGAGTACTACCTATTCAAATTTTACCCCTGAAGTTGCTTCTTCAGGGGGTGAAAGTACAGAAATAGGGGATAAGTAAACAGAATTTCAACTATAGTGGGAATATTCTGGTTCTTAAACTCAGCAATCAGGATGGGGTGTTCTTTACACTGGTCTTTACACACACATTATCTTGTTATTATTTATACAAAAATTACACAACTGTATTAGCACTCAAAAATAACTAGTTTTTTTTTTCTAAAATTGAGTGTATGCTTTACATGTAAATTTTCAAGAATAGATAACACATTACAAATTACAGGCTCTGGACTGAATTTTACATAAACAAAAAATTGAACATGCCACTCACTTGTTCATTATTTCTAGTTTAAAATGAACATTCAGAAGTAGTTTTAAAGAATTATATGTTTCTACTTGCGTTCCTGGGAATAAAAATTACCGCTATGTTATTCCACTAAGCACCAGTATGGGGAGGGGTAAGAATGTAACTCTTCTTGATAACTGTTGGGAGCTGATGCCCAACTGTTGTCAACAGCTGCAATCGCAGCCCACCCAAAGTGTGCTGAGCACCAGGCCACGCTATCTGCCTGCCCACAAACCTCTCTGTTACACAGGTAGAACTAAGGGACAGGGACTTCAACTGTCTTGTCTGAGACAACACCTCTGCCTGGAAATGGACTAATTGAAACCCACGTCCTCACTGCATATTTGGACCCTCGCTCTCCAACAACAGAACCAGGAGTCCTGCTAAGGCAGCCGCAGGCTCTACTCCATGGTGTGAGCATCGGAAGCCCCATCTGTCAACAAGAGCTTCTCCTACACCGAGGAAGCAAGTAAGCATTGGACACAATACCAGGGGCTGGGAGGGGGGCGTCCTGGGTGTGCAGACCACACACCACCAAGAGCAGGTTACACTGAACAGAGGGCACATTTCTGAGACCTTGGAAATCTGAGACTGCCTCTTTCTTCAGCAAAAGAAAAATATTTTGGTTTCTTAGATTACTGGGTTCCTTTTCCTCTATCTTCAAATTTGTAGACACTATTCTTCCAACAGTCACTTTTGCTAAAGACATCAGAATCAACCTTCCCTTTTATCCCTTAGATATGGCTAATCTTTTACACATCTTTGCCTTGTTTGCTTTGCTTGTGTGTTATAAAGATCTTTAAACCTTGGAGGGGTGAGCCTGGCTGTTCTTGTCCCTCCCCACCACTCTCACCCTCTCCCCCAATTATGAAAGCATTCCCTAGCTACACCTGGGTCATGGCCTTTCTTCTGAAAGTTCCGAGACAGACTTTCAGGCTGAGGCCGGAGCTCTTTGTTTTCTGTCTTCTAGTGTGTGAGTTTTCTTTTTGCTATGTTTTTCCTTTTCCAGTCTGGAACCTGGGTCCGTGGGCTTTGCCTGGCTGTACCTTTGCCACTGAGCCACAGCGGGGCACCTCTGTGTTCTTATCTCTTCTGGTCAGGAGTTCAACTCCATCCTCATAGCCCAGACTCAGTTTCCCCCAGTGAACTCTCTTCTTTGTTGTCCCTGCTGAAAATTTTACTTAAGTATTTCATTTTAAGTTTCCTTATAAAACATCATTATCTTGCCCACTTTGCTGTCTTCTACCTCAGGCTTCCCTTTTTATGATTTTCCACACATGCCTCAATAGAATCAGGCATTACTATATCCTATGGAGAGTACGAAACAGTCCTCAAAAATTTCCTTGCTTCAAGGAAACTGAAAAGATCTTCGAACATATGGGGTGGGGACACCTTCTCCCCATTTTTCAAAACTGTACATAGACCCTTTGTGGGTGGGGGTGGGACAATCAGTTCTAAAAGAGGAAGGCGGCGGTCCTGCTGTGTGATTCAATCACAAGTTGCCTGGAAAGCACTTTACATAGTGATGGTGGGACTCCCAGTCTCACAGGTTTTCATAATAAATGGAAAATAACAAATCCATTTGATAATTAATGACTGTGTGGCGAAAGGAGCTACATCCTGACCCTGCTTCTTGATACCTCAGTGCGGGAACCACTCCTCTGAGGGTGAGTCCCGGGGTCCCAGCTGTGCACCCCAATCTGGCCAGTCCTACAGAAGGAGGCAGCACTCAACTCCCCCACGGCTGTAACCCAGAGTCTGCATGGGTGCTCGTCGTCACATAACTTCCAGGGTATTATAATTGTGCTGTGTTATTATCAGTTACTGTTGTTAATCCATGTGCCTAATTTATATATTAAACTTTGTCATAATTATGTGTGTGTAGGGAAAACAGTGCAAGCAGTGTTTGGTACTATCTGATCATCTCAAGCATCCACTGGGGCCCTAGAACCTGTTCCCACAGACAAGAGGGCTAACCGAGTTAAAAAAAAAAGAGGTTTAGGAGGTGAAACAAAGGGAAAGAAAGCAGGTAGCATGCTGGACAGGGCTTCTCTAGTTTCTGGTCAGGGAAGCGCCACAGTGGTGCTGTTTCTCAGGGGTGCAGATGAGGAAGAGGTGTGGAGAAGCGCCCCCTCCCCCGCCCCTTCGACAGGCACTATGGGTGTAAAGACGAGACATTGGGGACCAGGAAGGCCTTGAGTGGAACTGGGTGGACTGGATAGTGCTGGGACATAGTGCTGCAATGGAGCCCTGGGACGGGCCCTGGGATGCAGGTTCTGAAATGGGGTCCTGGGCTAGGGCCTCTGAGGTGGGGGTCCTGCAACGGGAGCATAAGGATGGGACTCGCATCACTTACCAAGGTTCGGTTCACTGTGAGCACCCCCGAAAGAAGGTCATGAGCTGAGACTTAAATACCAGCACATCTGATGGTGCTGCGGGCAGAGCAAGGGAATGAGAGGGCTTTGTGGGGAAACCAAACAAGATGATCTTCGGGTCTGAATTCATAGTTTTCCCCCGAAGGGTGAGAAGGTCAGTCATTCACCAACATCTAAGCAGACAAGAAGTCCGGCCAACCCCTCTTCACTTGCCCTTGAGCAAGGCTGCCCTGTCTCTCCCTGAGCCCCTCCATCTGGGGGCACTTGAGGTTCTGGGTGAGGTCTCTTGTCACACCATCAGGTAGCCATGAGACTTTTTTGTTGTAAAAAAGAGTAAAAGAGGAAAGAGAGACACTCAAAAGGAATCAAGATACATGAAAAATACTAACAAAGCACAAAATATTTGAATACATGTGCAACACACATACCCTGGGGAGCAGTGGTTAGGTCCACTGCCTCCGGCTTAGCACAGTCCGCATACATCCCAAGACCAGGGTTCACATCCCAGGGCTGGGAAGAACTAAACAAAATAACTAAAATGCTTCTCCTCCTCTCTCTTCCTGCCTACCTGCCTGCTCACCTTCATTCCTGCCTGCACCTTTCCATAAATAAATAAATAAATAAATAAATAAATAAATACATACATACATAAAATGACTGACTATAAAATAACGTGTGGGATTCATAGTTACACTCTGCAAAAGGTTAGAATTTTTTGTGTGTTCACCTACATGCTTGTGTTCCCAGTCTTTCCTTTGTTCAGAGTCTTATACAGTTTTGATCTTTCTGGTGATCAGACCTCTTTCTGACTCCATGCTCTGCTAGCAAATGATACACATCTCCTTACAGAGCTGGTTTTCTACTTTGTCAATGGAGAAACAAAACCACACAGTCTGTCAGTATTTTAGGGCAAATTGTCTTATGGCCAATTAGTTATGCAGACAAAGTTTGGGGCAGTGGAATGGAGGGCCCCTCCTGGGAGCAGGTGCTGAATCAGCAGAGAGCTCAATACCCACAGAGCTCTGGGGACTCACCTGCAGGTGATGACAGGTAGGTGGCCTCCAGGACCCCCACTGTCAGCACTCATGGAATTATTTCACTGAAGTTACTTTCAGTTCAAAAGTAATGATAAAAGATCTTAGAACATATTGTGCCCACTTTAATCTATTTCCACTAACATTAGATCAATTATTTTTATGCAGTTGGTTAGAAGTTCAATGTTTAATTTTAAAAAACCCAACGTATTTGTAACATTTTAATAACGATATCTAATAAGTATTAAAGATCACTCAAAATGGACAAGTGATTTAATTTCACAGTACAACTTTCTTATGACTTCATCAAAAAAACCCCAAAATATTGTCATGAGAAATTTGAAATTTTGACACATTTACAATATGTGTCCTTAATTCTTTCTGCACTGTTAGTATTAAAAGTACATAGGCTCCCTCTTTGAACCTGAAACTCATTACTCTTATAAGGAAAAAATATCTAGAGGAAGGGTACCCAGTTTTCAAAGGCAGAAACAGTATCTACCTCCACAGGCATACTTGAGTCCCAAGATAAGTTTGGGGCAACAGTACAGAATGTTTAATAATGAGTTGTATAGTGTCAGAGAGCAGAAATACTCCATCTTCCATCACCCCATCTCATTCTCATCCTTCCATATGTCTCCACTCAATCGACTGTAAACGACACTGACCATACATCACTTAGAAGTGCAAAGGACAGGCATACTAAATAAGTTCATGTTGAAAATATACTTTTTTATTTCATAAGAAGTACTTGGGAGGAAGATAGGCATGCCATTGTTTTAACAGTTAAGTTTATCAGCACAGGAAGGAAGACTGTACGCCTGAGTGAGCAGGCCAACTGGTGACAGCTCCCGGCGTTACTTGTGTGGGCCGGCAACATTAGCCACAGCACGTTGATCCTATACGTCCCGCAGTTCTCCCATGTCCTTACACATCGAACACGTGCTCTGCACTCCTGTTTCTCACCTCTTCTTCTCTCTACCACATTCTGCATAGCCTGTCTTGTGGACAAACCTTCCTTTCTCTAAAGCCCCGGTCTCACCCTCTCATGCCACGAGGTGGTCCTCTTTTTCTCCTGGGTCCCCACAGGGTCCAAGCTCTCCCCCAAATGTCTTCTGTCATTGTATCCCCACCCTGTTCTCCCTTCAGGGCTGTGCTCACTGCCAAAGTCACGCTTTCTCTTCTCTCCTGAGGCAGTATCTCTGGAGGGGTGCTCCCTGGGATCCCCTGTTAGAGGAGTAAGAGGGCGGGTCCATCAACCAGCACTTTGTCCAGCAGGGTCTGCACCGCCCTCAGGCACCAGAGGACACTCCGACCTCTTCTTTTCTCCAATCTCATCACTGAGTAGCTCAGCTGGTTCTTCACTGACACACTTAGGATCTCTGGTCCCAATGGGTCTAACTAGGTCATCATTTCCCAGACAACCCCTCTGCCCCCTGGTGCTCCTTTCACCTCTCCTCCCTTCTAGTCTATTTTTTTTTTCAAGTAACCAGTAGGATCTTTTAAAATGCAAGTAAGATAATATCCTCTTTTCTTAAAACTTTTAAAATCGTAGCTTTCCTTGTCACTTATGTTAAAATTCTATCTAATTATGATGAATTATAAGCAGGGCTGCCAAGTGTACTAATACACACAGATACATATCATTTTCAGATCAACAATGATAGTGTTTAGATATCTGATGTCATATTTGAGGAATACTTGTATAAAACAGGCTTTAACTAAACTCAAATTTCTCTTGCATTTGATCTGGCTATCCTACTTTTAAAGCCCAGAGAAATCTGACATGTGTCTGTCTGTCTGGCTTTATTTGCATTACTTTACTCTCACTATGCACTGCTCATGCTAACATTCTGACAGTTATAGAATATTCTAAATCTTTCCCCAACCAGCAGCTCTGTACTTTGTGCTCCCTCTGCCTGTAACATGTTCCCTGGCCAACTTGGTGCAAGGCCTCTCCTGACCACTCGGAAAGCAACTTAAACGTCTAACCTTGAAGCAGCTCTCTGACCACTTACATCACAGCCCACTGCTCCACTACAGAATACATTATAACCTTATGAAATGTCTTCTCTGCCATAATGTCCTTTTATGGAGTCAGTGAGCTTGTCTATCATATACAGGATGCACTGAGTATTTGATCAAAGGAAGAAGATAATGGAAATTCAACCTTTATCAGTTTTGATTTTACATCTAGCATCGAAATTTGGGTAGAAACTAAAGTAACAACTATGGGTTTGAAATTCCAGTCCCTACAGTTTGGGTAACTGTGATCAAGTTGTCAAAATTTAAAAGCATTATTTCTTTATTGTTAAAATTGGGATAACAGCACCTGCCCCTATTAGGCTATTATAAGAATTAAATAGAAAAACGTTCATACCCAACACACAGAAAATATTTTTTTTAAAAGTTAGATGCTGCATGACTGCTATTGATGTTCATAAGCAACTGATTTAGCGTATAGATCCAGAGACGGTCAACAAAACTTCTTTGGGGAGGAGGATGAGAACTGGACATGTCTGACAAGAGGTGTCTGAGAATGAAGTTCCTAGGCAGAGAAGGATGTGACAAGAGCGGACACAGAGGGACAGTTTGCTGACTCCTAGATTGATAGTTAAGGTCTCCCAGAGGTGGAAAGGAGAAAGGAGAGAGAGAGAGACAAAGAGACAGAGGGAAAGAAAGGAAAGAGAACAAGATCTTTTCCCCCATATCTTCTAGTTTTATTTTCTAATCCATTTCTGAGATTAAGGTTGGTAGCTCTGGAGAAAAATAAAAAAAAAAAAAATACCCAAATGGCATAGCGTAAGATATTAAGTATTCTAGGGCCACCGACCCCTGAACTTGGGAACCCTGGGCCATGGAAGATGGTTAGAACAGCCTCCCCAATGTGGAGTAGCTATGTTTAAGAACATCCACCTGCTCCCCAACAAATCAACAAGGCAGCCCCCACACTCAGTAAATCTATGGTAACCTTAGGATGTTTTGGTTCCTCACCCTGATTCAAGATGGACAAACCTAGAATCCAGGTGCTTTTGTCTAATTTCGAAGTTAAATTGATTTTGCAGATACAGTTCCTGATTTTAAGAGCAATCTTCCCTATAGGACAGATTACTTAGGAAGAAACAAACAAAATGTGTCATTATATGATACTGCTAGAGGAATTTAGGTTTTTAAAAATCAATCTTTCCCTCATAGAACCAAAAGAGAAGAAAAGCTTTTAAAAATACTCCAAACTACTTTTGCTCTTTCAGACCAAAATGCAAAGAACCTTGTTCATTTTCAGTTAACTTAAAAATAAAGTCTCAGGGGTGGAGAACAATCTATCAACTTTCTGTTCAAAATGCATGTTTTTAGCATTAACTGTAGTGTCATAAAACACGATGCCATTGCAACTCAAATCAAGCTTTGGATATTCTGCCAAGTGCATATTTTTTACTCATGCAAATGCTGTCCTTTAAAAACATGTATTTATAATTCACTCTGAAGAAAGCCATTCAAAAGGATTCTTTGATTCCTTTTTAGGCCTCCTGTTTATGTAACCAGCTCATCACAGAGATATTATTGATTCAAACATAAACATAGTCTTAATTTGATCACCCACTGCCATTCATGCTACAAAATCCGAAGGCTGACCGTAACTAAGAAGTTTACCTGGGACAGCAAATAGACAATGTCAAAGGGAGAGAGATGCAGCCTGAACTAATTAAACATTCTTTACTTGTTTCTAAAGTTATCTCATAATCAGTTGTTTAAATGAAATCATAGGCTAGAAGGAGAAAGAAAGAACAGACTGAATTTCAAAGCAGCAGTTAGAGACATAGAAATCCTGTTCTTTATTAACTGAATATCCAAGGATACTTCCCACACACTGCTTTCAAATTATACCCCTGACGTCTGTGGAAGAATGACAATGTTTGCTAGGGTATTCAAAGACGATCCAGTTATTTAATACCAGTAATCATGTGGCTTGGAAACACTCCACCATGCAGATTTATAATAAAATTACAGGTATCAAAACTGATGCAATAAGAATAACTCATATATCAATATATTAATTATTTGTTCATAACTAAAAGACTTTTTTTTTTAACTTCTGGCATTTGTTAAAGGTAAAATACATAGTTTTAGTATCATCACTAGGAAGGAACTTCTGTTTTGTTTTTGTTTTTCTTTTTTTTTAAATTAAAGAAACATTGGTTGACACGATTATATCAACACTAAAGTGGATTCCACTACCCTACCACTGACCCCATGTTTGCTTTCTTCACCTTCCCCTCTAGTAACCACGAGCTGTTCTCTGAATCTAAGAGTTTATTTTCGTTTTATTTTGTTTGTTCATTTGCTTTGTTTCTTTATCTTTCACATGAGTAAAATAATACCTTATTTATCTTTTGCCATCTGATTTATTTCACTAACATAATACCCTGTGGGTCTATTCATATTGGAAATGGCAGTGTTTCCTCTGTTTTTATAGCTGAGTAGAATCACTTCGTGTGTATACAACACAGTTTCCTTATCTGCCCATCCATCGATGGGCACTTAGGTTGTTAGGCTGTTCCCTATCTTGGCTACTGTGAATATTGCTACAACAAACATGGGGAGATACATATATATATATATATATATATATATATATTTTTTGAATTAGTGTTTCTGTGTTTCTTAGATAAACACCCAGAAGTGGGAGAGCTGGGTGGAATGGTATTTTAAGTAAAAAAGTCCTTAATCTAAAGGACTTTTTATTAAAAAAGAAAAACTCTTAACACTATAAGGAACTGTTAGTTATCAGAAAAAAATTAGAAATACTGACTACACCACAAACTCTCAGGCATTTCCTAGGCCTCCAGCCTGCTTGACACTCTGCAGTGAAGCACAGTAATTTGAAACTGTCACCAGAAACATCATTTAGTAACAGATCATTAAAAATAATGATTTATTTTACACATGTGAAGGGTCCGTCATTAAATTTAATTTAATGAACTAAAAAGCCCCCTAGTGACACGGATAGAGGGAACTTCCAATCCTAGCTAACGTGCACAGGAGAGAAAACTTTAAGCATCAGGCTACCCAGCTGGCTGCTATGTCCGTGATCACGTTTCAGATAAACCATCATGTGTGCCCTGTACAGCGAACACGATGAAAACTCTCTTTATAATAACTGTGTATAAAGTGAGCTTTTATCATAAGTGAGGAAAACAAGCAACTCTGAACTCGGGTTCCTGGTTCCACATTGCCCTGCCCCCCATGTGAGATGGTAAACTGGGCCTAAGTCTACATCTCTGCCCTGAGTAACTGTGTGCAAATGAGTACAACTTGTTTGCTGGGGTATTTGGAGGAATAAACAGGGTAACATTGCATTTAGCACCTACTCATTAACTTCCTTTGACCTCTAGATGGAAGCAAGGGTGTCAACTTTGCAAAGGGGGACCCTGCCAACTCCCTGAAGGCCCCCGTGTGCTGATATACTTTTCCCCTGCAAGCTTTTCTACCCCTGTAACTAACTGACTGCAAGGCAACTTAGTGGTAAAAAGAGAAATATCACAAACGAAACCCTTTTCTTTCCAGATACATGTCTCCTTCATGAAGAAGACCATTGCTCATTTCCAAGCCGAAGTCACATGTGTGTGCAGCTCAGACCATGTGGGCTGCCGTGGTTTGCAGAGATGTGTGCCTGCATCCTGTGCCTGTCACAGGTAATTTCATGCACATGTCGAGACCATGTTTACTGTCTCCTCAGCTCCAGGGAACAGTAAGTTCAAAGTTTAGCTCACCAGTCATCTCAGTTGAATTCGATGCCAGAAACCAGAATTTTGTCTACACCACGTTCTCTCGACAGTAAAGAAATGTCAGCATGTTCAAAATTCTTAGACTCATTAAGGAATCATGGAGCCGTTTCTTTGTGGGAGATTGGGGCTTGATCTTCTTTTGCCCCTACTTCCAATATTACCTGATGAACCTGTCAAGGTGGGTTACACAGCACGTTGCCATGCCTAAGCTAGCCAGAGGGTTAATCCCAAGGGCTCGCCAAGAAGTTTTGCATCTACCTCCTTGGCAGACTTCAGCTGAACTGTAGGAGGGATGACTGTGTTCATCAGAGGATTTGCAAACTGAAATGCTACCATTTTCTAGAATAGTCTGCAATCTGGCCTTACTCTCTTATTTCACATTTCCAGCAAGCTTTCTTTCTGCATTTTTATCGTGTAAGATGAAACATTTCTGTTGATACCAAGCCTGAAAACAACTGTCAAACCAAACTGTCACCCAGTCATTTTATCTTTCTGGGCAGTAAAATTCACACTGCAAAGAAGTTAGGGTGGAATTGCCCGGATGTTTGGTGTGGCCCAATACACATTCCAGACACTTCCAAGACAACCACTGCCCTCCCTTGTCAATGGGAACACTCCAGGCAGAGAATCTGAAATAACTGAAAAGATAGAGCCTCAGGTTTGCTATACAAACTGGCTGAAGTGCCTTCAACATTCCTCTAATGAAAGCCACATACCAGCAGCAGGGACTTTCCACCTAATGTCCCTCTTCACCTCCACAGCCCCTCCATCACCCAGCCGCCACCACATGCTCTTGCATGGATTGTGACACAGAGATCTTACTGTCAGGTTGCAGTGTGAGACCTTGGGGTTTATCGACCTTGTTCCAACTGTCCCCAGGGAACAGGCACCGGGCTTGGGTCACACTCCAGATGCTATGTTTGTGAAATAACAAGTTAACTCTTGTACAATTAGAAACGTCCTTTCCAAACACTGGGGAGAACTTTAACCTAATAATGAGCTTTTTACAAACACATACCTGCATGATGACTCGGTATTCCACTTCCCCATATAGACCCACACCTGTCTTAGCACAGGGCCTGATCTAGAGAAGGCAGCTAGTTAATATTTTTGAATGAATAATAGATTATTTATTAAGTTAATTTTCAACATGCTTATATCTAAGGAACTTTGTTTACAATTAAACATGCCTGTGTCATACAAGAGATTTCTATCATGTTCCTGATTCATGTGGGAGTCCTTGGTGGTCCAATTCACTTTCTCAGATCTTTCATTTTTCAGTCTGTGAACTTTGTGTGGGAACCATGTGGGGAGAGGACTCTGCTGTCAAGGTTAAAGGCAATTATTGTCTTGCTGTTACTTGCTAAAAGTTTATGATTAATAATGGTTTCATAATTAGCATTCTTCTATTAAAGTAGATCCTGTACTTGATGTAAAATAAACATTTCTAGTTAAATGGCTATGTTTTAATGGTTTTGTTCTTAACACTCTTCTATTAAATGCCAAACATTCTAAACATTCCCAAGTAGTTCAAGTCATTCCACAATTTTGTTTTTTTTAATTCCAAGTGGATTATATCCTCTCACAAGACCCATGTTAAAGAGAATGAGAAATTCATAACAACTACTGTAATTCAGATTCCCCATCAAGAAAGAAGGGAGAGAATGTCCTTCTCTGGTTCAGGAAGCTATTTATGTAAGCCCCTCTCTGTTGAGATTGAGAATTGCCAAGTTATCTGGTGGGAATACATATCCAGACAGATCCGCAGTGAGCCCCAGACCCTTGCAGGCATGGTGACATCCTCGGTCTGGTCCTGAAATGCAAAGAGCCTGTACCATGAGCACAGAAATCTTGCATGGAAGCCATCTTTCATGACCACATGGGGCTCAGCAGTCCAGTGAGAGATTAAAAGCCACCAGACCTGTCACCTGAGGGCATAGCAGACCAGTGACAAGCATGAACAAGAAATCGGGAGGTGACTCAGCTCAGCTCTAAAATTCTAAAATAAGATTTTATGGGTTTTTAGGTTTTCTTTCTTTGGTCTGCCTTGATAATTTCAACACAACATTACACTAGCTATACAGTGACTTCAGTTACTATAATCTATAACTTCATATATAATAATTTAAAAATGATGCCTTAACTCTGTGGGGTTTTAAGTACTAAGATGCCTTCTACTAAACCAGGAGAAGGAATTCTGGATTTTACAAGTTAAATCTGCCTGACTCAAGGAGTCACTGGGTTAAAGACACAGAGAAAATAAGCTTTACAAAAACATCTGAAGGGCCTTGAGAAAACATCCACGGGCTATGTGCAGGGTCTGTGAGGACATTCCCGCCAGTACACACAGCACAATCTAGCAGGGGCCCTGTCGCCCCTCACTCCGCACCGCCCAGTCTATGGCTGTGCTCCAGGAAATCACACAGCTGAGCAGAACAGGCCAGCCAGTGAAATCTGGACCGTTTCTTAAGAACCAGCTTGGTTTGTTTTGCTTTGAGTTATGGTTTAAGTTAGGTAAAATTTGGTGACTAGGTGAAGAAGGTAACAACCACCTGCCAGGAAGGTCAACTTAGGTGGCTAACCCTTCCTTAAACCAACCCTTGTTTGCGACCAGGAAGATGACGTAGGTTTGGCTCCACTTCGGTGCAGTGCTGCACCCGAGCCAGCATCAGGAGATCACCGTGGTCACGCAAAGGAAGTTCCTGCAGCTTATCACATCTCTGCCCTGACTCCCTCGCCAGCTCAGAGACCATCCCTGAAGGCAGCGTAGTCCCAGGGCAGTGGAGCCTGAGTACCCACCTCGCCCCCTGAGGGGCTGGCACTCTCTAGGGTCCCACTATGACAGCCTTTGTCCTATTTGCTTGAGTACATTCTTCTTCCTCCTCCCCAGGTCTTCTGAATTGGAAACCAGTACCACTTCCCCAATGCTTGAGCCCTAAGTCCCAGTTTATAAAGGGCTCTTCATTAGGTAGGGTAAAGTACTTACCAGCTTTTGTTAACTGTGGGTCTAATTATGTGCTAGTTTACTGGCTTTTATCGAGTGCACTTTGTTAATCTCCTTTTAGTTTTATTAGGGAGTAAATTTGTTAATTTGGCAGACCTTTTGCTGTCCTGGCTTGGCATCCTGGATTAATAACTGCTTCCCTGTAATCGATGGATTTACTCATTACTAATAAGTGATCCTATACCCTCCTAATTGTAGATCTTCATCTTTATTTAAAAGCCAATTTAGGAAAAATGGCTTCCTTGCCTTCTTCCATTTGCACATGGTGGGGATGGCATGGCCTTCCTCCAGTGTACGAGACTGGGCTGAACTTGTGTTGAACAAGGCTCTATTGGTCCCTGTGTGCAGCCACCTGGAGTACTGGCCCTGGGCCCCATCTTCCCCACCTTGCTCAGGGCCCCTGCTCACACCCCAGGCTTGGAGGTCTAGCGCTGTACCCCGTTCCTGATGTTCTGTGTTCTCAGGAGATTGTGTCCTCAGCCACTGTGAGGACCTGCTGGCCATACTGAACAGTAGCTATGATCATGAGTTGGCTCTTATCTATCTGGTCTCACTGCAAGAGACCTCAATGAGCATGACACGTTTTTATAAAGTTCAGCATCCCTGAGTTTAGCTCAGAGCAGACCCAGACCTCAGGCCTGAGGTCAGAATTCCTGAGATCTCAGTAATGGTCACTTACTCACAGAGAAGCTTCCTTGATGGAAGACTAGAGGTCTGGCCACTGGGCCTCAGAACAGGCCTGGCAGAGGTCACCTTGAATAAGTGCTGTTAGAATCCTCAGGGGCAGAGAGGGCAGGGCTGAGGCAGGGTCCTGGGAGTCTACTTCCTCAATGATATCACAGAAGTGATAGAATTAACACCGGGAGAGCTCCCTGTGTGAAGAGCCTTGGCTCCATCACCAGGGACTGGCAGAGCACACTGGCAACCTGTGCCTGCAACAAGCTCCAGTAAATGGCAGTTTCCTAGTTGAGACAAACGTGTATCCGATAACTTTAGAGGAGAATGACTTTGGGAACTTGAGCCAAGTGTCAACTAGTCTTGTAAATGATCTAGAAGGCTCCAGGTGAGGGGCTGGTACATGGGCCACATATGCTAAGTGGATCCTTGGATGGGCCCGGGGCAGTACCATGACCCTGAGCCTGAAATGCATGGCTCCCCCATTGCTGATCTCAGGGTTCCCCAGAAGGACATGACCAGTTGTGCTGGCTTCCAAGTAACTGGATATTACACTTCATCAGACTGAGCAGAGCAACAGCAGGCTCACACTAAGGATAGGGAATGATCATTTCCTCTCCACATGGCTTTCTAGAAAAGAAAAATAAACTTTGTAGGCCAATCACTTACAGAAGTTGCTCTAATATCAAGTTACAGCTGATGAGATGAGCAGGGAGTCACAGCTGAAGGAGGCGGCAAGGCTTGCCGATGAGGGGACCAGGTGCACCAGGAGCCCATTATGCAGACGAGGGTATCATACTCTCCCTACGCTGGGAAAGCCAGACTGACATGCTGGAAGGCACATACTTCATAACTGTGATTCAGAAGAGGTTCCAGAGGAAATGATAAGGAACAAAATATCTGTCCCCACAAAACAGCCCTTCGGAACATGAATCTTTGGAAGGTGCTGACTGTCCTTCCATGTGGTATTCGACAGGCCTTCAGGCAGCCCCAGGGGGGAAGGGTCACAGCAGATCCTCTGCCTGATGACCACCCGGGGCCACCGGAACCAGGGCCAACCCCACCACAGCCGCAGAGGAAGTGAGGGCATCAGACACACCTTACACATGCAGAGCAGCTGAAAAGGGAGGATGAACAGATTCTCAAAGCGTATGGACAGGCTCGTACACACCTGCTCTAGACAAAACCGAGACGTGAGGGTCAGGGGTGAACAGGCCTCTGAGGGAAACTTCACACAGAGCTAGTTTCTCACATGAAGTCTCTCCATTCAAGTGTTTCCCAGCATCAACTGCATGTCTGAATTCAGGTGCTTTATTAAAAACACCGATGCCCAGAATCCCCCAGACACTGAAGAAACACTGAAGCTAAGACCCCAGCTGCCAGACCTGTTCAGGTGCCTCAAGGTTTCGAGCATCACCAGGGCCTCATTGCAGCCACACGTGTGTCCAGCTGCAGTAGCACAGAGAGGGTTGTGGACACCTGTTAGTTACAGAAATACCTCCTGTCATCCTCCAAGAAGGTTTAGAGTAATTTTCGTAAGTATGACCTTTGCTCTCACTAATTATCCAAGAAACATAAGTAGCTAGAATAAGATTGCATCCGAAAACATTATGTGTCTGCCTGAGGCAGCGACTCTGCTTTTCAGAATGTACCTGCAAAAAACACCTCCATCACGGGAGACTGTACAGGTGCTCTTTCAGCCTGCGTCTGCTCACCACGTTCCGAAGCCGGGGTTTGCAAAAGCTGTGTGTGCTGCTGAGAAGGACCTTCTCCTGATACATGGGAGCCCCGGCCTCAGTCAGTAACTCCACATGATTAAGAACACTCTGGTGTGCGCGACTGGACTAGAAGTTTGGCGCAGTCCACATACATCCCAAGGTCCCTGGTTCGAGACCTGGGACTGGGGAGACCAATCAATATGAACAACAAAAATAAAATAAAATGCTTTTTCCTCCTTTCTCTTCCTGCTTGCCTGCCTACCTGCTTTCATTCCTGCCTGCACCTTTCCTTTAAAAAAATTAAGAGCGTTCACGAGAAAGCCAACACTTTAGATAAAACAAGCGTGTGTGAGAGGGCTCACATGTTCCGAGCACGTTTACGTCAGCCAGGCTGAGCTATGGTGCCCCCTTGGTAAACTTATTAAATGCATCCAACTTAGGATATTTTCAACTTTGATGGGTTTTTCAGGACTGAGTCCTTGCAAGTCGAGTATCTTATGGCCCTGTGTCACATACACATGCAGTGTCGCTGCTCTGTTTGAGCAGAGGCAAAGTAATTAACTAATTAACCTAAATATTAACTTGAAGTTGATTAAGTAAATTCTGTAAGAAATTTCAAATGGGATCCTATATAATCATTAAAAATAATGTTGTTAAGTGTGCTGTGGGGAAACAGTGGTTAGGTTGGCTGCCTCTGGCTGAGCACAGTCCACATACATCCCAAGGACCTGGGTTTATATCCTGGGGCCAGGGAAATAACCGTGATGAACAACTAAATGAAAATTTAAAAATGCTTCATCCTCCCTTCTCTCCCTTATTGCCTGTTTCTGTTCGCCTTCATTGTCTGTACCTTTCCTTAAAAAACAATATAATTTTGCATACAGTATATTTTGCACAGAAAGATATCCCCAGATGGACACATTCATGAGGGAAAAAAATCAATGACAGGACAACGTGCATTTTATGAACCTATTTCTCCAATAGTCATAAATGTAAATACTTATAGTGTAGTATCTTAAAAAAAACATTATATTCCAAAATGTCAGAAATAATTCTCTTTGAATTTTAAATAATTCCTACATCCTTATGTCTCTTATATTTTTATATTGAGCTTATAATGGAGCATTTTTATTTAATCAGCAAAAAGTTTATTTTAAGATGCAGAACTTCAGCATTTAATGCCAACCTAAAGCCAAATTATATTGATTTTTATGCAGAGAAAGGAACGAATGTCTGTTCAGTTGCAATTCTGGCCTTTAAACACTTAATACACGATCTCAGAAGATTTCACATCAGTGTTCTGAGGAAAGTGAGATCCTAACTATGGTGAACATGAGGAGACTGATCCTAAAAACGGTTATAACATAATCAAGGTCACATGGCGGATAAGCTGGCAGAGAAATCAGCATTCAAACTCCAAGTTCCACATAAAGGAAAGATGAAGCTAAAAGCAAACCATATCCTACCTGTGTCACTTTCATTTCTGCATTTATTTGTTTCTTTCAATTTACCAGCTCCTTTAAAGAATCTGAATGAGTTTACAGGGCTACTTGCATGGTGGCATTTATATTATATGCACTAATGATAAGAAACAGTGTTTATCAAACCAGGGCCTTTTCATAGGTCTGGCATATATTCCAACTTTGCACGGGCAGCCTAACTGCATAATGATGACAGTTGCCTAATGAGGAGGCTATGACCTGAAGTAGACAGAGCCTCCCAAGGAACATGCAGTCACGGGTGGTGCCTGGGCAGCCTAGCTGTGCCACTGCCCAGGAAGGCCCCTCTGTCCTTCATGCTGACTGAGCCTTTCACTGTGCCCTGGGCACCTGTGTGACTGGAGGCAGCACTACTGGTTCTGCTCTGGTGCCCCACCACCTCTTTCCTTCTCTCAGCAGGTACTCTTCCAGGGCCGGTTCCTGTTCCCTTCTTTACACAGCCTGGCTCCTGCCCCGGGAGACATGACAGGTCCATCTGCCAGGGATGCACCTCAGCCCTGGTTGGGGTGTTGGGGTCCCAGAGGTGAGGACAGGACCTGGAGGTGCAGATAGCTGTATGAAGTCAGCTCACAGCCCCCCACTGAGCTCCTGCAGGGAATTTGGAGGTGAGTGTCCACTCCACCAGTCACCCCAAACCTACAGGTAAGGGTCCCCAACCCAGTAGATACAAATGAAGAATGCCCCACCGAGGACGTCATGTATATACTAGAAGCATTCGAGATGCATTTGAAAGGATTGGGAACAAAAGCTGGACTCATGCTCCTGGAGGCCCTCCATCATGCCTGGACACCTAGCACAGCAATCTCCTGCATGGGTCACCTTTTCTGCACTGAGGGTCACATCCACACTCCCCAAGATGGCATGGCGGGATGGCCTCATTCTCTGCATTCTTGGCACATTTTAGGGATAAAATTAACAATATGCTCTGTGTGATTTTGTTTATAAGGGTTCATAGAAAATGAAAACATATTTGAAGCACATGTGATGGTCAAAGGTGAATTTTGTTAATGTGTAAAGAATTCATGAAGTCAGTGAAAGAATGACTAACACTTTGATAACAAAGCAAAGGACACGCAGAAAATCCACCAAAGGGAAGTTACATGAAAATGTGAAAATTCTAATAATCCTAGAAAGAGAAAATCATATAAAGTACCATTTGTAGTTACCTAATTTATAAGAATTTACCCAAAATGTAATATAATGCATAATCTATATAATATTATGTTGGTCAACGATTCAGTGAAATGGGCAGTTTCATATATTTCTAGAAGGATCCAGATCCATAACACTAAAAACAATCAGTTTATATTGTGCCTCATGAGTCTTAAAATTGTGATGCCCACTGACTTAGCAATAACCCTTGAAATTATGTAGGCAAAGGGAAACGGCAGAAGAAAACATAAAAATATTCACTGGCGCATCATTTGTACATAGAAAAACATTAGGGTAAATCTATAGATTTCAAAAATGCAGCAATAGTTAGGTACACGGTAAATTATACACTTGAAAGTGAACAGGACGACCATGCACTTATAACACTGACACAGGAACCCTGGAAAGATGCAGGACAGCTGTTCAGCCCACAGGTCTGCTCTCTCCGGAATCTTGATCTCTTCAAAGTCTGGGATTTGTCTTACTCGTGTTTCCTCACTACTAACTAGCACAATGCTATCTAACTTAAGCTCAGTGTATTGCTGGAGAATGAAATGGATGCGTGAAAGACTAGGGAGAAAGGAGTGTGTGTCGTTTAGGAGGCTGTGTCCCTGAATGTGCCCACGTCTGTGACTGTGATGTGTGGGGCACAGACCAGTACAACAAAAGAACATTAATCAGAGCTTTACGAATCCTGGGTTCAGATGTCCCTTTTGAAATTCGGTCCCTCATCTGAGTAAAAAGCATTTTTGTCTTCCTTTTATGTTGTTCATCAGGTGCAGAGCAGACAGGACACGCTCCCAAGAGGTCATGGTCCCAGGACAGTATGACAAATGTCACAGGCCACGCCCTGCTCTACAGCCTGCTGGGGTCCTGCTGGTGGTGCCTGCGGCCAGGTCATGAGCCCCATGAGGGCTCAGGTCAAGATATGTGCAGGCCCCAGGTGACATGGAGTGTGCTGAGCACAGTAGCTCTGGACACACAGCCCCCAAGCAGGTCAAGGCCTCCAGGACATACAAGGAACAGACCCAGCACCAGACCACAAAATCCCACCACAGAGAAGTCATCCTTAGATGCGCAGGGTAATTGAAAACTCACCCAGAGGGTGCCTGGCATTGTTTACATAGCCTATCAATTGCTCATGAAATGACTATGCAGAGTGAGCTCTGGGGTTACTTAGAGATAAAAATAGAAAAATTTCATAGATGGAAAAAGGTGGTCACTACCCACTTGTCCCTCCCAAGGCTCCTATGTCAGTCCCAGGCTCCACAAGAAGGATGTCCTCTGGAGACACAGTGCTGGGGATGAGCCTGGAAAGGGCAGAGCCCAGTCAAGCACCCAGTCCAGTATAAACCCCTCTTGCTGTATTTCCTCACCAGTCAGTGGAAGTAATACTAATATAACCTCCCAGACTCACTATGAGGATGAAATGAGCCCACAAAGTACCCAGCAGGGTTCGTGGCTCAATGTCCACCTGGTTCCAGAGCCAGGATTCTGAGAAGCAGCACCCAACCACATGGACAAGGGATGGACACATCTCCCATACAACCTTGGTGACAGCAACCATGTCAGAAACATCCCCAGAGATGAGGGGAAGACAGTAGGCTGACTTGCAGGGCATCTTTCAAAGCTGAGTAGCACAGAACCTTCCAGGTAAGGGAGCCATTTCCAACCTGGGCCTCACTCAGGTGGGGTTAAGGGCCTAGCTGGTAGGGCAGAGTTTTGATGTGACCCTCAGGTGGACTCAGGGAGGTTCAGTCACTTGATAACACTTCCACCCCAAGGAGACCTGCTTTTAGGAGGTGAAATGGGATCTGGAACAGCCTCACAACCAGCAAGAATGGGGCTGTTTTTCAGCAAGACTTGATTTACCCAGAATCCTCAGGGAACTAGGCATTCCAACTAGAATTGCAAATATCCCAGTTATAACTCTCAGGAAACATTCTTGTTAAAAATATCACTTCCAATTTTGTTAACAAAAGGCATTGCCAAAGTTCTTGGTGACTTTACTAACAGTAAATAAAACAAGACCTCCAGTGAATTCAGGTCAATCTCTCCAACCAATTTCAAAGACATTAAAGCTGCAAACATCACTTTCTTCAAATGTCTTGGTTTCCTCTTCATTTATTTTTATTTTTATTATGTTATTATTATTATTATTATTATTATTATTTATTTTATTTGATAGCTTTTCGGTTGTTTTTTAAAGGAAAGGTGCAGGCAGGAATGAAGACAAGCAGACAAGTAGGAAAAGATAGGAGGAAGAAGTATTTATTTTATTTAGCTGTTCATCTTGGTTGCTGTCCCCCAGCTCTATGACATGAACCCAGGTCCTTGGGATATATGGGGACTACACTGGCTAGACTTATCCACTAAGTCATTAGGGCACACCAGTCCAACAGTTTTTCTAAGGACACATGAAAGTAGGCTAAGTGAATTAGTGCTTAATATAATATTTTACATCTTCTGCCCTGCTAAATATTGCTAAGGTCATTGCCTAATTTTCCTGAATTACCACTTTTCTCACAATATAATCATGAAGACAAGAAAATTAAAATATATTAACATTATAGCTAAATCCTATGAATCAGTGGACAGAGGAGACACAGAGATGAATAGTTTCTTAACTTTGTTAAACCTCTACCTCCTCTTCTGTAACTCAGAACAAAGTAGCACAAATGTATTTGCAGGTTATTTTTATTCACATACCTACCCTATGGGAGAGGCAATAGATCACTTCCATCTTACAGATGAATCAAGTGAGATTTAAAAAAAAAAGCCACGTTAGTAAGTGGCAGGGACAGAATTCAAATCCAGGATTCTTAAACTGTATTCTTAGTCACAATTTTATATTTTGGAGCATAAAAAAGAAAATCAAAGACCTACTGCCAATATAGGTAAATAAACTTTTTCTGAAGATCAAAAAATGTAAAACAGCTACAGAATTAGACATTTCAAATTCCTTCATTTTCGAATCTATGAAAAAAAACCTAACAGAAATCAACATTGCATTTTGTAACTGTAATATTATTCTCTTGGATTCTGAAAAAATCTGAGATGGAAATAAATACTGACAGAGGATTTATGACTGGGCCATTGTGTAATTATGTTTAGGGTATATAAATTCTCCCGGGAAAAATGGAAAGTAAATCCTCCTATGAGGCTTGGTTTAACATATGATGCTTAGTGATAAGTCACACTTAGGAAGAGAACAGAATGAGTGATGAGACACAGCACAAAGTGGAAGCATCTTTCTTAAGAATGTCCTGTCTGGTTAATATGGCAAGGAGCCTCAGGTCCAGAGAAGATCATTTCAAGAGATCATATCATTTCTTTCTCCTTTGCTTGTTATTGAACCAGTTGAACATCAGTTTGTAACAAGCATTCATCCCTCTGAAAAGTAAATATGTATTTTTTGTTCAAGACTAGAATTGCTATCATAATAAAGATGATCTTTTCAACTTCATTCAATCTCTGTCTTCTACTTCAGAGGACAAGTGCTTTAAAATACAGGTAAAATTCATTTTCAATTAGAAACATAAAACAAAACATAAGTTAAAAGAATAGCTGCTGCTGACATGATGATGGTGGTAATGATGGTGGTGGTGAAGATGATGGTGGTGATGATGATGGGGGTGATGATGAAGGTAATAGTGATGGTGGTGATGATGATGGTGAGGATGAGGATAATGATGACAGTCAGAAGCCACAACCATACTGTGTTTCTCCAAATTCACCATTCACTGTGAACATCTCTAAATGGTACCATTTAGGATTGTGCAAATCAAGGCCCTGGTGTTATGCATAGTTAAAATCACTTTCTATATGTCATCTCATTTAATCCTCAAACAACTCTATGAAGACATGTCTCCTGTGACCCCATTTCACAAACTGACAAAGGACAGCTGTACTTCATGTACTAAGTAGTTGAGCCATAGTCTAAGAAAGGCTTTCTGAACCTAGAATCTAGAATCGCCATATTCTGCTGCCTCTCTAAGAAGAAAATGGGTAATGCAGATCAAAATAGTAGTAATCAGTCTTAATGTGTCCAAGACAGTTCAGGCACCTTTCTGCCTATTTTACCAACTGATTACAATTTAAAACTCCACACAGAATTTAAAAAAATTAAATTCCTCAGGGTGTTGAAAAATAAATAATAGTAGAGGGCTGGGGATAAAAGTCAAAATGTGAAAAGGACTCAGATGGGGGCTAGATTTCCAAATGTGTTTCCCTCCTTTGTCTGCCAGCTTGATATGAGAGACAGACGGGGGGGGGGGGGGGA